>JAWWMK010000001.1:4298471-4336061 GCA_035047105.1 Galeopsomyia nigrocyanea | reverse complement strand
AATGAAACTTTTTTCTACGTAAAGGTCTTCTTTTTTGCTATCATTTTGATTGGTCCAAAATGTTTCTAGCGGTCTTGAGAAATAAATATTTGAAGAAATGCCGTTTTTCGCCTATTTTCTGTGAGAAAAGCCCATTTGATTACAATACGAAAATGCAAAAAAAATAGTTCCTGCAGACTTTTCCAAAATTCACGAGCATTATCCGACACTATATAGCTTCAAGAAGAATAGGAAAAAGGTCCGGAAGCCTTAGCATCAAAAAAACAATTTTTCCATTCTAGACCCCAGAAAAGTGTTTTTTTAAGGATATCGTCATATAGGTACAAAGAATGATTGAGAAACGATTTATTAAATAACAATTTCAATTTTTTTCGTGGCAGTTGTGTCTTACCTTCGAAATCAAAATAAGGCAGTGAACGACACCGAGCATCAATTGTAACACGACGAAAAGTGACATATAGCCATTCTCGAGTCTTTTCCGATAAATCATAAACAATCCCTCGAGACTCTTCAGTTTGAATTGATTCTGCAATCAGAGAATAATCGCACAATACAATGACATCCTTTTTTTTTAATTAAACGATTGAGAATTCTCGTACCCTTAGGTTACCCCAAGTCCAATCGTCCAAAAGACTCGGCGACACAATGAAATCATCGTCGACACCTTTTTGCAGCGACGAGAGCGATCGTCTAGCCACGAGTTCAACATCCATCTTCACTGTATAACTTTTTTTCTTTATCGAGGCTCACTGTCGATCTCATTTTTTTCGCCACATTGCAACCAAACACTGCTCCTCGTTGTAAATCACAATCATCTTAATAAGCGCGAATTATTTGATTATCATGACACTCGTCGATTTCTTTTTTTTTACAAAAGACGAAAATCTAATAGACCTGCGCATTGGCCATCGATCTAAAACTAAAGCGTGTGTTAACACACATAGAATTATTGACCATCGGCCGACCGAGCGAGTTTATCAGACTGCGGGCAACTCTGTGCGCGCGAGCGTTGATAATAAGATAGTGATATCATCGAGGCGAGCCTAGATTAAAATTATCCATTACAAACAGTATTAATGTACTACATCCTTATTCACAAATACGTGTACACATTCTCGTATCAACGCACACACACACAGGTACACAATAATAATCGCCGATAGGCCGCGAGACAAATTTTATTAGAGCCTACTGGTTTATACGATGGAATTCCAATCTCTCTTTTTTTTTTCTTCTATGTGTGCGGCTTTTCTCAGAAAACTATTCGCTATCTACCGAAAACAATTTATTTAACTTTTATGTCGTTTATTACACGATTGTTGCGAGTCATCAATTTTTTTTTCTGTATCATAACGTAATTTACTTATGAGTCATTCGTACACTTGTGGAATTGTTTAAAAAAAAAATAATTACTTTGAATAAATTTTTAGTCATTTTGTTATATCGATTAAATTCGAATAAATAAAAAAAAAACGTCTCGTTGCATTCTTGTGCGCGCCCAAGTTTCGATTTCGCGGAATGACATTACTAACGGCATTAGTATTTGAAAAATGCCGATTATCTTTTATATTATAAAAAAAAATTTTATTAATCCTCTTGCACATGAAATCGCGTAATCAATCATTCTCTATCGGATTTTTCTATCCACACGCTATAAAACTATTTCGCTGCCAATAACCAAAACAAAAGTGCAATTATAAAAGTTATATAAAAAACAAACGAACCAGCAATTAATCAATAACATCTTTTTTTATTAAACTCTCATTACACGGTGTATATAAACGTATGTAAATAATCAATATCAATATCGAGGTATAAAAAAGAACCGTCCAAGCCTATATTTACAAAAATATTTGTTTAATCAAAGCAGCGGACTCTTGAGGCAATTGGCCGCAAAACGTGTTCCACTCGTCCGGGAAATCTTTCTGCACGGGTACAATGAAATCGCCCACAATGGATTTCACCTCTGCAAACAAACGTACGAGAAAAACAACAACTGAATTTTTCCACAATAAATCAACGCCGTATAAGTTTTCGGAAGATAACAAACGGTACTTTACCATCATCGGAAGCTTTATTCTCGAGTATGTCAAGAGCGACCTTGAGCAAAGTTGGTATGTGCGGTCGGAGAATTGCGTGTCCATTTCGATAGAGCACAAGAACGCATTTGTAGACGGTCTTGTTCTCCTCGAGATCTTCCTTTAAGGGTAGGTGACTAATGAACACGGGGAACACCTGCTCCATCGGTATAACCGTGTGGTTGGTGATTATCAGCCGAGCGATCGCCCCGATGATATTGTCACGAGCTTGTGCGCTCGTTTCGCGGCTTATCAAACTCGACAGAGCTTGCAGTATTTGCGGATAGTGTCTTGTCGATTAATTTATTGTAAGGAAAATTGCACGACGCTGTTGCCGCAATGAATACCGTATCGATCGAATCGAAATGTAATGTAATTCTCACTTTGTTATTCGGGGTTTTATCATCTAATCTTTGTTTATTTTTAAATATAGTATGGATTTGGCTTTATCTAATGAAGTGGAATCTGAGCCCCGATAATAACGGTAGACATTTAGACTCGATTGACCGGCAGCAAATATATACATGGAAATCTACCGTGTACAATCCGACGGAACAATTTGAAATTTCCAAATCTCGAAATGTTCAAACTAAAGGATACGAATACATGTGCTCCTTTCCGAAGAAAGCCAACTCGCCGAGCGCAAAGATGGCATTACTGCGAACCTCATCACTGGAATCAGTTGCCAATTTGATAAACACTGGGAAAAATTGATGAATGAAGGCAGGTACTTGATTGTCCAACAATGGCAGACATTCTGCTAGAGTGCCAATGCTATACGACCTTTGAGATTCGGAGTGATTGTGTTTCTAAAAAAAAACCAAATATGACTTATTTTCATTTCCTATCAATATTATGAAACTCGAATAAAAGTCGCTTGCTACGTACCAGTCGTTTGAGGAACATCGGAAGCACATCCTTGAAGCACAAAGCGAAGTCGTCGGTAGGAACCGCCTTTCCATAATTGACAAGCACCTGACCGGCGTATTCGAATAGCAACTCGTCGTGCTCGGCTTCGCCTTCGTCATCATCTTCGCCATCATCCTGATCTTGACATTCAATTCGTCCTACAAAGCTCATCATTTATAAAAAAAAAACCAGTAAAATGAAAACTACAAATGAAAATTTAAAGAAACTTTACCTGCCATCACATCAGTAATTATATTCCTAATCGCATCCTTATGTCCATATCCAGCAATCACATCAGTCTTGAGCTGTTCGAGCAGCTCAGACAGAGAATCCAACGACTGTATTACCACATCTCTCTCCTCATCAAGACGAATGAGCTCGGACAATCTTGGTATGAGAACGGAAAGTGCTTTTTGTGTGGCTTGTTTGCCTTCTGGTGTTTCTATCTTTGAAAAATTGACGGTAAATTGCATCAAGGCATCTACAGCGGCTTTTTTAATATCTTCTTGAGGATAGTTGATAACTTTGAGAACTTCTTCGAACGACGATTCCAAGTACGGTATGAATGCTTCTCTGTAATGGATTGAAAGTAATTAGTTAAACCGTTTCGAGATGAGATCGTCCGATGAACATAGTTAACTTTCCACGAAATTACTTTGTATTCTCAGCAATTTCCCTCAAAGCCAAAATAGCCTCTTCCTTCTCTTCGACGTAAGCGTTCTCAACGCTGTATCCAACGATATCTTCATCCTCATCATCATCCTCGTTGTCAGTATCTTCAATATCTTCCTCGTCCTTATCGCTTTCCTGCTGACCGCTCAAATCTCGATATATTGTTGGATCGTCATCTTTCACGTGTGTCTTAAAATATAATGATCAATTAATCATAATTCACTATGAACGAGTAGAGCTTTAAAGATTTCTTACCAAGATTCCTTCTGAGCTTTTCACACTCGTGATCATGTGTTCGATAATGACTGGCAAAACTATTGACATCTCATTCTTCATCACGACGCTAATTGACGCAAGTAGACCATAAATCGACTTTTTTAAATCCGGGTCTTCCGTTTCTTTCAACAGATTGACACCCAATTCGAGCGATTTCATCGCCAGAGGTGCAAAGTTCTGTTCGCCGATAGTCCTTGCCAATACTCCCAAAGTATCTAGCAAAGCAAAAAAAAAATGGATTAAAAAAAATAATAAAAATTGAAAACTGTTGCATTAAAATAAAAGCTGAAATATAGTCTTACCAACAGCTTGTATCTGCAAGCACGCCTTCTCCTGATTATCCTTCTCGACATTCAAGTAAGGCTGTATCAATCCGATAATTTTCTCAAAGTACGGCATCATGTGCTCTTTGCTAGCATTCGCTGCAGCTCCTATAGCACTGAGGGTAAGCTCGCAAATATGCACCGGACTGTTGGAATCCTCGAGTATCGCAAAAAGTATACGCATGAGGTCTGGTAGATAAGGCAAAAGTCCCTCGTTCAAATTCTCAGCAAACATCTCGAGGGCATAGAACATACGATCGGCCGATGGAGATTCTTTCTTCTCCTGTTGCATTTGCGCGGTAATTTGACTGAGGTATTGCAATAAAACTGGAAGCAGTTCGTCGGCATAACGACTTATGTCCGGCTGCAAGTGTTCGGAGAATTGGCCGAGCGCAAAAAGAGCGGCGTTGCGGACCACAGGCTGGTTGTTGGTGATGCCACTGCAGATGCAGCGCAGGAAGGTTTCGAGATACTTGCTGCGAATGTATTCTGAGCAGCCTTCGGCGAGTACTGCCATCGACAGGTATGAAGCTTTGCATGCGTAAATGTTGTTGCCTTCTAGACCGGGTTCGATGTGTTTTAACTGTAAAAGAGATGGCGATATTGTTATTCGACGAGAATGCGAAAAGCGATTATGGAGTTTGCGAAATAGTTACCAGATAAGGAACCAGTTTTTCCGGAGGCAGATGTAACGCCAACAAGTCTAATGTTTGGGTTGCACTTGTGATTGGTGTGTTGTCGTCTTCGCCGGTGAAATAAACTTCTTGATTGTCGTCGTCTGGCTTTGAGCACATCAGTACAAATAGAGTATCTAAAATTAATGATCAAACGTGTATCACACAATTGTTAGGCGACTATTATTCAGTGAATATTCGAACGAAAGTTATTTCTTACCAACGATAGGCTCGACCAATTTGTGTTTGACAATAGATTTTTTCTTGACTTTGGTAAGCCAACCCAAGAATATCACGGCTTTCGTTCTGAGCTCCTCTTCGAGAGTTTCGTTGTTGGCGATCGTTACGCACATTTCAACCAAGTTTTTAACGTGCGGTGAAATCACTGTAGCGGCATTTTCACACAATTCATCCAGCAACTCGAATCCTTTGATTGCTTTTTCTTGATTTACCGCCGTCAAGGAGTGGATTATTTGCATTACTCGCGGCATCATGTGATGGTAAGCGTTAACCAACTGCAAAAAAAAATTAAAGAGTGAATTGATAAGCAGGATAAAGTTTCTGAGGATTTTTAGAAAATTTATTTACATCTTGATTGCCTTCTACTAAGGGTATCAAATGGTACATAACTTCCAAAACATAACATGATACTGGATTGGCCAAGTCTGTGAATTTGTTCAATGTCTCATTCAACAAGTTCATAATAGTTTTCACATGAGGTAAATAAACATTTGATGCTATTTCCGTCATCGTTGACAAAGTGAACATCCCCAGCTGAAATTTTAATTGTGATTGTATTGTTTATTTTGCGGAAGAAAACTTAAGAAAAAATTATTTTAATTCAACTCACCTCTTGGTTTGCAATATTAGTATCGGTTACAAGTTGTTGTATGAACTGAAAAGCTTCTGGCCAGCCATTGTGAGGCAATTCATGTTCTACAATAGTACCAATGAGCTGTGCAATTGCATTTTTAACAGATTTTTCTGGTTCATGGACAAGAGCCTAGAAGATCAGTTAAAAATATTTATGCAAGTTCAATAATATTCTCAAATTATTCTAGCTATTATAAATAACTACCTGGAGTAAAAGAGACTTGAACTCTCCTTTGACTGGATCTGGTAAATGTGTCCAATAGCTTTTCTTGCGATAACGCTTTTTAAGCAATACTGCTGCATATTGTCTCACCTAATATATAAAAACTTATAAATACTGCATATTTTGTAAATAATTAATTGTTATCAAGATTCATTATTATTGATACCTCTTTCTCTTGTGACGAAACCAGAATTTGACAGAGTGCTTGTGTGCTTTCTGGATTTTTGAGTGCTTCATTAAGCTCTGCAGTTCCCTAAAAGAAATAATTATTTTGTCATTCGATAAGTAAATTGGTAGTAGTGTTGAAAAATTGAAAATGGCTTGTCTTTTTTTTCATGTGTCAATTTAATCAGCTTGGTGCATGGAGCACTTCAATATTTAAATAATACAATTAATAAGCATAAAGTAGTGTAACCAAAGAAATAAATGGTTGGTCAACATTATACAATGTAATGACCTAAAATTATGAATTTCATTTGTTTTGGAACAATATTTTAGAATGCTATCACCTGGTAAATTAATCTATGAAATAATAATAATTACATTGCTAATCTAAGAAACGAAAGTAATCTCATAAGAATAACAATGAAATTTTCCACATTTTTGTTATCAGGACATGGCAACAGATGTCAAACTAGGTAAAACATTGTATAAAACGAAGCACGTGCATTGGAAAAATCATTGAAAACACGTAATGACCAATAAGGCATAACTAACCTGTTGGATAATCTCAGTGTCAGTAGCGAGCAATTTCTTGATGATCTCGTCCATTTTGCGATTTATTCACGCATGCAAAATAATCGTTGGGTCGTCTCGTCGGCGAACAGTTCAAACAACACAGAACACACACCAATACCTAAAGAGAAAGAGATCCGAGAGATGAGAACCGGCTCATCTGCAACAAGTAAGGTTACGGACGGAAATCCGCCGCCGCCGAGCTAAAACATGTGATATTATACTACTTATAATGTCGATTAATTTAAACGGATGACTCAAGTTATAAGCATTCCGCACGTGCGAATACGAGGGAGAGAGCGATCGACACATATGCCGGCTGACGTCAGCAATAATTAATTCGGAAAAACGCGAAGCATATTAATTAAAAACTTATTGTAATTTATTTTTTTTTACTGTAGTGGATACTTGATGATAGGGAAGAAAATTGAAGTAGAATATAATAATGCTTTGTTGTCGTGATAATTAAAAATATTTATTAAAAAAGAATTTACAAAATATCATAAGTCATTAGGTTCCGTTTCGTTGGCATATGAAAAACTACAATATATACAGCAAATATTAAAATTTGTGTGCAATAAATAATTTATTAAATTAATTATCATCAATAAATTGAAGAAAGTTCCTCAGAAACTTATATTTTCGATCTAATATTAATTCCCTTACACATTTGTAATTCTTTCTTGTCTCAAATTTACAATTTTGTAAAATTAACTTATTTTATAAAATACTTTTCAATGTTCATAGGCTTTTTTCTTTGCATATATAGTCATTACATATTTTTTTGTGCTCACTTAAAAAGAAAGTCCTATTATGCGCAAGTATCACTGAACATTTACTTTCGACGTTATATAGCGACGTTTTAAATTTTTTCTTCTATCATACTCTTGAGCTTTGTTATAAAGTAAAACTCCAGCAATTACTAAAAGGGTTCCTGATGCTGATAGGGCAGTCACTGGATTGTGGAATAACAGTACTGACAACCAAATCAAAAAAGCTCTTTTGGCTGTATTAACAACACTGAAACATTATTTGAAATTGTTTTCTAATTAATAAATATTATGCTAATTAATAAATAATAATTACAAATTCTATTTACCTATGAGTTACTGGACTAATATAATCCATAAGTACATATGCTGTGATGCTTTGAAAATGAAAAAATATACCATTCAAAATGAAGGCAATAAGTAAATGAAAGTCAAGAGAATGTTCTAATGTTGGAAGATCTACTAATAACAATGAAGCTGGAATTTGTACTACTATTGATGCTAAACTCGTATAAAATTGAAGCTCTGCTGGTCTGTAAGTAGAAAAAAGCACAAATGTAGTTTCTCAGACCTATTGAAATAGTCATGACAATGTACTTTGAACTTACGTATACTTAAAACTATCATCACTGATTAACATTTTAGAATATACATTTTGTAGACACTCAGTTAAATTGGTGGCCATTGCAGCAATAAATCCTCTCAAATTAAAACTGATTTCATTTATTGAACAGAGGGCTAAGCCACCCATAACTGGGATCAAAGATAAGTTAACGTATAGACCGGTATGTTCACCTGCAATAATACACGTTACATACATTGTTCAACTTATATACATTCACTGGTAGAATAATTCTAATAAATAGAAATTACCTAATAAATATCTACTAATAAAAACAGTAAACAAAGGGGCACTGCTTTTAATAGTTTCAGTGAAACTCACTGCCACGTAATTTAATGAAACTAGTCCTAAAACTACAGTCATGAACCTTGTGCATCCCACTAGCGTCATATGTTTATAGAATCCTGGAGGCCTTGTTAATCTTGTACTGGCTTGATACATTCCACAAGGAAAGTACATTTGTATGAAACCACACACTGCTGTCATTAACATTTGACAAGCACCTTGAAATAATAATATCGATGGATATTTAATTCAATTGCATGACATAAAATGGCTCTAAATGTAAGAAACTTTGATTTACCTAAGATCGTTGGATCACCTTCCATGTAGGACAATATATACTTGTTTAGAAAAAGAGTACAGCCACTGAATATATACCATAGTATTAAAAATAATAAAGCTCTGGGATTAGCCAGGCCACCTTTAGAATTACTGGTTAGTATAATTGCATCCCTCTTTTTGCTGACATTTTCCATATAAGGTTTTGATTGACTTAGCAAGTTGGCAGAGAGATCTTCAGTCTCCAGCGCAACTTGCATGTAATGAACGGAATGATTTTCCATTGTAATATCATTGACAAAACGACTGCATCAACAATCAGCAATTTTATTCATTATTTACAATAACAATCACTTTGCTCTGTAGGTTATACTTTCGCAATTGATTATCATAAGTTTTTCCAAACATATTGAGAGAAGTTCACAAGTGAGGACGTATGCAACGCTACTAATTTTTCAAACTCGAACTTTTTCTTAGTAATCATTTAGAACAGCTCGAATTTTCTCTCACAATTGCCACTAATGCCGTAGTAAAAACTCGCTTTCACGCGTCGACAAGCTACCGTATTCATCGTTTTTATCGCGGACTGTGCGACTGCAAATACATTATTATTATTATTACCCAGGCGCTGGCTATTATCTTTATCAGATATACTCGCCAGTTACGATAACAATAAAGCTCGCAAATAAATGCGCTACAATTTTGTGACTTGTGTCGTCCGCTTTGCTGTGTTGTGTTTCGTGCAGTTTTTTTTTTTCTGCTCTCGAAAACTTAGGTCACCGTTCGCATTTGCCCAAAATTTGAGATTCGTCAATACCGGAAGTTCGATCTGTAACTTGGGAAATTACCGCTGTATCTAATTTTCATAAATAATTGTTTATCTAAAAGAGCGATTCGCACATAGATATTGTTTTTTCCATCCTGTTGTTGTAAAAGAAAAGTTTACATTTTTGTTTCATTTATTTGATAGGTACTCAATAAACCAAAAGTTAAACAATTAATGAAAAATTCAACAACAATTTCTCATAGTATTTTCTAAAACAAAATTACAACATTTCAATATGCACAAAGGCAATCGAATAAACTACAACAATAAGACAATAATTGTGATTTGTAATTGTGACTCACATTTGTTTACGCACACAACACTACAGCGCAGGCGCAGCAGCCGATTGCAAACGGAACCATTGAAGCCGGACGGACATCTTGAAAAGTGTACCCAGCACACACACATACACCCGTCTGCGTCTGTGCGTGGGTCGTGTCCGAAAGGTGCTGGCTGCGTGGGTTAATTGGATTTTCAAAGACGATTTTCTCGTTGAAAAATGCGTATTTTCCTATTGTGAATCCAGATAAACAGTGAATAAACAATCATGACGCAATTTTTGCCAGCCAATTTGCTGGCGCTATTTGCGCCCCGAGACCCCATACCATATTTGCCACCCGCTTGTAAACTACCTCATGAGAAGAAGACGTCGGGCTACGTTGGCTTGGGTGCATTCTTACAACACTTTGAGGTAAATTTGTTTGTTTTGCTTTATTTGCGATCTATAGTAATTGAGTTATTTGTAACGAAATTTCTAAAAACGCACTCTTTTGTTTATTTATTGTTGGTTAATTGCAGTCAGTGTACTTTGACATTGTCTGCCATAATTAGTGCATAGATTAACAAAAATTCGATTTTTAAATGTTGCTCTCCAGGATCCTAAGGACACACCACCTCCAGTGAGAGTAGAAACCAGAGAAGAGAGGCTAGAGAGGCGGAGAAGAGAACGCAATGAGCAGGTTGCATACAAGTTGGAGCAGGAAATTGCTGTGTGGGATCCAGCGGGAATTCCTAATGTCACTGCCGACCCATTCAAAACACTTTTCGTAGCTAGAATAGTAAGTATTGTTATTTGGATGATTGAACTCCATCTTCTTGTGGACAAGAAACTAAACTTTGTCTTTCTTTCACAGAATTATGACTCATCGGAATCAAAACTAAGAAGAGAATTTGAAGTATACGGTCCTATCAAAAAAGTATGTAAAAATCTGCAAAGCTATTGCTTTTTTTGAAGTTTTGTATATTTTATGTTCTTTTTTCAAATTTCAGATTGTTATGATCCACAACACAGTGAATGGAAAGCCTCGAGGGTATGCCTTTATTGAGTATGAACATGAACGAGACATGCATTGTGAGTATCCATATAATTAGCAACAACCTATTTCAAAATTCATTTCGCGTCATTCGGGTATTAGCTAGTGGGTGGTATAAGAGGCTAGGCAATGATAGTTAAAAATTAATATACTTTCACGCCATACAAAAAAAAAGAGACACATTAACCAGACAGTACGGTGCTCCTGATTCTCCGGGACTCGTTGTTCAATGAGTTCAAGTAACGGTAACAAATCCAGTGACCATAAAATTTGGCTATCTCTAATTAACATAGTTTTTATCTTGTTCTTGGTACAGCGTGGTGGCCGCTGCCGGCAACTAGTGTTGTTCTCTATTCCATGCAAATTCCCTGAACCTGCCTGTTATTATAGGTTTGTATGTATGGTAAGATCCAGCATACAACAGACTTTACTTAAAATTAAGTTCGACTTTTTTTTTATTTGTTTCTTTGCAATTACTAAAACTCACAAATGACCTCTAAATGTTCTTAACCAAAGTTTGGATTAGCATTTTTGATGAATTAATCGTATTTTTTATGCAATTAACAAATTCTAGATCAGTTTACAAAAATTCCTTTTTAGTTTTATATTTTTTTGTTACTTTGATAAGAATTCTATGACTTTCATGAAAAAGATTTTGCTTAGAATTACTGGGTTTTATGAAGAAAAGGTTCAGGGACTAAACTGCTATGGTGTTCGAAGCGTAAGATGAGGAATACATTTGGTTTGTACAGTCTGGTTGCCAAGGGTACTAAATTATTCAATTATTTACTATAAAATTCAAATGAATTTATTTGTTTTTTTTTTCATTGTGTATCTTAGTTCTTTTTTCTTCAGTATAGCTTGAACGAATTGACTTGACAAAATGGTAACGGTTTCATTTTTTATTACTGATTGAAAAATTATTATTCTTAATTTTGAAACAAATTTGGGAAGTATTATTATTACACACTTAACATAAAAGTAGTGCATACAGATTAAATTCCTGTACTTTGTGAATGATTAATTGATATAGATTAATCGAAATTTGAACACACATTTTCTATTGTAAATACACTTGATTCTTCCAGTAATCATTCACAAACGTACAAAAATTGATGCGGGTAATAACAAAATGAATATTGCGCACAGTAAAAAAAAATCGTAAGTAAAAAAAAAACAAAACGCGCACCAGGTAAATTAACGAAAAATGGTCTTTGGAGAGATACGAAAGAAAACGAAGACTGGACACGTCTTTTCATCGAATAATTCTGTCCTCGCGACTATAGTCAATTACAACTTACAAGTATACAATTTTCATGATTATAAAAAGAGTAAGATTTGTGTTAAAACGTTCCGTACGTAAGTAGTCGCGGTAGGTATTTTTTGTATATCCTATACATTTTTTTTCTTGAAAATACCAACAACAAAAATCAACAATTCTAGCTTTTAAGGTAATTAAGTTGATTCGCATGACTGTACATTGATCTGCCCAACGCAGATGCGTAACGTTGCATCACGTTCTTTTTCCACGTAAAGTGACCCGAGTTGATCGAACGTTTATCAAGCTGAAATAAAAAAAAAATCAATAAGTATATATTCAGCCAAACCGTTCGGATGAATCAACTTTCACTTTGCTGCGCAAAGTGCGTATGTGCATCAATTACCCATCGACGTATCGTGGCAGGAAAAAAAAAGCAGTCGAGTTGGCGAATCGCTTACAAACCTATCAATAATTTTAATGGCATTCAACTAAAAAAAAAAGTCATTGGGTAAGATGACATTGATAAAATAATCCTGACCATCGTGTGGATTCGCAAACGAAAACAAAATAAGTGGCTGTCAAGTGTTTTATTACTCTCGCATACAATGTAGGATTATACCCCTCAAGCATAGGTAAATCCGTTTAAAAAAAACGAAACAAACGAAAACTCTTTATCTAGAACTCAAAACCGTGTTTGAAGTGTAAGTAAACCAGAGAACAAAAGCAAAAAAAAAACTGTGCTGAACGATTGCAAATACAAAAAAAAAAAAAAAAAAAGAAAGAACCATAAAACGAACGATACAAAGAAAAACTATTAAAAAAATTTCAAAAACAAATAAAAACGCGGGTGCCTATGCCGATTAAAACAGTGGAGCTATGGTTAATCATTTTAGCCGCTTATAAGCACGCCGACGGTAAGAAAATAGACGGTCGCCGAGTATTGGTGGACGTGGAGCGCGCCCGTACAGTCAAGGGCTGGCTACCACGACGACTTGGCGGTGGACTTGGTGGCACACGCAGAGGCGGTCCCGACGTCAATATCAAGCATTCCGGCCGAGAGGACAACGAGAGAGAACGCGAACGTTACAGGCTGGAGCGCGAGCGGGAGGCTGTTCGCGATAGGGACAGGTACAGTATATCTTCTTTTTTTTTTCTATACCGTCCATCAATCTAAATTGACGTTAAATTCAGTTATCGAGCTCAATTCACTTTGGAGCTTTAAAAGCATCGCCGATGAAGCTTTGATGGATGGTTTCTTTGAACGCTTAATAATGAATTTTTTTTTCTTTTTATACACGTACAGGGACAGAGATCGCGGAGATCGCGAGAGACGTCGTAGCCGTGAACGCGAGCGTCCTAAGCGTCGCTCGCGCAGCCGTTCCCGCGAGCGCAACGAGCGCAACAACGAGCGCAACAAGCGTCGCCGTAGCCGTGAACGAGTCGAGCCGGAGATCGAGGAACTGGAGCGTCCGCCACGCGATCGTCGCGAGCGCGAACGCGAGCGTGAGCGTGGTGCTGTTGCTGCTGGTGGTGGTGGTGGTGGTGGTGAACGCGATCGGAAGAGACGACGTTCACGTAGCAATGATCGTGAACGCGAGCGTAGTCGTCGTGACAAACGCGAGCGCGACAGGGATCGCGGTGATCGTGCGGATAGACGCGAGCGTAAGGAAAGACCCGAGAGGATTGACAGAAATGACGAGGATGTCAAGGACGTCAGGATTAAGGAGGAACCTATTGATGGTGAGTTTTATACCTTTTATTCTTGTTTACGTTCCTTTTTTTTTTTTGGTGTTTCGTCGATATTATTTATTCCGCGTTGTTTCAATTCTTCAGCTGGGTTGGAATATTTGATCTTGTTTCATTCGACCGCTCGGTGTGCATTAGTAAATGTTTTTTCCTTTTCAAGAGATTTGTAATCAATTTCATTGTTTATTCAAGATTTTAACCTGGAAAATGTGTTTATTTTTTTTTTCAGATTATCCTGAGTACAATCAGGAAATGTACTTTGCTCAAGTCAAGTATGAGCAAGACCCCGACGAACCAGAAGAGAAGTACCGAATTCCGGAAAACCAAAATGACCGACCGTATAATTACAATTCGGTACCAGACTATTGAAAAAATATTTTTTTTTTATGAATTTAAAAAAAAAACTCTTGTTCCGAATCGTGAAGGAAGTGTTCTTCGTCAGATTGGATTACGTGACATTTGAATCCATTATTTATTGACTAGTGCTTTTTAATTCGAAACATTGGAAACTTTGACTTTGAATACTACTTTTGAACTGCGAATTAATGCTTTCATTGATTAAATCCTTTAATCAGATCAATGTATTTCAAGCAACGTTTACTACGTGAATTTATACTGATATCCAATCTGTAAATATATAATTTTAAGTAAACGTTGTAACTACTGATTGTATATTATTCATTTATAGAAATAAACAATTTGTCTAATTCTTATATTGATGCATTTCCAAACACCACATTAATAAATATGTCATTTTATAAACATGAAAATAAAATTAACGTTTTCTTATAGATTTTATTGCAAAAATGACAAAAATTAAAATTGACAAATCTGATAGGACTACATAATTAATATTACGTTATTATTTGATAAAAATTAACTTTCAAAATTGGATGTTGCTTATTTTGCACAAATTTATATATATTGAAATATGTTAGGATTTTAGGAATGAAACAATGACTATTAATATATCTTGTGTATTGTTCTTTTTTCCATTAAATATAAAAATGTATACAGTGCGTTTTAAGAAGAAACATGTAAAATGTAGTTTCCATTATAAAATACTCTATTCTGCAGTCGATAAATTATGAGTCAGAAGTATGATTAGGTGTTGTGCTTGTTGAACTTGCATCTTATAAATTAATGACAATAGATAAACATCATTTACCTAACTTAGCCTATATGAAAAATATATACATTTTATTTTGAAGTTTAAGGTATTACCAATTTTCTAAAGTTTTAACTATTCGTTTAAATAAAATTATTCGAGGTTATAATTGATAATTGCACATTCCATGGCACCAAAGCCTATAAAAAAACCATAAATTGTGTAAAATTAAGTTCAACTTATAAAAAAAATCATTGATCAGTTCAAGAACTAGATTCTTGATGTTTGACTCTAGTCAATGCTATGTATGAACGGGATGTTGTCAAGTCTTGCCATCCTACTGGTCCTCTCTCACAATCGGCACAGGCCAAGTATCTGATGTTTTCCACTTTGTGTGATACACCAATATTTTCAAAGTTGTGAATCTCTTCAACTAACCAGTAATCACTGATTTCTTCTTTTTCATTTATTTCCTCATCACGTTTACGTAGAATATGTGGCAGAGAAAACTGAAAATGTGAAAAATTATTTTTTCTCAGTGATTGTGCATGTAACTGTATTAAATTTTTTTATATGAATCATTTGTTCTACTCACATCAATATTTACAAACTTAGCAACACCTTTATTCAACATCTTTGATGGACAAAATGTACAAAAAATTGTTTCTGAATTTTTTCCTTGTTCATCAGTTTTAGCAACAGAATTGTCTTTGTCTGCCATTGTTTAAGTATTAAAAGACTTACTTTTCATATACTTAAAACCGTAAAAATATGCAAATACAAATGCAGTTCAACAATGCAACTCTTCCAAGTTAACCTAACTTTTTGCGGCATAAATATCAACTGTTTGTGGTCTATGATCATATGGCAATTATCTGTGGTGAACATCAGAACATATTTACCTAGAACCGGTAACTCTAACCTTACCTGATAAATATTTGAATTTGGGGTGCTCACGTAAGTTTGCTCCACGTGTACACTATTAATTTTTTTATTGATTATTAATTTACACCATGATTAATATTGTTTACAGAAAATATTCCAAGGTAAATATAAAACGACTGTATTATTTTTGATCCTGTTTATTGTTTTTATGGAGATATAATACACCCACGCACATTTTATTTTCAAAATAAATTTTGAACACAATTACTGCACGCAGATAGTAGACACCATTTCTATTTGAGATGAACAAGTGAAGAAATGTTATGAGTGAACAAAGTTGAAAATATCTATAAAAATGGTTTTGCACAGTCTGTGCAAAACTATTGTTACATTTTATATTTCCAAGTCATCATTTAGTTGTATTCCATGAATCATTTTTCTTTCATAGTAAAATTTATAAGTGTTATTTCGAAACGATCTAATAAAATATTTAATTTGGAAACCAAATAGTTTTGTTTGATTTTCGATTACTCTATTTATGATTTTAATATATTTGATGTATTACTAATTTTATGAGAAAAAGAGGCATGAAGAGTTACATATTTTTTTACATACTTTTGTTATTTTTTTTTGCTTTTTTTACATAGGTGATTGTTATAACTTTTAGTGTAAACAATGGTAATAAATTTTTGTGTATATAGAAACTGAAAAGCAACAATTTTCTGTTACCCTATATGAATGGCATTCTTATCGTATGAACATACAATTACATTGATTTGCTCAAATGACGCAATTTATAAATTCTATTATTTTTTTTCTTACATGTACGTGCGCGCATGTGTATATTCATACAAATTTGTATCTATTAAATATAGGTAATGAATGAATGATTGAGGAATAATGCGAATACTCTTATGAACCAGTTGTTATGCATAGCAGATATCTGAAAACTTGATCGAACCACGAATTAAATACACTTGATTGTACACCCAGTACATGTTTTAGGGTTGTAATAGTTGAATAATAGATTGTAGATAAAAATATACTTAAATATACTTTGTAAAAAAGGATGGAATCTTTTTTTTCTTCTCTTTTTTGAATTTGCGTTTTTCTACATAATCATCTTATCAAATGCAGTTCCATAACAAAATCTCAAAAACGAAAAAAAAAGTATTTTGTTTGTCAGCTTGCTCTAAAATAATCTTCAAGGTATATCTTTTTTCATTTTTCAAAGGTGAACGATGGATCAATGCACACACACTTTGTAAACTAGTTAAACTAGCAAATAGATTATATTAAAACAGTGCCAGTGCCAAACCCAACCTTATGCAGACAAGTATATATACCTAGCATAATAAACAAGAACACAACAAACTTGGCATACGCAAATACATCGTCAACATGTAAAGTGGTATGTCATTGAATCATTCCATTCCCTCAACATGCCAGCACAAATCTACTCTCTATCTCTTTAAATTATCCTTCCAATGTCTATCATCTGTAGAACAGTCTTGAGAAGCAGCTCTCGTCTCGAAAGTTTGTCCATCTCCAAGCTTGATTAATAAATGTGCCTTTTTTCGACAGAGAAACCAAGTTTTGATAGACACGTATTTCGTTCTCCTTTAACTAATGATACACACATATAATTCTTGCTCAAACGAATCAAAATTTGAGGATTTGGCTACTGGAATTTATTATCGTTAAATCTTCACAAGGTTGCGAACAAACCAGGAAAGAGAGACAGAGCTACAGCGAATGAGCATGAAAGTGAGTTGTCTGTGTGTGTGGCTTTGTGTTGAAAGAAGTATATCGGAAAAGATAGAAAAGAGAAAGAGCACAGAAATTTTTTTGAACGGGGAGAGTAGACAGAGAGAGAGAGAGAATCACAAGGTGACTCCAGCTTATCCACTCTTGAACAGAAGGATTGCCACTTGGCCCAGGTAGAAGTAGATGAAGTGTCGCGTCTCGTGCGTGACGTAGCTACCGAAGTTCCTGCCGACGATGCAATGCCATGTCGGGTTATATTTTTTGTCAAACTCCTTCTTGATGAAGGCTGCAATGTCCTGTAAAGCGAGAGCGAGAGAGCCACGAGGTTTCCCCCATTTAGAACTTTGCTAAACTCAATAATGCATCGCACGCAGGTGCAATTTCTCTCTTACCTTCTCGATGTTGTACTTCTCGAGTGCCTGGGTCGCGCAATCGACGGCGTCCTGCTGCATCTCCTCCGACATATCGGCATTCTTGATAACAGCCTTGCGGTCCGACATCTTGCTCGTTCTGCAACAATATCACAAAGCGAGATGAACAAAAAATAAGCGTCAATCAAAATCTCTTTTCTCCGTCCGTTACTATCTCTCTCGCGCTCTTTGTGCGCGTGTATGTGCGATTCGTGAAGGATATATAATCAACCTGCTGATGGGCTGCTGCTGCTGCTGCTCGCGCGCGATTCTTACAGTAGCAGTGAGTAGCAGCGCGGCCGGCATGAATATCAAGACTGAATCTCGCGAGATGTTTTGTCGATAATCGCGTGATGAAAAGTGGGTCGTTTGGTTGCTGCTTACCTGGAGTAGTTGTTGTTGTGTGTGTAAGTGGTGAAGCTTTTTTGGATACTTGAAAATTTGAGGCTCAACCGGCCTGTACTGCAAGTCGAGTCAGTCAAGTCACTTCTCGCACGTTCACTCTCTCCTGCTGCTGCTGCTGCTTGCCGCCAACGATCTACTGCTCTGCACACCAGGCACGCAGAGCGGTTAGACAGAGAGGGAGATTATTCGCGCGGCCAGTCCGCTGATTGGTCGACGCTTAGGGTCTTCTATCAGGGTCTTCTAACAACCCGGCATGCATTGCCATTGGCAACCGCGCGCAATTTGGAATATATTCGATGATGTGAATATATACTTGTGCCGTGATCAGGAGAGCTCAGCTCTATATCTCGTCGCTTGAGCGTTTTGTCGAATTTGTTTTGTCAATTTTTCTGGCATTGAATTCGGCTTTTGTCACGAAATCTGTCTAATCGCACGAGACATATTGCCAACGTTTCGGATTTACTTTTTTTTTCGTTCATCGAAACATGAATATAGGAGAGAGAGAGAGAACAATGAATTTCATTTTTTTTTTTACTTTTTTGTTATCACATTCATTGTCAAATTATGTATTTTATTGTTCGCGATTCGGTTTTCATCTTATTTCGCTATTTCGGTTTAAGCTATTAATTCTATTTTTATGCGCACCTCGATTCGGAAACCTCGTTACTTCTGCATGCATACCTATATAGTCGCACGTTATTCGATAAATTGTATTTCGTCCTACGCCCGATTCAATTATCTTTCGAAACTATTGCACGTATGCTTAAGAAAATAAAAGGTTCGGCGTGGTAATATAGCTACTGAATAAAGATGAAGGACGAATTTTTTTTTTCACTTGACTCATTCAATCAAATATGTTTTGAATATAATCGTAAATATCGCGAGATTACTCTATAAATATCGAAAAAGTTCGGGTACCCTTGTAAATTCACGCAAATTAATTTGTATTCGAAAAACAGGTTTAACTACAAGTTTATTCGTTGTAAAACATAATCGAAAGTACTTTGTACTAAAAAGAATTTTCATGTATAATGCCGCGTCGTAGAATACACGCAAAACGTATTTTCGTGCTTTTCTAAAACGAGTTAACGTTAAATTCGTTTCTGTAAAAAAAAGTAATCGATCGATACGTGTAGGTATATAAGTAATTGAATAACTTTCCAGAAAAGAAACTGTTGTAAATAGATATAATAGCGAGTGAGAATACCTACGAAAATAGAACACGTAGGAGTTGTATATTGAAGAGCCCAGGTGATTTATATGGCGTATAAATTTATTTATTATCATTTATCTGTATAATATATTTAAAACAATATTTTTTTTCTACAACATTGCATAAAAATATACAAAGACATGAAAAAATGTCTCGACTCTCGTACCTTTTAAAGTGTAATTGTTCTGTGTGTGTATGTATCTGTGTATCAATGTATATAATTATCGTGTCGTGGATTCGTGGGTGTGTATATGTCACGTGTGTGAGTGTGTCAGTTTGAACAACATATGTAGATATCATACTCCTTGATCTTCGTTATTAATATTCTTATTAACCGTGTACTACAATATTTAAATATCAGCACAAGTCGTGAACGGGAGTTTTCTTTTCCTCCGTCGCACATTTTTTTTTAAATATTTTGTCTATATATTTTCATCATTTTTTTCATCATCTTCATTATATAATAATTATAAACGATGTGAGGGTAAATTTTTGTACAAACAATGTTTATCTATATTGAATAATACGGTCTTCACTCGCATTTGCACGCAGTCTGTCAGTTTTTTTCATTATTTTATCAAATGGTCGATTATGTTTTGCGTTTTTTTTTTTTAAATTTCGTCTCATTGAAAAATTCAGACTGCACGTAAAAGAGAAACATATATAAAAAACACTTGCTGCTTCAAGAAACCAATGCGTTTCTTTGAATGTAGATTGGTCCTTGATTTTCGATGCGATCACTCTGCAATTTGTTCCAATAGAAACGTATAAAAGAAAGGAAGAAAAATAAAACGAATACAATGTTTACAGCAACGTGCTTTCGTTGACAAAAAAACTAATGCGAGCTGCATTATAAAAATCAACTATCTCGAGCTAACTGCGCTTCTGCCGTTTTTTTTTTACCATTGGGAGGCGAGTCACCTATCTACTTCGTGCACACTTTAACTTTTTCTACTATGATCGTGTGTTTTCTTTTGTTTTGCTAGTACGGTTTGTAATTATGAGGTATTACAATGGTGAAAACAAGAGTATTTCATGTCGTTTTCATCATTGCAACGCAGGCATTACATTCTGTAACAGATCACGTATTATCAACAGATTAAAGCTAACGAAAAGTTAGATAGGATTGCAATAATTTAACAAGACATTATGACAAAGTGTGGTGAAACTTTGTCATTATGTCATTTCTTTTTTTTATCATACTTTAACAATCAACATCACCAAATTTTCTCAATACTTTGTGAAAACAGTAAACAATTGTGCATAAAGAAAACATTTTGATTTTTTTCTTACGAATCTTACTTTTTACAGGTTTATCATTATTTTGATAGGCAATTTGTTGGTGATTGTAAATTTTTATCATAATTTTCCTTACCTACTGTTAGCAAAAATTTTTAATTTGGCAAATTAAGATTTTCCGTTTACGTTTTTGATTCACATTCTCGTGACTTTTCTTTTTAATTTTTTGAGTATGTTTTCAAAGATTTTTATAACAATAATTCATTCATTTTTTACACTTTATAATTAATATTTTCTTTTTTTAATGCTGTTTATTAGCAAAAACTTTGATTGCCATTCGTCAAATTATGACACAAGCTACTAAAATTATTGCTTCGTATATACGAGCCTCCCAATGACACTATAATATACATATAAAATTCAAAATTGCTATACACAACGTTATAAAACAGAATTTTACTTTATGCAGACAAAAACCCCTAACCCTTTATCTACAGGTTTGCTTTTTTTATTTTTTGAAATGCAAAAAATTTTACGGCGTTTTTTATGAGATTTAACTCTGCTGTTTTTTTTTTCCTATTGGTCCCGATCGTTAATTATCAAATAAAACTCAATAAAAAACAAAAAAAAATTTTTTGTATCTAATTTTCATCAATACGGTTGGTATTAAAAATGTCTACTACTTGTACACTGCATTTCTCTGAGGCCTTGATATTCTTTTGGTATATATCAAGTATTTAGGAATGAGCGCGTATAATTGTCATCAACATCTTTTTCGCGACTTTGATGTATATATGGAATTTATTATGGCCTCGAAAAAACGTGAATATCAATTCGATCCTATTTTTATCTATGAAATATTCTTTGTATCGTTAATAATTTTTTTCTTGCATAAGTTCAATGCAACCGTCCTTTTATACAATGGAATGTACGCTTACATGGAAGATGAATAGAATGCAAAAATCTCTTACAAGTTATGATAGATATTACATTACTTTCGTAAAAGAAACTATAAAAATGGTAAAAATGGTAAAAGTTATTCGTCACTGTTCTATTGCAATCAATAAAAAAAATCAAAAGGGAAACAGAAAACTTTTTGTGCGACTTGTTATAAAAACACAAACGAAAAATAATAATAATAATATTCGGAGTATCAAAGCCAAGGAAGCCCGCGTCTTTGTTTGCTAAAAAAGTGAATAAAAATCACACGCGCAAAAAGACGATCCGCGGCTTCCAGCTCCATACTTTCTCTAATCTCTTTCGTAATGCATATTTCGTTAATAGGGTGATTTACAATCGCACCCAATAAAAACGGATCTCTTTCTCACTCTCTTTTCGCTTAAAATTAAGAAAACTGATTGGCTCTCGAAGAAAAAGAAACATTGCTTACTTGCACTATACGTACATCTATATACAAGACAATAGTCGCGGCACTAATCTTGCCGCATTCTCTCACTCTCAATCAATCAATCAATCGCCTAATTGACGCAAACGTCCGTTTTTTTTAAATACACTAGCCGCTAGTTTAATAAACACCCTTGAATTTGCAACGCGAGTGCTCGTCAAAGTTTGCTGCCCGCCAAAGGCTTTCGTCGACTGGAGCACTCGAGTATATTCAAGTCTTCGTGTTTGCGCGGAGAAACGATCCGCGAGGAACAAAACGTCGCGGCTCGCTTCTCTGTCTGCCTCGACAAGAACACACTTTAGAGCATCGAATCGAGATTGAAGTTCGACTCTAGCGAATTCAACAGATCCTGAGCATTGAAGTTTTGCGCGTCGCCTGCTTGTAAATTGTCCAAACAGAAATCAAAGCTCAAGTCGTTTGCGTTCACATTTTCGTTGGGTTGCGGTTGTTGCTGCTGCTGCTGCTGCGGAGGCGGTGGCAGCTGAGATTGCAACACATTGCGCGCACCGGGACTACCTGCGCCGAATTGCTGGTGTGGGTGCAGTGGCGAACCTGGAAATATGAATTAGACTTTTAGATTTTGGCTGAGTGCGCGACGTTGCTCTGCGGATGTGTTACGAAAGACCGACATTTGAATTTACTTTTGAAGCTATTCTTGTTTTTCTTTTAAAATGCATATTTAACGTTGGAAGTATATTGTAACTTATGTAATAGCTTGACAACGATAGGACAAAAAAAAACATAAAAAAATGTTGGACTGTACAACGCAATTGTTACTCAATCATGTGTATTGTATCACGATTCTTTTGTCATCTTTTATCAATCTTCAAAAACTTCAATAATTTGAGAATCACTCAACACACCAGTATTATTGGCAGACGGCACAACACTGCTGACAGATTGAGCTTGCGACATTTGCATCTGCATGCCCATCTGGTTGTTGGCCTGCTGTTGATGTTGCTGCTGCGAGGCGACAATTTGCTGTTGCATCGCGGGATTTGCCATACCACCGGCGGTCATCACACTACCACCTTGGGTACGCATCATTTGCTGATGCTGCATTTGCGCCGCGTTCATCTGCATGCCGCCTCCACCACCCATGCCGAAATTAGCTGCAAGTTCAAGAAAAAAGGATTTGATATTTATATTTTTCAATCGAAAAGCTGTAGAGTATTTAATTCGTAATTTATTTGTGGGTTGACGAAAATAAAACGATACTTCGTTTCGAACCAATGCCTTCAGTCGGATTTCAACGCGTGTAGCAATAAGCGAGGTGACAAACGAGTGCAGCGCAGCGAGAACAAAGAGAGGAAAAAAATAAGCTATATCTGATAAGAAAATGTATTTGCTAACAATAGCATTGGAGCGTTCTTGCATTGACAGATAAACCAGAGTCCAATTTTGAGTACGGCTAGTCTAGACGAGATATTCGCATGAGAATATTAGGACAAGTTAAAGCTGTGGCTATGTACACTCGACGGACGTTTTATCTCGTGGGACGTTTTGAAATGAAAGGATTTCATTGGTCCTTTCTCTTCAAATGGTTGCACTGATTGGTTAGTTTTCCAAATGTTCCACGAGATATAACGTCTGCCGAGTGTACCTTTAACATCTATAATAACCAAAGCGTCAATAATCTCGGCAATAAGAATTCTTTTCTGTATTAATTTCTGTAAGAATGTTTACAATCCGATTGCTTTAGATTATTCAAGCGAAAACAATTTTTTTTTTCAGCTCAAACTTCCGTCGATATTTTTCTAGTCGTAGAACGCGAACAATATCTCTACTTCTCTAGCCTCTAAAGCACTCGAGAGAAGACGAATGTGACTCATCGATCACGTGGCGAAATTCCAATGTCAACCTTAAAAAAACAACACTTTCACTCTCAACGTTGCTGTTTCGATTCCAATCATTTGCATTTGCCGTTTTTACTTTTTTTTTTCGTACAAAAAACTATTTCTCCGATTAGTCCGCAATGGTATCGACCGTCGTACTTCCGATAAGCAACAGGTTTTGCAAAAAAAAAAAAAGAAACAATGATCAATTCGCATACCTTGATGCTGTTGTTGCTGTTGCTGTTGCATAAAAAGCTGCTGCTGCCAGTTCTGATTATTGGCTCTGGCAGCAGCAGCAGCCGCAGCGGCAGCCGGATTCATGCCATTGTTCAGTGGATCAGGCGCGAGTCCGAGATTAACATTAGGCGGCCGTTGGTTATTGGTCCTCGGGTAACCAAGTCGTTGCTGCATCTGATGCATACTACCAATTGCACCACCCATACCACCAGCTGCACCACCAGCTGGTCCCATATTCATATTGCCGGTTACCGGCCCATTTGGACCACCAGCATTCATGTACATCGTGTTGCCTGCCGCGTGCATCGCCGATTGTTGAGCCATTTGCGGCCTCATCATTGGACCTGAAAAATAATATTCATATTATTTCGTCTGTTTATGCAATGTATAATTATCGAATATTGTCGTTTTTTTTTTGTGTGCTTGAAGTAAAAATACGACGCGCAGCTCGTGACAATGCACGTAACGAATTTTTTTTATACTTATTTACGTAACGAGGAAAACTACGAACGAACATCTGTATAGTAAAAATATTACTTGAAAATTCAATTCGACATCGCTATCTGTTTGTTTCGACGTAATTGCCATTTTAATTGCAGAAAATAAAATGACGATCTCGTTTACTGGTTTTTTTTTCAACGAAGCTCATATAAGTATAATCGACCAAACAATTACTAAACTTCATTTTCAAAAATGAAATAATTTCGCTGGTCACGCAATTGAAGAAAATGTTTTTTTTTTAATTACCTGAAGGTGGTATAGGCTGCTGAGCGACTCTTCGCATGGGGCCAGCATTGGAGAATCTCGGCGCCTGACCCATTCCCATACCTCCGTGCATGAGCTGAGCTTGAGCTGCCTTGTACTCCGGTGGTGGTGGCCTCACCATACCTGCACCCATACCTTGCGCAGCCATGTGTTGCTGTTGTTGCTGCTGTTGTTGTTGTTGCATCGCCTGAACAATATAAAAATTATTAGTCATTTATTTTTCGTACTCGATTGCTTTTGTATGAAAATTCGAAGGAGATTATAAAACAAATATATCGTATAATTTTTTTTTTCGTTTTCATCGCAATAAATTCATCGTTTCGTTTTCATTATTTCACACTGAAAAAAAAAAAAAATTTCTCGAAAGATCAAAAATTCCACGACGCAGCATGATGCAAAGGCTCAAAGATATATATACCCCCACGTAAGTTAAACCGAAGCCACACACAAGACGAGACGAGACGAGGTATGGATAAAAGAAAAGAGGTGCACCTGCTGTACGCGCATCATCTGCTGTTGCTGCATGAGCTTGACGTGTTGCTCGGACATCTGCTGATTTTGCGGCGCAGCAGCTGGTTGTTGTTGCTGTTGCGGTGGTGGCGGGGGTGGTTGTTGTTGCTGCTGCTGCTGCGGTGGTGGTGGTGGTTGTTGTTGCTGTTGCTGCTGAGGTGGTCCACGTGGTTGTTGAGCACGTTGTCGTAGACTCTGCTGCGTGAAGTTGATCGTCTGCGACTGCGACACCGAACAGTAGGTCGCTTCGGTTGTCTGCTGAGGTTGCGCTTGTGGTGGCTGTTGCTGCTGCTGTTGCTGAGGTTGAGGTTGAGGTGGAGGTTTTTGCTGTTGCTGTTGGCTAAAGTACATCGCTTGCTGAGCTGCCACCGACACGTTACCCGATGGCTTCAACTCGCTGGTCAACTGCATGTGCTGACCTGCCGATACCTGCGAAAATAAAAATGACGACGAACGTGTGATGAATTTCGAGGACGCTGACCTTTTTTTTTTATCTGTAAGTACTGTTGTAAATGGGATGTGGTTTTTTTTTTTTTTTGCTGAGATCGGGTCAACTTGATTTGGCAGATTTGCACGCCGCGATACATCGCGAATTAGGAGTGGCTGCTGCTGCTACTGGATTTCGGAGAATTTCAATTTACGGTACACGTAGATCGTTTTTGGAGTAAATGCGCAATCGATCAAGCGTCTCTCATCATAAGGAATCAAACGTTTCATTTTTTTTTTTCTATTTTTGCGTGATAAAATATTTCGCGGTTCTATATTTATTTTGGCGTTGCCGAATAAGTCTACATTCGCACGAATTAGAGCGACTAAACGCCGTTGATTACACCGAAAGTTTTCAATAATTCATGATGTTAACTGCGACGTTTACCCAACACAGTACACATATACAGCGAGCAAAACTACTTTTACTTTTTTTTTTCTCTCGCAAAACACGCGAGTCGTCAAAGTATTTGCCTTTTTTGGATCTGAGTCAATTAATATCATTGGTCTAGTATAGAGATACTACGTGATTTTTACAACAGCTCGTATCTTTGAATTCTCATCCATCAAATTCAAAAATTTAAAACTTCACCTCCCGCCAAAAAAAAAAAAACTCCGCAACATCGAAATCGAATAAACCCTTGACGAATATGAACGCATATATAATATATATAAAAAGGCACACATCGCGATCGCATGATTCACAGGTGAAGCCCGTCAAGATTATATAGGCGGCACATCGTGCATATATACAGGAATTTCAGTCAGTTGGCTGCTGCGGCGGCGGCAACGATGTGCGTCGGTGGTGGTGGTGGATGGTGGTGGCGGCGGCGCCACAGCAGCAGCAGCAGCACCAGCAGCCAACAGCAGTAGCGTTGAGTCTGTCCGATCGATCGTCGTCGTCGTCGGTCGGTGGTATGTTCTCTTCGTTCTCTGTCGCAGGATATTTTGCTTGCCTATATATATTCTCTGCCATCGAGAAATTTCGGGCTCCACAAGAGAACGAAAGAGCAAGAGAGAGAGAGTTTCTCATTATCGGCGGGGATCCGGTTCATGCTAATTTTAAACTCGCGGCCCTGACACTATATTACTTGCGATACATAGGGAGAGAGTCAAACGCGAGGACGATTTTTTTGTATTCTTCTTTATTTATTTTTTTTTTATTTTTCGGATGCTGAGCTGAAAGTTCGACAGTTATAAAAATCGACCGAATGATATTTTAATTTTGACGAGAATTATTATTCATTTGAAATTTCACCCGCGATACGCACAGAATCGATCGTATCTATTTTCCCACCCCTCGTAGTAAAAGAAAAACACATCATTATACGATATACCCCAAACAGATTCGTAAGTTGCGCGCTTGATGAAAACGCTCGTAGGCATGGAAGAGCTGCCGCAGCAGCAGCGACGCAGCAGCAGCGATGTAGGTTAAAAACAGAGGGACGTGAATATCGATTTCAGCTCTCTCTCTCGCGCGCCTGCTATAATACACACACACATACACACACACGCACATATACACAGACATAGCTTTGCGAGCCGCACGATAGAGTAGAGTGAGAGAAGGTGGAACGCGTATCCTGCCGCCGCCACCACCACTACCACCACCATCATCGTTGAATACGTTGTATTATGCCTTTTGTCCTCCCTACTCTAAAACATTTCCCTTCCACTGCTGCTTCTCTATATATATGTATATTCATGTGTGTATCTTTAATATCGAAACGTGCACGCGGCGCACGCGAGTCGCTTGTGTGTATATATAATACCGCGCTAATTTTCGCGAGAGAATTCGATGTCGCGTGCATATGTATTTATCGTTCGTCGATTAATTTCAGTTTTTTTTTCTTTCTCTCGATATGTACGGAAAGGATTGGAGCTTTGGAGCAAAAGCTTATCGACGAATGAATTTTAAATAATTCGATGATGAATAAATTATGCAATTATACCGTATCCTCATTAATATCATTATTTTTGTAAATGAATTTGGCACGCGCAATCGTAATAAATTACTTAACGCTAAAGATCGAGCATACGCAAAAAAAAATCAACCCTGCGATAAACGACCAACGAAAAAGGGAATAAAAAATGAATGAATAACAGCGTTAAAAAAATCCGCAACGAAGCTGCAAAAAAAAAAAAAGGAGGAGGAGGAGGCGAAGAAGAAGCATAAAAAAAAAGAAAGATACCCCAACAGTGTATAGGTGCCCGGCAACCCCCTGGCAGCATTACATATGCACGCGCGAGTCGATAGACATACACGACGACGACGACGACGACGCGGCTTGGGCTGCGCAAAGAAGCCACCGACGCAACAAGTAGTTTTCACTACCCCCACTCTCCGAACGACTCCCACAGAGAGCGAGAGAGTGAGAGAGTTCAACCCACGTCGACGCGAAAAAAAAAAAAAATATATATAAAACGAAAAAATGCGCAGACGCGACGTCATTGCCCGCTCGATTTGACGACTATACTTCTCCTACTTCGCTCACATTTTTTTTAAAAGGATATATGCGACGGGTGGGGAGGGGAAGACGACGACGACGACGACTGCCGCTTGCTGCTACTTTTATACAGAGGAATATGTATTCCTATATGGCAGGCAGAGAACCATATAGGAGTTAACGTAATTGACACCTTTGAGGCAAAAAGGTAAAAGCGCGCATGCGCGAGAGATACGAATGAGAGAGAGAGAGAGGAGAGGAGAGGGTTTTGCACGATCGATGAAGTAACGCGCCGCCACACCGCCACTGCGCACGCAGCCGAATAAATAAATATGAAAATTACCGTGGCTAATTCGCGCGCTCGCATCGAATTTTAATTTCTTTTTCTTTTTTGGAAGGGAGGTATAACGTATATAGTTTTGAGGAAATTTATCGTATGAAAGTGCGCGATGAATATATGATTCACGATTATTATTTTGAAGTCGAATGCTTTTACGCTGACTAATATTATTCGCGCGCGCAAGCGAGCTTTTCCAGTATATATACCACTATCGAACTTCGAGCGAGAAAGAGAGAGTAAGAGAGAGAGAGAGAGCGTATTAATGTGTGACCGAAAATAACTGCAAAGTCTCCTCGAGTGCGTTGTTATATTTACGCTATCCGAACTTCATGGAAATACCATGTAAGAATACTTGAAATTATATTTTCGAGCTTTACGCGTGCAGCGTGCGATTTGTTTGAACAAGAGAATCGCGAGCTTGATTAAAAATAAAGGTAAGACAAACGCGGGGTTTAGAAAAGTTGCAAGAATTTTTCAACAAAGTTTTCGAAACAACGAGACCGTACGAGTTAATAAAAGAAAGTTCGAAATTAGTTTTTTCATTTACAAAACGGAGAGGGAGGGAGCTTTCGCGCGGAGCTTGCAGCGCGAAAGAATGCAATTTCACGAAGTTCCAAAAGAATGCACCAACCTGAATTTGATGCGTAGGATTGTTGATGTGTAGCTGCTGCGCCTGATTGATTTGAATGTTAGTAGCACCAGGACCGGACGGTGGCCTCGGTGGCGTCGAACTGTTGAAGCTCCCTTGCGCGCCTTGTCCGCCAGCTTGTGCTTGCGGGATCCTCGGTGGTAACGGATAACCCGGACTGCCGTGATTGGGCATAGCCGAACCAGGACTACCGTACGGCGAGTATTGTTGTTTGTAAGCAGGTCCACCAGCTCCAAGAATATTAGCTTTATTCGCTGCTGCTGCTGCCGCCGCCGCCGCCGCTGCTGCCGCTGCTGCTTGCTGTTGTTGTTGTTGTTGCTGCTGCTGTTGTTGCTGCTGCTGCTGTTGCTGTCGTTGAGCGAAAACGTCAGGCTGGAAGCCACCGTTGTTCTTGTAAAACGGCTGGTAATTGTCGGCAGCGTTGAATTGATCGGCGTAAGGCGATCTTCGTTGACCGAAACCAAGAGTCTTGTGCTGGTGTTGCTCTGCCATCTGTTTGAGCGTCTGAGCCGCTGGACTGAGACTCTCCGACAGATAAGACATCCTCGAGAACATCGGCTGCTGCATCGCTTGATCCTTGTCGTCTTCGATCTTCACTTGACTCTCCATCGGCTGCTGCTGCTGTTGCTGCTGTTGCTGCTGCTGCGGCATTAGCGGTGGCTTGACGTCGTGCTCGAAGTCGAGATTGTTGATGAAGCTCGGATGGAAATCGGAAATCTCGGAGAGGATTTCCTTGAAGGCGTCGTCGTCGGCGGCCTCGTCGCCCATGAAGCCAACGTCGAAATTGAAGCTCGGATCCTTCTCCAGCGCGGCGGCGCACTGATCCAAATCGAAATCGTTGTCCGGCTCCTGCTTGCATTCCACCAGACTGCTGATGATGTCGGCTGAGGTGGGCGCTGTCGTTCCAGCGGCCGACTGGACGTTGTTGGGTGTGCTGGCGGTGGAACCGTTAGCTCGGCCATTATTGGTGGCCGGTGTGTTGGGCTCGCTTTTCGGCGATGCCGTGGCGTTAACTAGGTCGCTCTTCACCGAAGCGTTGGTCAGCGCCTTCACCGTCACGTTCGTCGAGATTTGCTGGGCTTGCGAGTTCGCCGCCGACGTCGTGAACTCCAATTGCTGAACGATCTCCACGCTGAATTTGGTCAGACCCTCGGTCGTCGTGCCCGTAGCGCCTGTGGTCGTCGTGCTCCCGACGCTGCCGGGTCCACCTGTGAAAAATTTGAAACGTGCTTTTTGTTTCGTGATTTGATTTTCTCACTGTGGAGTATGTGTTGTAATGTTATTTGCAAAGCTAATGGTATTGAAGTTTCGCTTTGTAAGGCTAATTTGATTTACCGCTGGATGTAATTCCATTAAAATGCTATGGCATTTGTACACATTTCGACTCGATACTAACGCCCGAACAAAATTTTGTTTGAAATTCGATTGATGCGCCAAAGTGTTTTTGTAAAAAAAATAACCGATCAGTCGAAACCTTGTTATACCAGATATTCCGCTAGTTCCAAGTTAGAAACTATTATTGATTGACACAGTTCGCAGACGATGGCGGAATTAATTGCAAAATTAATGCCCGGCGCGAGCTTCCAATTTTAACGAAGGAGAATATGCTGCTCTCTCGGTGTAATGCAAATTATCGATCATGTATATAACGGGGAAGGGAACAAAGAGCTATTTCGAAATTCGAAATCAATTCAATGGAGTAAAAAAAAAAGAAGAAATTTTTATTCGACGAAATTAGCATAATGGCACGTTATATAGCTTGAAGAGAGATGCAATAAAGCGAGTGCTTGTATAAAGATGAAAATTTACATTTTAATTTACGAGTGATTAAAAAAAGTTGTTTTTAATTCAATTAGAGTAATTTTTGTTTATATTCCATAACATTATCACTACCGATGATAAGGTTTCCCCCGTTGTTATTTTTTTTTGCCTCGAAAAACCAAGTTTGTTAATGAGTATATAAAAAAAATTCAATTTGGAAATTCCCGAATATGAAGTTGTTTTTCGTAAATAACGAGTACAATGAACTTTTTTTTTTAAACAAAAGTGATATTCAAAAGACAAAAAGAAAAAGACATGCTTACCTTGCGAACCAGGCCCCTGTTGAGATTGTGGTCCACCCTGGCCGGCAGTCGCGCCACCTTGTGCACCATTGGGTCCCTGACCCGCAGTGGCGCTCGTCGATTGAGTGCATTGCAGCTTGACCGAAGGCTCGCCAAAGCCGCCCGCCTCCGCACCTCCCCCACCACCGCCACCGCCACCCGACTCCAGCTCATCAGCCGTCCTCTTCAGGAATTTCTGTTGCTGCAACAAACACACACACACATACAATCGTTTCGTTCCAAGGTTAATTTTTTTTTTTTACTCGCTCACTTTGTTTTATTTGTTTTTTTTTTGTTCGCGAGAGCGATGAACTTTTACAAATACACATATATACAATTTTTTTTTTTTTTGCACAATTGTTTCTTGGATGCGAGAGAGGAGATTTATCGCGATTTGTTGCGAAATACGCGCGCGTTCTTGAAGTGCAAAGAGAAAAAAAAAACAAGAACACGTTTTTATCGGAATTCGCTAGTGTGTTAGCGTCGATTATATTACTCTCCTTTGGTGTTTCTTTTTATCGAACTTTTGCGATTAGTGCAGCACGACCGAACGGAGAACTCTGACGAAAAAAGAAAATAAGAAAACCCGAAGTCGTTTGAATAAATAATAAATGTTTTCGCAATAACGAACGTCACGCACGAACAAAAAAAAATCCCCTCCATCACACGTGGAGAAGTTTTCACGCACACGCACACACACACTCACACAGAGAATAAAAACAACAATCGCACTTTCATTCATCATCAACCTACCATCATTCCAAAGGAATCCCAAGAAGAAGAAGGAAAAAAAAAGATAATTGAAAAGGATCACGATGTGAAGAGAGACAGAGAGAATCTGAAGGAACGATTGACGAAAAGCTTCAACGAGCGAGCAGCAATCGTTGATGGTGTTTTGGGTTTTGGCACCCTGGCGAATAGTCGACTAACAACTTGAGCGGCATGTTTATTCTTTCGACTACTCGAGTCTTCGAGGCGAGTAGCGGAACGGAGCTTGCGAGAACAGCTGATCGCGGCCCCGGCAAGGAAGCGACTGCTGCTGCTGCTGCTTCTGCTGCTGCTGCTGCTGCCGCCGACGAGTAGTCCGGCACACGACGTGCATCGCGCACACGAGTGTCACTGGATCGCGCTTGCGCCAAAGCCACTGACAGCTACCGAGAGACAGAGAGAGAGAGAGAGAGAGAGAGAGAGAGAGTGGGAGTCGCACAGCGGAAAATCGCGACTACGGCCGAAAAGGGGAAAAACACACACTCTTCGATGGAAATTCGCGCTCGCGCGCCCAAGCATATACTATGCTACTGAGAGAGAAAGACAAAAAGAGAGTGGGGATGATGCGGCGCGTGCCAACGCTCTCTTTCTCTTGCTGCTGCTGCCTGTCGAGCATCTATATCCTAACCAGTGCTGGACAACGCGACGCGAGCTTGAGGAGAAAGAGATTAAACGTGAGCTTTTACCGTGATAAGCAGGTGAAACGGGATATATATATGTGCTCTGGGATTAGGTTCTTGAGAAGGGATGGACGGGATTGTTATCGTAGGATTAATTACGAGGGGGATTGCCGAGGATAATTAAGTGATTAGGTAAGAATTAGGTATGATTAGGTTGAGGATTTATCTTTTGAAGTTCGCTGTGTTTCAGGTTCAAAAAATTGTCTAACATGCAATTTTTGACGCGATGAGTGACAGTTATTTTTTTATTTAGGTATATTTAGGTTCTTCAGGTACACTAACAGAATCGACAACTTTACAAATAAAACTTGATTGGAGCTTTTTTGAAGTTCGACTCGTCGTTTTATATTTGTAACATTAATTGAAGAGTAAACTTTTATGTTATGGGTAAGATTTTTTTTATTTAGGTCCATCTAGGTTATTTGGGTACAAGAATAGTCCGACGCAATAATTTTTGCAAACAAAATTTTGTTCGAATTAGAGGTATTATTAAACTGTTTAGATTGATGATTAACCATATGAACCTAAACTAGGTTCAGGTACATAAATTTCTGAATTTAGGGTTTCAAACTTTATCAGTGGCATATTCAGTGAAGAAATGATTCATGCTTTATATTTAGTGAACCTACAGGTTCTACATTTTGTACCTAGGTAGGTTTTAGGTTTTTAAATCTTCGAGGGTGTTTTAACGAGTAAAATTCATAAAAAAGCATGCTAGACAGCATAGAGTATCAAGTCAACGGAATGTCGAGCACTTTAAAAGGAACTCCCGAGGAATTTCGGCACTGCGGCATATCGATCGGCTCATTAGACAATGGGCGCGCGCGCGAGTGAGAGAGAGAGGTCCATTTAAAATCGCGCCGCCGGCGGCGCGTCGCGGTGAAAGTCTCTCTCTCTCTCTCTCTCTCTCTCTCGCTCTCTCTCGCCCTCTCTCTCTCGCGCTCTCGCTCTCTCTTCTATCGATCCCCATGGTGCGCAAAGCCCAGTGGTGGCGTAAGAAGCCGGCGCCGTGTCGCTGACCGACGACGCGATTTGATAATTGGGTCTCTTTCGGTTTTTTTCGGGTTGCGCGCGCGCGACTTACTTGGTATATCGCGTGCCAACACTGATATGATAAAACGCGAAGTGTTATTTTTTTTAGGACACTATATGTATATACGACTTCGCGAGAGACTTCTTTATCTCATCCTTCGCTTTAAAGGTATATACTTCGCTCTGATTGTTTTGCTGTCGTACGGACGTCTGTTTAGTTTTGTTGTTTGTTAAAGTTTATTCGCAGTTACATTTTCATTTTAATACAATTTTTCTTAGTGGCAGAATGTTAAAAAAAAAGTTTTTTTTTATTGTTTGCGAGTTCTATACTTTAATTGATGCTCGAAAGGGAAAGTGATGTTACGTTATGCAACTGTGCAGTTTTTATTGAATTGAAAAATGTAAATATTAACTCTGCAAACCAACGATTTCACGGGTAGAGTAAAACAAATCGTTGCAGGTGGAGAAATGGTAAAGCTTACAATTTTTTGCGTACTAAATTTTATGAAAACAAATTGCGCTCTACTCTGGCAAGGAAAATGTCCTAAAATCTTAATTTAAATGCTCATTTTTTATGAAGCTCTTCATAACAATTCATAGAAGATCGTATAATGCAAATGAATGACAAAATTTTTAATCTTGCTAATTAAAAGATTTTATTATCCTTATAATTTCAATAAAACTTTAATTGTTACTGCTTCTAAAGTATCTTGATAGCAGGCAATAATTTTGATATCGTAAAAAATAACACATGTAATTTATACAGCTTTGCTCTAAATGTCGAAAATTATGTAAAAAAAAATAAATAAATTAAAATAAATTTTCTTTTAATTGAATTTAATGTACAGGAATGTACGATCAATTACACGAGTGTATTTTTAGCGGATTATAACACTAGATAGCAGCAAACTAAATAAAAAGGGATACAGATTTTGTTTTTTTAAGCGGAAGGGACGAGGAAACATGAAACGGGTTATTAATCGTATATAACAGAAGTCACGTGCGCATGAGTATAGAAAAGCCTGCGTAAATTGGGCGATTGTATGGATCAGTCGGCATTTCAAGTTGGGGAACTGCACACGCACACATACACATGCACACACACCCCATGTCCACAAATATGTGGAGTGCCTCGTCAAGAGGATATTTATTAATAGACTTTCGGCTCGAGATCCATTGAGAAGTTCGTAATTGATGTTACACTGTTACTTTATTCGCTCGCGTTGGAATAACATTCGAAGGAATTTGATTCGATAATGCTTATTAATTAGTGCGTGATACGTCAATTATAGTTATCCAATTGACGTCGATTATTTCAAAAATATCATTGACACTCCATTTTTTTAAAACAATTTTTTAAAGAGTCGAAAAACGTCTCTTTTGACGCAAAGAAGTTCTCGTGTTTTTAAAATTGTTAAAATAAATAATTTTAAAAATTATAGGTAAGACTTAAGCAAATAATTATGTAGTCCAGATACGTAAAAGAAGAAATAACAGCTTTATTTGCGATTCAAATTTGGTCGTCGAAAAATTGACGTCCATAAGTAGTAAAGTTTTCTTTTTAAAGCGTAAAACTAAGTTGAATAATACACGTATGTACGCAGCCACGCGCAGACACACACAGACACGATCGCTTCGTGCTGAGGCAGTATGTGCTCACACAATTCTTCAAACGCTTTTTGTCGCTTAATCAGTCAAAGCTATTGTATTCAAAGTAGAAAACCTACAAGGTCGACAAACTTGTGCGCAATCGATGTTACTTTTTGTTAATTCTAAAACTCTGACTGATAAAAGCTGGCTTGTGTGCGCGCGCGCGCTACTTCCTAGCTTGACTGCGAATATTGACGGAATATTTTTTTCCCCTCGAATGGAGCTTTTTTCAAAGTTTTCCATAGCGTTGAAATTAAATTTGAAAAATTATGAAAAATTTTGCCTTGCATTCGTAACAAATGTTCATATTGTTTGATCTACTGATGAGCTTTTCAAAATCTAATAACAATAAGAACAAAAAGCTTCTTTAAATCTTTTAAAAATCATCCCCGAAGATTAAAACAATCTTTAAAAACATTACAAATTATTGACGTTATCGCGTCTATTATTACCGAGCGGGAAAAAAAGAAATGACAAGCTAATCATAAATTTTACATGATTCTACCAAATCTTATCTCACGAACTACATCAAATATTATCCCAACTAAATTCATAAAAAAGAAAACAAATCTGAAATTCAAGTTCGACTATTGCGATAAGCGCCGAGAAAAAAAGACAACATTCATTTAAAAAAAAAGAAAAAAAATCTCAACCTAGAAAAAAAAATACAGCCTTAGCTCGAAAGAGTGAGATAGATTATAAGGTTAACGTTGAGAATCGCTGGCTTCTAGTCGTTGCACTGGCATTAAGCGTTGCGAGGCATGTTTGTAGTCCGATTAGTATCGAGGGGCGCGTATACTGCCAGGCTCGCGCACATCAGTTGTCAGCTGCAGCGGCAGCAGCAGCAGCGACGGCGCGCGCCGTAGTATAGCGAACAATGAGTACGCGAGTGGGGGGTATACGACGTCGAGCGAGCGAGCGACGGGAAGAAAGGCATTCCCCTACTTTACTTACGTACGCGCGCGCAGCACACACATATACACACACACACACACACACACTCTCTCCACTCGCCCGCGCTCTAAACAATTTTATACTTATTAGCCGCGCGGCGGCCGGCGCATGCTTCTTCTTACTCCCCTCCGCCCCACCGAGACAAAAAAAAAACACTTTTTTCGGCTATCTCTCGTTATCTGTTTGGCAAAGCGACTTACTCGCACACACAAGACAGATAAATATATGTATATATGAGTCAGCGTTAAATACTACACTAAGTGAGTTTCGTTTCTTTTTTTTTCGCGCACGATCGATTATTTGACGTAATCGCTATTTCAATTATCCGAAAAACTATGTTTAGCCCACACAACGAAAATGAGCATCCGGCAGCTGGAGATATGTCTCTTCATTTTTTCTTCTTCTTCGCTTCATCATCGCGATAAGCGTTCTTTCCATCACTGAACGGAAGAGAGAAAAAAAACATTCAAATTTCTCTCTCTCTCTCTCTCTCTCTCTCTCTCGGCACGCGACTGCGCTGCCGCCGGGAAGGGATTGTACACAGTATATGGAACGTGCGCCGAGTGAGAGAGAGAGAGAGAGAGAAGCATAATGTCGTCCTGTTGCAATAACCGTTCGTTCTTTGTCCGCTCAGCTGCCTCCTGCGCGCTCTCTCGCTCGCCGGGCAGTGGTTCACAATTAAATGTCGACGATGTGTTTTTCACCAGACCGACGACGACGACGACGATTAGGCAATCGTGCGCGGTGCGCACAGTCGGATTTTTCGTATTTATACAAGCGCCGATCAGCAGCGATCGCGACAACACCCGGCTTTCTTTTGCGAAGGTCTTTTAATATATAT
>JAWWMK010000001.1:4279594-4298371 GCA_035047105.1 Galeopsomyia nigrocyanea | reverse complement strand
CGAGCGTAACCTCGAGTTTTTAATTTTCCAAAACCCGAACGAAGTTATGGCAGTTTTTTTGTGGAATTGGCCATATACACATCACTGCATATCATAATACATTGTCACACCTCACCCTTTTCATATACCACCACACATAGCCAAACCACACCACACTTTTTATGAAATTGTAAATGTGTACATAAAAAAAACAAATATCCATTAATAATTATAACGATATATATACTTCATAAGAGTCAAAATGCAAAGCAATTTTGAGTATATTGAAAGACAATATATTATTGTTTACGTTTTAGAAGACAGATTCTGAGTGACATTAATAATTTATTTTTAAAAAACCTGAAAATTTTAATATATATATTAGGCCCCGGCAACACCTGCAACAATGCAAGCCATTGTCATCAACATTTGTTTGGGTCGGGGACTCGATCGGTACATATGCATTCGCCGCTGCAGATACGCGCGACAACGCGCGACAGTTCGCGATGGGACATAACCTCAAAATTTGAGATATATACATATTACATATACGTACGCGTTGTATGCAATAAACACAACAGAAATTAATATTGTAATGTAAACCGTGTGTCAAATTCAATTAAGTGAGTTTTTTAAATGATCAAAGTTTTGAGTGGACGTAATTGTAATAGTTAAGTGACTTTGTTGACAGAAGGAAAAGAAAAAAAAAGTCTTCCAAAGTGAGTTTTACAGCAATCTGACATTTTCTATTTGTACGAAAATTCTTAATGCAGTTTGAATATTTATAAGCATTTTATATTGTTTTTCAAGATGGAGCCAGGTTTCCCAGAGGAGCATTCCAATTGGGAAGACAATATGAACCGAGGGGATGATATCAGTGGTGAGGATCCTTCTGATAATCCTCAGCAGGTCCTCAAAGATTGTCTTGACAGATTCAAAACTCCTGATTATATTATGGAGCCTGGTATATTTACACAACTCAAAAGGTACTCTTTACTTCTAATTCAACTTAACTAATGATAATAGTTAGCTGGGTATAATCTATTGACATTATTAACAGGTACTTTCAAGCTGGTGGCAATCCAGAGACAGTTATCGAACTGTTATCTCAAAACTATACAGCATGCGCTCAGATGGCAAACTTGCTGGCAGAGTGGTTGATTCTTGCCGGAGTAAAAGTAACGGAAGTACAGGCAATGGTGGAAAATAATTTGAAAGACATGATTCTCAAGAATTTTGATCCCAAGAAAGCTGATAAAATTTTCACTGAGGAGGGAGAGGTATTCTATTGCTATGATTGATATGGAGCATTCAAAGAAATTTCACTAAACGATTTTTGCATTATTACAGACACCAGCATGGTTGACAGAAATGATTCAGCACCCCACTTGGAGATCTCTCATTTACAGACTTGCTGAAGAATATCCTGATTGTTTGATGTTGAATTTTACCATAAAGGTATCATTGTGCATTAGCCTCGTGCTAAGAATGGAAAAACAAATGGACATTGTTCAAGCTTACTAAAATGTTCACGTTTAAATATTTTTAAAGCTCATTTCTGATGCTGGATTCCAAGGAGAAATCACAAGTATTTCAACGGCTGCCCAACAAATTGAAGTATTTTCTCGTGTCTTGAAAACTGCCATTGCTGGCTTCCTCCGGAATACTGAAAATTGGCAGCAGAGTATTCAAGAATGTGCTGTTAGTAGAACTTCTCTCAATTTCACCAGATTAAAATATTAAATCTTACTAAGTAATTTACTTTTAGAAAATGGTATGTCATGGACAACACACATATGTTTATAGTCAAGTACTACTTCATATTCTGGCTCAAGAGCCAAAAGGAGGATACATGATGAAAAGATTATCGCAAGAAATCACCAAGTGTGCTCAGCAAAGGTAATTTTACTCCATCAGTTTCAAAACTTACAAAACTATGTCAGAACTACTAATACAATTCTATAATTATTTTAGTCGACACGATGTTACGCCAATAACAATGGCACTGAATGGAACCACAAATAGTCCTGTAGCATGCCAAGCTTTAGCATCTATGTTGTCAAAAAATACACTGAATCCAGCAGATATAACAGTTTTATATAAAAATTATTCAGCAGAACAACCACCTCCTGTAGAGCTTATAAGAAATCCACAATTTTTAGGTAGATAAAATTTTGATGCTAATGAATTGATAAATGGAATATAATGATGTTGATCGAAATTGTGTATTGCAGAGCTTCTAGTAGATACATTGTTCAAACCAGGAGTAAAAATTAATGTTGATCACAAATCAAAGTACATTTACTTATTGGCATATGCAGCCAGTGTATATGAAACGCCGATTAGAAAAGGAGGGCAAAGAAAAATACATAAAGATGAATTGCAGCCTACAATACAATCCATTGAGAAAGTTCACAACACATGCAACACCAACAAGGGATCCACTGAACTTATAGCTGAAGTAAATAATTTATATTCGTGCATTCGGTAAGTTTAAATTATTTTTAAGAAATTTTCATTTTTTATTGATAAGATGGAAGTTATACTTATCTTTGTGTTCACTAGTTTTCCAGTTGTTAGTGTAGGAGTAATAAGATGGGTAGAGTGTACAGTGACAGAACCATCATATTTCAAATTATGTACAGAACATTGTCCAATACATTTAGCATTGCTTGATGAAGTTGTTTCATGCCACAATTTATTGCATCCTAAAGTTCTGAAACTTCTCGTACAATTATTTGAAAGCAAACAGGACGAACTGGAAATTTTAGTGCAATTAGAAATGAAAAAAATGTTGATTGATAGGATGGTGAATTTGCTGAGTAAAGGTTGTGTTGTGCCAGTAGTTTCTTACATAAAACAGTGTTGGCAGAGAGGGGATACTGACATTTCGCTTATTAGATATTTTGTGACAGAGGTAAATTGTTATGACAAACTTTAAATCTATTTCATGATGTTAACAAAAATTAATCTGGACTTAATTATTCAATTTAGGTATTGGAAGCAATTGAACCTCCATACTCAGGTGAATTTGTCCAATTATTTTTGCCAATGGTAGAGAATGAAGAGATAACTGGTACCATGAGAGGAGATGGTGAAAATGATTTAGTGTCTGAATTCATAAGTATGCGTTAAAAAAATGTTAACTAATTTTTTATAAATTAACAATTCACTGTTTATTAAATTTCTCAACTTATTTCATTACAGTATATTGCAAAGCTCAAGCTCCAGTAAGATAATTCAGGGAATATTTTTGAACAACATGACCAAAAGAGTACAAATAATGGATATTTTAATACTTTATTGAAAAACAAAATGATTGGACTTCCAACAATTTAATGGATATTCTTTGAACATTCTGATAAGCTATTTATTTATGAGCTCCATCCATCTAGGGTTCTGCAACAAGTAAAACAAAACAAAAAGAAAATTTTAGTGGTGCATTTGGACATGAAAAAAAAATTTGGTTTATAAGACTGACAAAGTATACAAGATCAATGCATTATAGGGAACACGACTTCAGTTCTTGTTACAACTAATGTCAGAGTAAAGTTAGTAACAAAACTAAACTTTAAGATGTAAATATTTTTAATAAAATTCAATTTTAATAACTAATCACATGTTTAATATCGTTAGTAATGTTATAAGGATTTCAAACACAGCTAAAAATGTCAATAGTTGTTAAAATTTTAAACTAATTTTAAACTTCAACAATTTCAGTCAAACGCACGACAAGTATCGTTTTATATGTTAGCTTCAAAAAAAACTTCAAAAAAAAAAACGAAAATTTGGTTATTATATTTTTGGATTTTTGGGTAAACTAAAAATTTCACTCTTTTCTACAATACAAACTTACTCAACCCCACTTATCTATCCCAACTCTGAACTTTATGCTTTGTCACCTGTAATAGTAATTTAAATTTACAGTGATTTATCTATGAGTACTTAAAACTCTCCCAATGACTTGATGTAGCTAATGATATAAAAAATATTATCAATAACATTTGAAAACTTATACTCACTGGATGGTTTACCATCCTTCCACTGGGTGAACTTAACATTAACTTCATCTCGCTTGGCAGCATCGAGCTTTAAATCTCCTTTGAGAGCTTGTCGGACCATCCTGGCAGCAATCTGAGAGTAGTTGATGTAGCTGAAACAATCGAAAAATCATATAAATTATAAATTTTCTCACAATAGTTATAAAAATCAAGTCAGTTATGCAGTATTATCAATGTTATCATTACATAACCACTAGTGAACTTGTAAATCGATAAACAAATCTTTTGATTATTCAATATAACGTGAGTGATACAAGTAACATACTGAATTAAAAAACAATTCTGAGAAATCTTACTTCAAACCCGCTTGCCTCCACGCCGACATTGTTAGCTTTTTTTTATTATTTTATGAAGGTTGATCGAAGGAAAAGGTTAGACGTCCTCTTCTCAGCTGCTTCGGTCTACCACTACCATGCAGACGAATAAATATGGGTCGATTTTCAACAACGGCAGTAGCGCCCTCGGCTTTAAAGGCGGGTACTTTCAAATTGCATTTCTGTTTTTTTTTTTTAAATTCGTCTTGACATGAGCAAACAATTGTTACTGTTATTCATTCGATATTATAAATATGATTTGATTGATCATTAGCTCGATAGACATTAATTTCAATTAGATTTGAACTTTCATTAAAATATACTGTCTAATAATGGTAAAAACTTTAAATTGTTGAAAAAAGACATTGTCGTATATGAAAATCTATTTTATTTATTTATCACAACAGTTTCACACCATTTAATTATTTATATTTTTTTTTAATCGATCTGTCTTTTCTAAACAATACAATTGCGAGTCATTGGTTCATTTTTCGCCTGTGAGCCTTTTCATTCTTGTAAAAAAAATCACAATTTTACAGCTGATGTAAATAATCATTTTAAAACTTTATGTATTTCATTCAAATACTTCGGTAGATTGATTGCCAAAATTAATCATTGAAGGCGACAAGATGAACGATAGGCGGTCGCATATCGCATTCCGTGATCAACTGAATCAACTGTGAAGTATCCTTAGATATCGGGCTTTATCAAATAAAAAAAAAATTTATCAAATAAACCATGACAGGGGAATCACAGACTCGGTAATTGAGCCCCTGTATGAATAATAGTGATAATCATTTTTTTTTTACTTTTTATCGGCATGTAAAAACTACGAGCGTTTCGAGAACGAGAAACTGATAAATCTGAAATCGAAACTTTTGCGAAGTATAAAGTCTATTCGCCTATTTCTATAACGATTTTAACGAAGTTTCAGAATGAATATTGCGATTTTTTCGTAGTTAAACATCGTTTTCATTGATATACTAATCCCAATCCTTCGATTTTCATTATTATCTATCGACGATATCCATCGCATACTACTTGTGCCAAGGAAATTAAATATATGACATGCGCTATGCTGGTGATAACTAAGCTTATTCCAAATGTAATTGTAAAATCATCAAATCACCGTGAAACTTGATTTTTAGCACTCGTCTACTTCCTGAAGTACGTCATCAATCGAAAAATATAATGATCAATTTCAAGAAACGATCAAGGGATATTACAGAATCTACTAGAATGATAATTGAAAATGACTTGCAGTTATATCGTCAAAATTTTTGCATACAACCTGCAAATTTGACACTGCAGGCGTATAGCAATGTTTCCTGCAGCGCTCGCAAACTTTTGCAAAAACATTTAAAAAATACAATATGACTAGCGGTGGCACATTAAACTCGAACTTCAAGTTCTTTATGACAGCGGCATTCGAAGTGCAGCACGTCAATTGCCACGTAAAACACTCAAGATAAAGCTCGCAACGAGCTTTAATTGTTCGCATAGTAGTAGTGGTAGTAGTAGTAAAAAAAAATGAAAAAAAAATATATAAAGATACACAGTCGCGAGTGGCTCGCACGCAGTTTAAGTCAATTGGTACATATAGTATATATACGTACACACAGGCAGGACGATTGCGTAACTATAATACCTTTTTCTATGTCGTCGCGCCGCAACAAAGCGAAAGATCGCCGCGATTGTGTGTCTGTTCCTCTTTTGAATACACTTCCGAGAGAGGTAATTCAATTATCGGAATGATTGCGTAACCTGAAAATTCTATTTCTTTCTATAGTAGTACAATGAATTTATGCGCGGGATGTAACGAAAAAAAAAATGCGACTGTGACGATTGAATACTTTACGTTTATCTTTTGCTGATTATACTGTTTTAACATGATAAAACGAACGGAACGTTATTGCAGTGAAAGTAAGAAAGAATATTGGTAAAAAAAGCACGTGGCTTTTATAAAGTATCCATATGTTTGTAAACTTCTCGCGGAGTATAATTGAAAATACGTATTCAGCGTGCAAATTAGAACGCACGACCAAATGAGAATTATTCTAATTGACAACACGTTTCATCGCGAATAATCGATGATAAATTATGTCACTCCATTTTTTTTTAGCTTCTAACGACAAGCATAATATTTACATAGCACATCAACGAACAGTAATTTGCGACGTTTTCCCATCTGTCGCCTTTATCTTCACAGCCGAAAATTCATCACCGGATAGTCATCAAAAGTCAAACCCATCAATTTCAAAAAGAAAAAAAAAGAGCGCTATCATGGGATTAATAAAAATAATGTGTCAACACACGTTAGTCGCATGAGACGCTTAGCGTATAATAATCAATTATCCGTCGAAAGAGTAAAGAGCCTGCGTAACACACACACACACACACACACACCTGCGTTCACGTGCGTATAAGTCTACATCTCCCACTCTCTCTCTCTCTTTTCCATGCCGGCGGCACTCGCATCAAGAGTTTCGTCTGGCATGCGCGCTCGAGGAGTTTTAGTCGCGTCGCAGCTCTCCGCCGCTTAAGCCGCGTGATGCTGCTAAAGTTCTCTCGCACGTGAGACAAACTATAGAATATATATTCTATATATTGATTTCGTTCGGACCGGCGATGATGGCAATGAACGAGGTCGACGCCGGCAAGGTGAGTGTGTTTACACACGTGCGCGCGTAACAACGGACTTTGCGAAATTTCATTTAATGATGCCGGTGTGTGTGTGTGTATTCTTATGTGTATAGCCTTTGATTAATAATAGAACCCTTCGTTCTTTGTCTTCTTTTTTTTTTTCTTTTGGCTTCGAAGAATCCAAGTGCGCGATCGATAACAAATTGATTACACGGCCTAATTTGATGGCTATCGTAGGAGTGATAATGCACAAGAGAACATCGAATTCCTCGACTTGCGAGATAATAAACGAAACTTGGGAATACGAGTGTTTGATTTTTTATCGAACTGAGCTAATATGAAAAAATCAATTGAAAATTCTTTCAATAATAACCGGTTTTTTGCGTATTATCTGGAGCGATAATTTTAAAACTGTTGCATCTCGCGACAGATGAACCGACGAAACGATGTATATGTACCTATATGCAATGTACTTGGTATGCACTTGCTCCTTTTAGACGTAAAATCGGTTGGAATGCGCCTATACACTATGAGTTCAGGTGGGAATACCAATATTTGTACGCCTATTGAATGCCGCATACACGCACGAAACAATTAGTCATCGTAGTCTCTACACACGTACTAAAATTGTTGAAGTATATATACTTGCGAGTACATTTATTTGTGTATATGGTTTTACAACGCTAATTATCGTTATGATTATTGCATGGAGATAAAATTTTTTTTAAATGCTGACTTCTCTCTTTTTTTTTATCTTTCAGAAAATGAAGTACCCAAAGTCGGTGTTCTTCATCATCCTCAATGAGTTCTGCGAGAGGTTCAGTTTCTATGGCATGAAAGGTAAGTGTCTGAAGAACGGCGGAAGTTATTTTGAAAAAAAAGTCGTTGACGATATTTATAGATGAAGTTTTAATTCGTCTGCGACACACTGGATTTCGAAACAAATTTTTTTTTATATCAAGTTTACGAACTCGGAGTAGTTTTACAGTAGTTTTGCATTTTTATAGTAGTTTTTTTTTCCAAGTAGTGAGAGGTAAATATTTGAGTTCATTGCACCTCTTTCAAAGTGTATTGTCATGATTTGCACAATACGTGTGTGGATACCGATGATAGGAAATAGCAATAGCAAAAAAAGTAAGAATAGAATTCCTTAGTTTATCTAGTTGAAAAAAAACGGGCCTTTTTCTGCGATTAAACATCCGACGTTATCACTCAAGGAAATTAATTCGTCACTTCCCGATATATACGCCGTAGCGTATATAACTATGCGATAAAGACAATCATAGTAAAAACATTGACATTGTTTTACCGAGTACATATTTACAGAATTTTCTGAAAATGATGACTTAACGGAAACTAGTTTTTTTTTGCAGCTCAACTATGAAACAAATGCCGATACGGGAAGTTGTAAGAAATCGCGTAATAAATGGAACACTTGCAAGTACACGTAGCGCGTAAAGAATTCATGGATTTACATAAAAATCCAATCACCTTGGGAAGCATTGGCATGAATTTTCCAAACGTAAACGATGTTTTCAGCTTGTTGCGATAAAAATTTCATACGTTTTGTTGAGTCAAGCAATAAGTGTAAATAAAATAATTGACGTAAACAGTATTAAGTACAATTGCCGCGTTATTTTCATACGTCGTCATTCTTCAACATTTATCGTACAAAACCACAATCGTAAAAAAAAAACAAATTATAATTTATGCTCGTAAACGCAATGAAACCAACGTCAATTAACCGAGTATCCTCAAAAATATAAAAAAATATACAAAGAAAAATCTAATGAATAATTATGTTGAATTGCAGCATGCCTGTCACTGTACTTCGTGGATATTCTGCTGTACGAGGAGAATTCGGCGACGGTGATGTATCACACATTCACGATGTTCGCCTACTTCTTCCCACTGATCGGTGCAATGATCGCCGACTCGTGGCTCGGCAAATTCCGTACGATCCTTTACCTCAGCATTGTCTATGCATCGGGTCAAGTGTTACTCTCGCTCAGCTCTGTACCGGCACTTCATTTTCCAGTCAGGTATAACATATATAGTTGCGCAAAACATTTTTTGCACACTACACACTCAGGTCAAGTATAAACGCATAAAATCATATTATCGACTTTCGCTGTATTCGACATATAATATTTATTTCTTCATTATACTATTGACAAACCAATCCGTACAAATATCTTTATCTATGTTTATTTGAATCGAATGAGACAACCGTGTCATTGCCGGAAACTTGTTTTTAATTAGGCGCAGACAAGTGTACGTAAAAATGTTCGTCAGATTAAAAGGTTGATTAATTGCAATTATGGTAATTCGCGTCATCGTGACTGGATCAGTTTATTGGAATTATGCTAATGCCATTCAACCGCGCGGGTGAGCGCTTGGGGGATTTGATGAGTAACAGATTATAAATATTAGCGCAAACTTTAGAGATTCATAAACCGCGCGTAATTTACATTCACACGTAGATTCACGCTGAATTTTTCATTTGATTGTATAATATGTTGAATTCTGCAGATCAAGCTGGTAATTCGTGCGCGCGGAGTATAAAAAATAATAATTCGTGCGACGTACCTATTATTTACTTTGTTATCGTGATCGATAAGAGTGAAGTGATTGCAAAAGATTACTTGTATATTGTTGACTCGTATTTCTTATTGATTGTTGGAAACGCTCGGTGAAGTATAAGGACATTTCAAATGTTTTTTTTTTTTCACATTCAGTGGTGAATAATAAAAAATGAAGGACAGCACTGAAACCCAAACGAAAAAATTCATGAAATATCAACTATCCAATCAACTACATCAAAAATGTAGCGCATCGTCACTCACATATTACACTTACGTCAAACAAAAAAAAAACTCGAGCAGCAGGTCATTCACCATACAAAAGTGAGCGACAGCTCCGGTGTCCTACTTTCTTGACATCGCACTTCTCTCTCGCGCGCGCAACCTTCACTTCGAACAATTTCTACATCTGATTTCTTTTTTTTTTTATTCTTCACAGGGCGATATCCATCCTCGGTTTGTTCCTGATCGCCGTAGGCACGGGTGGTATAAAACCCTGCGTATCGGCCTTTGGTGGCGATCAATTCAAATTGCCCGAGCAAGAGATCTACTTGACCACATTTTTCTCACTCTTCTACATGGCCATCAATTCGGGTTCACTAATCTCGACCTTCCTCACGCCGATCCTGCGCAAGGACGTTCACTGCTTTGGCACGGATTCCTGCTATCCGCTTGCCTTTCTCGTACCGTCTGTACTTATGATTTTGTCTATTTGTAAGATCGAATTTGATTTTTCTTTTTTTCTTTTTTTTTTGCTGGAAACTGGTTTAATCAGATTCAATTCTAATTCATTTGTCCTCTCCTCTTTTTTTTTTTTCAAACAGTCATATTCTTCGCTGGCAAACGACTTTACAAGATTAAACCACCCGAGGGCAACGTGGTACTCAAAGTTACAAAATGCATCTCGGTAAGCAGCCATATTTTATTCGACAAACAAATGAAAAAAATTATACTCGACATAAACGACTGTCGTAACCGCAAATAAAAAGAATAAAGTTGTTGCGGGCGCATAAATTTATCTTGAAAACGTTCGGCATTCGCGGTGTCGAGAGCAGCAAGCGCACGAGTGACGACGAGCCAAGTATATAGAGAGCAAGACTTATGTAATGCAAAAGTTTATGAGCTTGGTGCAATCACGCAAACCTTATTTTTATAATACTCGTGTGTTTGTGTCTGTACGTGAGGAATAACAATGTAGCCGCAGCGATTTTACACGAGAAAAGAAGAAAAAACAAATGTTGAAACTGTCGATACAATTTTAAACTTAGATACAAATGTAATTTATTTTTGTAGCACGCAATCGGTCGTAAAATGTCATCGAAGTCAAACAAACGCGAGCACTGGCTCGACTACGCGGACGACGAGTACGATGGACGTTTCATCGAAGATATCAAGTCGGTATTGAAGGTTCTGAAACTGTTCATTCCTTTACCGTTTTTCTGGGCACTGTTCGATCAACAAGGCTCGAGATGGACTTTCCAAGCTGATCGCATGGATGGCTATGTGTTTGGGTACACTATCAAACCCGATCAATTTCAAGTGATCAATCCATTGTTGATCATCCTCTTCATTCCCATCTTCCAATTTGCCATTTACCCGGTTATTGAGAAGTTTTTGTTCATCAACACTCCACTGAAGAAACTTACTACTGGTGGGTTCCTTGCTGGATTGTCGTTCATTATCTCTGCTATCATCGAACTTCAGATTGAGGTATGTCAATTATTTCAAATTTGGGCATGATTCTAAAAAAAAGTTAAAATTTACTGATTATCGTCAAAGGTGTTTGCGCAATTCTATTTCCTCGTATCAATGTTCAAAATTAACTAGTCAAAACTACTAATAATCTAGTTTTGTCAGTGCGATCGACAAAATTATACCGGAAATACCCGATCATTGTATACTTATATTTGTCGAATGTTAGTCCATAGACTCTGTGCAACCGTCCAAAGGTCTGACCCAAGTGAGGCTTTACAACGTGATGAACTGTAGCGCCAACGTCGAATTTGGCGAGCTTAAATTCGCACTGGATTCTCTAGATTCATATCAAAACCTCAACATCCCTGTCACCGGAAGCAAGGAGATCAAGCTACAAGCTACATTCAAAGACTGTCCGGAATTGCCTGATCCGAATTTCGTCGGTACGTGTCTTTTTTTTAGATTCTAGCGTCCTTCTCACTCTTTTCGTCGATTCTTAATTATTTTTCTCCGGCAGTATCGAAAACTTTGACTCTGAAAGAAGAAACGGCAATGACATGGGTTTTCAGGGGAATAAATCTAGAGCAAGTGTCCGCATCGGATTCCGTGCACAAATCGCAATCTGGCGAGCCCAACCTAAGATCATTGATTTATCGAGACCCAAGTATCACTGGCGACAAAGTGTTGAGGTTCATTCGCGAGAAAAAGGATTACGAGTTCAAACTGCCGAAAGACTTCAATACGAGCGACTACATGATTATAAAGCACCAGAAATACAATGTTACATTCGATGGTCAACGAGTCGCCACTAATGTAGATCTAATGTACGGTGCTGCTTACACAATCATCGGTAGTATCGACAAAGATCGCAAGGATATAAAATTTGTCGTCGATGCCGAACCAAATCTTGTCCACATGTTTTGGTTGTTGCCGCAGTACATTATCATTACTATGGGTGAAATTATGTTCTCCATCACGGGTCTGGAGTTTGCCTTCACCCAGGCGCCGGTTAGTATGAAGTCGTTACTCCAGGCATCTTGGCTGCTGACCGTTGCCGTGGGTAATCTCATTGTGGTTATCATTGCCGAGGCACATTTCTTCGAGAGACAGGTGAGTGACAGCTTTTTCTTTTTCATTTTCTATGCTAACGATGAAAGTTATATCACACTGGCTTTCAATTTTTAAAATTGTCACCTCATTTCACTACAGTTCTAGAGTGAAAATTATTGAAAATATTAAGTAGATTTTTAGAGATGACCCAAATTTTATGAAATCTAAAAGCTTTTAACACATTTTATTACAACTTATTAAACGTTTCTTTATTGCAAGCTGAATAAGTTGATTGATTATTTATGAGCAAACGTCATTGATTATTATTTTAATTGAAATACAATTTTTCCTGCTCAGGTCTTCGAATTTTTCCTGTTCGCCGGACTGATGTTCGTCGATATGTTAATATTCGCGCTGATGGCCAAATACTACGTGTACGTGGAAGTGTCTTCGAGCAATGACAATTCGATCGACGACGACGACGACGACGACATTGAATTGAAAAAAGGAGTAGCACGCGACAATTACTCGGCTGATCTTTGATAAAACGAAAAGATCGCTTTTATTTGTGAATGTTTACTTAAGACTGCGAAGAAAAAAAAATCGAACCAAATTATCGTTTTATAGCTATATGAACGATGTCCAGTTTTCGAATAATGGAGATTATGCATTTCTTTCTCTTCGATCATCGTTTTCAATCATAAATACGTTGGCGGCGAGAAATGCAATTTCGACAGCTGTCACTGAACCCTTAAACGATGCGATCATTCTTTCTTTTACCAGTTGTGGCGAAAAAAAAAGACTACGATGCTCGATCACGGTGATTGAGACAATGAGTTCGCTGAAATGCTGCCGCTGAATTGTTCGATCAATTTGTTGTTGTTTTTTTTTTGGTAGAGTGTTTACTGTATAAAATCTTATCATCAGACTAATTCTACAAAACATGATTATTTTTTAGATTACAACTGACCTGTTGTAAAAGAAAAGTTTTAAAAAAAATTGTTTTTTTTAATATACATATACATAATATGTATTACTGCAAAGTTACTTACCCGCAGACAATGTGAATGATTTGAAAATAGAAAGTTAGTTGTCTTGTGGTATGTTCTGGACAAAGGATTAAAAAAAGGAATACAATTCAGTTAGGATCTATATTATATCTCAATTTTATTGACACTTTTGTTCTTTGGCGCAAAAAATATCGACGAACTCCTCTACTTCTCACTTAAAATTTTTCTCTCCCCCACACTTCGCTGCGTCTAATAATAATTAATAATAGTGATAATCGATCAGAAAAAAAGATAAGAGAGACATTATACTTTGTAAATTCGTCTTCGCACGAAAAAAAAAATTTAATACAATGTATGCCGCGCACAACGACGAATTGTTCATTATTTATATCACGAGGACTTGTTGGCGCAAGTATTGCAAAACTACAACGGCTGACAATTTTAATTGGCTGAAGGTTTGTTTCGTATGCTTGTGTGTATGTTTATCATTTACTTGTCGCTCACTCACTCACACTCTCTCTCTCTCTCTCTCTTTCTTTCTTTTTATATTATATATATCGTATATAGCCTCATCGACTTTATATTTTTTTCCGCCGTCATTCACATCACCTTATATATCTTACGAAGATTATTACCTAGTCTGTGATAAGCGTTATTATCAATAATGTTATCGCGAGAAAACGGTTTTATTAGCCGATTACAAACTATATGCGCGTGTCTGTGTGTATGTGTGTATGTATCTGTGCGGCAATAATTTTGCCCTTGCTGTCGTCGGATTTTTTCCGTATATATATATTTGTCTTATGGAACAAAAACGATTCATATTTGGAACAATAAAGAGGAAGAAAAATATTTCAGTTTGGTTTTGGTTTTTTTTATATATATATATTACACACCTCGGTGTTTATATTTTTTTGTCTTTTCGACAGCTTCGAGACATAGCTTATTCCAAAATATTCGTAAATATAAAATACGCAATAGCTTTTGACACATTTAGTAAATTTAGAAGACTACGAGAAACCCTGTTTTCTTATTTATCATTTATTAACAAATGCATTCGACTAAAACTTATCTAAATAATGCAGTTCATTAATTTACAGATAAATCTTCTTTTTTTTTAAGGAAGCTTCAAGTTCTGACACAATCGAGTTTTGAATGATCAAATCAATGTCACAGGTCACTTGTCGTATACTTCAATGATACCGATCACACAGCAGATAATCGTCGCAAGAGATTTTCAATTCCTATATTTTGTTCACATTTGAAATGTTTAGCCTTTATTTACGATAATTCAATGATATACTTAAATAAGCAATACAGCGTCATAAAAAGAATGGCACGACAAGGCAGAAAGCATATAACTACAAAAAGCTTCAATATTCACATTATTATATTATAAATTGAATTGAAATTGCATGTTACTCGCAGTCTTATAATTCCTTTTCACATTAATATGATCATTCAATAACCGGGCATTGTCGTGTATGTATATATATCAGTTCTCTCAATAAACCATATAGCAGCTACGAGTTATACATACAAAATACAAAGCGCTTTCTAAAAGAGAGAAATATAGGAGCATTATATAAGAATCAAAAGGAGACAACAGAGACAGAGAGAAAAAAAAATGCTCGCGCGCATATACATATTCGAAAAAAAAGAGCGAAATACTTATTGAAACATCACATGTACAGCTTAGGAGCAATTGTTTCACTTGTTTTTACGCAATCATACATACACTGGAAGTTCATCCATTATTTTTTTTTGTTTGGCTTATTCGTCGTTTATTATAATATATATTTATATTTATATATTCTTTGGTCATCTAGCCGCATATCTTTTGTTTTAGTTCGCAAACAAACTACATCTCTACGGATAGCACTCTCGAACGAACGAACAAAAAAAAAGAAGAAAAAGGAAGATAAAGTTACAAAATAATAATGATAATAGTATTATAATTACATGAGCAGTCGAGCTGAGAAGGAAGAAGAATCGAGGCTGCTTTGCGCTTTTTTTTATTTGCGTGATGTGTGTACACTTTGCAAGGGTGTATCGAAGCAGAAGTTTTGTATCAGCAGGTACGTTTATGCGCGAGCCGTCGTACGTGTGATGTTGATGATGATGATGATGATGATTATGCTCTTGTACACAGTTTGAGCCTCTCTTTTAATATTGTACAATAGTTAGCTTTTTTTTTATTTTATAAACAAGCTTGTGCACGAAGTCGACATGCGTTTATGTATCTCTGCAGCAAACTCAAAGTTCGTCGAGAGCTTGACGTTCGTTAAGAGTTATATTTGTTCAGTTTTTAGCGCTTTATTTACAATTGCAACGCGCGACTATAACTTAGTTTGATCTCTTTATTTCGTATAATACTACAAGTTTTCTCGTCAGCCAAGTAAATATATAATAACTTTTTGTCTGAGATTGCTGCAGATTTGTTTTGACTTTGCAAAAAAAAATTGACGAATATATAGCTTATTATCAAATATTGCACGAATATTGACAGAGACGATCATCAAAATTAAATTTAGATTACTTTTTTAAGAGCCAATTATCGAATGAAATATTTTCATTACAAAAATATACAGCAAAGCTCCATCTTCATTTCGCAACGCTTTAAAAAAAAAAAAAAAACGAGCCATCAAGACCGTCACAGTCGATAAATCCAGCAATGAAGAATCACTTAATTAGCATGTAGATATTTTCAGAAAGCAACGAAAAAAAAAAATCATGTCGACCTCCCTTCTACCTACCCACGCCGATATTGCACAAACTTGCTGCGCAGTTTAGGAAAGAAAAGCGGCTCTCAGCACGTGCTTGCGTGTGTCCGTGAGTTTTATATACGTGTGTATTATCGTGTGTATGTATGTGTGAGGCAGGAAATCGGTTAAAATCACAGTCGCGGGACTCTCGCGTGTATCGCCCCCAATTCTCATATTATTATTATTTTTTTTTTGTATTCGGATTTTTCTCGACATATGCGAAAAAAAATCTCGTCGCGCATGTTATATAGAAAAAAAGTTGTTGCTGTTGTTGGCTGTTGTCGCTTCTTCGTCTCCGTATACGTTTATTATATTATTGACCACGAGAACCGTCGGCGTCCCGCACAATTATACAAAAACCCGAGTTAAATGCATATCTCGTCCGTAATTTGCACACTCGTCACTGAACTGGTTAGCTATTGGGTGGTTCCTCTTCTTTGGCTTCCTCGACTTTGTCACCACCAGCACCATCCTCATCGACCTCGTCTTCCTCGTCGTCCTCAATTTTATTGTGACTTTCGGGTGGTATTGTCGCAGTCGCTGCTGCCACTACTGCTGGTGGTGGCGATGATGCCTACGAAAGAGAAAAATATAAAAAAATATAAAACGAAAAATAAAAGTCATGATACTATAGCATTTGGTGTACGCGTGTGTGTGTGTTAGAGTGAAGGCGCGCGTTATGCGGCATGCGCGGCGTTAGTCATTGACCGCTAAAGTGGCGCGGTGCCAGCGCATCGCCACTGCAGTATCCTTTTCAATTTAAAAACGCCCCGATTAATGGCCAATGAGTTATTGAGCCGCGGCCAAGCCTTTTTAATTGTCCCTTTCATTCCGAGCATACATATAAACTTTTTTTTTTTGTACCAGTCTTTTACTTTGTTGTCGAAGTTTTGACTTTTTTTTTTTGGAGGGATGAAGCTTTTTATTTGGGACACTGGCGACGACGACGACGCGGACGACTTCTGCGGCGCGCGTTTGTTCTGCTCCAGTTCGACTGCAATCGAAAGAGACTTTTCCGGTATTGCTTTCGTTGAGAGAATGGCAAGTTTTCAGTTCAAAGCTTTTTTTCGCTTGGCATTACCAGACAAGACTATACCCAATGATTTTTTTTCTCGATTGATTCACATCGATTTCACAGATAAATTCAATATAATATCCATTCGCGATTGCGTTGATTTTATATCTTGCTTGCAACGAGCTTGCAAATTACCAGCCAATCGAGAGTTTCATTTGTTACGGAAAAGAGATTTTTATTATTTTTTTTTTTCGGCGAGACAAACATTACGACGTCCACCCGCTGCGAGCAATGTTGCGGAGATGGAAGTAGCTATACAATTTCTCGACGACAGTTTTAAAAATTCTTTTACAAACATCCGAGAAATTCAAGTCACAGAGAAAATTCGTCTTTTCGTCCGAGCGCAAGTATATTTTTGTTTCGCAAGTTTACGAAAAATAGTTACGTAACCCAAAAACAAAAACAAAAATGTAAAATAAAAAAAAAATCAAGGAATTTTCGGTTTGGAACAAAATGCAAAATCGAGGTGATACACAGCAAGTATAAAGCGACTTTCAAAGCACTCACCGCAGTCTCATCCTCGATGTCGTCCATTACCCTGGGCTGAAGCTTGGCAAGTTCAGCGTTGGGCGACGCGAGATTGCGGTTACCACTGCCATTGCTGTCGGGCACCGAATTACCACCGTCGCTCACCAGCAGCGAGTTGTTCGAGTCCGAGCTAGCCTCGATCTCTTTCGACGACGACTTGGACGATGTGGATTTCGACTTTGGCGTCGTCGTCTGATTTTTGTGCTCGGCCGCCTCGGCGTTGCTTATGTTGTCCTGCTTCTTCCATTTGGTGCGACGATTTTGAAACCATATTTTCACCTGCAGACATCAAACGCCAATTTTCGTTTTTTTTTCCCATATTGAATCATTTATTTTTGTCGACCATTGATTTTCATTTACTCGCTCGCTAATAATTCACGCGCCAGAGATGCAAACGTTAATGTAAACCGCAACGCGGGATGACTGTTTAATTAGCATGAATTATCAATATTTGCGAGCAATCGATATTTTACAAACGATAAACACTATAAAGAGTTGATGTTTAATAATTTTCGATAAATTATGATTAACATGCTGCATTTATAAAATTGAATCATTGAAAATAAATTACGTTGACACAATTTCTACTTTCCGTTCCGAAGACAAAAAAAAAAGCCTACCTAACGTGCCACTTTTTCATCGTTCGAAATTGGAACGCATCATTCACATTCACAATTTCAAAAATTAAATTCGCGACTTTTGCCCGCGACGAAAATAATAAAATAAAAAGCTCGCGAACGCTTGCGTCGAGAGATTTAAAGCTCGTGAATTAAAATGCGAAAAATCTGTTAAACGAAATAAAAAAAAGAGAGAGAGAACGCACGACAAGCTCATCGGATCGTTTTAATTGAATTGCCGTACGCCGTGTCCCACTTAAAAAAAAAAAGAAATATTAAAAAAAAGCTAAACTGACAAGTAGATACAACGCGCGTATGATGTAACGATGTTGACGAGGAATGAAAACGCACACAGTTTGTAAATGACACACTATATCGTACATATGAGCAATTCCACAAAAAAACTGCCATAATTCGGCACCGTTTGTCCGAATTTTCATAATAGGGGCACGCACCAA
>JAWWMK010000001.1:4193744-4279494 GCA_035047105.1 Galeopsomyia nigrocyanea | reverse complement strand
TATATATAAATCAGTAAAATCACGTAAAGATTAGCCGTTTACACCGAGGGCTGATAAATCGATAGACTGCAGGCGCGAGTGTCTTACATCATCGCGCGGACTTTTTTTTCTTTTTTCGTCGTGTCGAGTCGAGTTGAAGGTCTTGCGCTAGTAATTTGTCTCGTGTACGCGTCGACATTGAAAGGAAAAAAAAAGCCGCGGAAAATGGTGCTACGAGGAATGTCGCGTGTAAATCGTATAAATCGGTTTTATTAAAACGATATGGCCGTAATCAGTTTCATTTTGTGCTCGTAGATAATCGAGCGAGTGTATTGAGCTTTCGCCGTTTGCACTTTCAATGAGTATATATATTATGCATTTATATTTCCTCGACGCGTTATTCGATTTTATTACGTACATAGCTAATTGGATAAATGTGTTTACATACAAAAAAAAATTGACAACTCTCTACATACAACCACGATGCCGTATGTAACAATAGTGTTCGCATAAATTGCCGCAAGGGATAAAAGTTTCACACTGTATAAGACGTAGACAAGCCTTTCTAAGTCTAAAAAAAAAAAGAGCGAAAAGTCGCACGAACCATTGTATACGTATAGACAAACCGGTCTCGTGTTATCCGGGATATTGCGAAACGCGATAAAAACCTCGAACGACCTTGACCTTTATAAAAAGAGCAAAACGAAAAAAAAAATTAAGAGAGCGATACGAGTACTCCTTTTCTTTCGTTCTTTCTTTTTGCTTTTCTGTATCTGCGCGCCGTCATGACGAACAGGGCGATCTGCTGGGACAGAGTTGGTTTGACATCCTACATCCGAAGGACGTGGCTAAGGTCAAGGAGCAACTATCCTCGTCGGATCTAAGTCCTCGTGAACGTCTCATCGACGCCAAGAGTAAGTAAAAAAAATCTTTGTTTCAACTCGAATTATATACTTTGATTTGATTGATCGAATCGTATAATTCTTCAAACAAACAAAAATGCACAAAACCACAAATAGCATCGAGGTCGCGTCATCTCCCTCTGCCTTCCTCAAACTATTATAGTGCCGTATACTGCCATTCGCAAAGATCGCGAGTTACATCATGCGATATGCGGCTGCAGCCTATAATGTCGCGGAGAGAGAGAGAGAGAGAGGGAGAGATCGTTATATCGCTCGCGAGCCGCGAGAACGAGTTACGTAACCGCACTGCCGAGCTTGTACGAACTTTAACTACAGTTGCGTGTGTGTTTGTTTGGTGTGCAACTGCCGAGAGAAAATCAATTATTGTTTGATAAATAGACGCGCGAAAAACACTATAACTTTCTTTTTTTTTTTTTGGTAGGAATTTTTGGAGAATGAAAAAAAAATTGGAGGGAATCATTTGTGCGATTTAAATTCATTACAGAAGAATGGCAGCTAATGAACCGCGGACTTGACTTTGATCTTTCTCTTTTATGCGCGTTTGGCCTTCAGTGTTGTTTGTTCGTAATTAATTTGGCTTCAATTTTAATGAACTGGAACGCAGCATTGATGATATCCTTCGTTATTTTGTTTTTGTTGGAATACGACAGATGCAAAGGATTTGCGATTGATTGGCAATGAAAATCATGCTTTCATTAAAATTATTTGTTTGCAATGGTGTAATCATTTAGAATTAAGTAAATTCTCAATAGTTTCTAAATTAATTATAAAATCATTTTCGGAATTATAACGTTAAAATTATTATTAAAGCGATGCTGCCGGTAAAAACGGATGTCCCGCAAGGTGTATCAAGACTGTGTCCAGGGGCGCGACGCTCTTTCTTTTGTAGAATGAAACGCAAGGTGGATACTCGTTGCGCTGAGTCGCAGATCAAGGAGGAGGCTGATACAACTACTGGCTGCCATAGGCGGAAAAAGCAACAGAATCACGGTAAGAGTTTTGTAAATTTTTTTTTTTTTTTTGAAAAATGATGAATCGTGAAAAAGCAGCTTTGAAAAGTCGTCTTATCACAAGAGCTCTAAAAAATGCGTCTTGAACAGGTGTACAAAAGCTTTAACGTGCAAAAAAAAAAAGAAAGCGTCTCACCTTTCGAACGAAAATTCGTAGCCATTCGATCGCGAAGAAAAAAAAAGGGCGCGTGGGACGAGTCACATCTGGTCGTGCACGAGCGATTAGCTTTTCCACCCTTCTCGATACAAAAGACTGCGTTTCTCTTTTTCTCGAAGGGAAAAAAAGGAGATGCCATTCCTCGCTTTGCAGATTTTTTGCACGCCACTTATAATTCTACGAAAGTTGCGAAGCTATATGCAGAGTACTATTTTTTTTCTTTTATAAAGCTTCGAAAATCGAAAGCATATTCATAAAACACTTAGTTATTCGGAAAAAAGTTTTGCAACAAAAAAAAAAAAAAAAGAAAACACTAAGAACGATTACGCAATACAAATCGTTTTCAACCGGAAGATTTGGCGGTTTTCCCACTTGACAGTATATCGCTCGCGCAGTGCGCAGTATTAATTTTCCAAGATTTATTGCCGCCAATGGGATAGAGAACGAGCGAGAGAGTGTATACATAATAATTGCGCATACCGTTAGATTATATGGGCGCGGCATGCGCGCGCGTTCAGAAGGCAGTGATTAAGAGTTTGATAAATCGACGAAAAGTTTATTCTCGAGATTGAATGGAGCTGATTGTTTGAATTTCACGATGATTAGTATACGCGAGTGTAATGACGCGCTGAATCAAGCGCGAGAATATTACGATTGAAATGTTTGCGGACAAAGGGAGTCGATTGAGATGTCGCTTGCAATCCAGGATATCGTGTCCAGTTCTTGATTATAAAATTTTGATGAAGGTTCTACTCTCTTCGAGAATATTACAAGCATGAAATAAAAATTCAGTTTTTGTTTTGTCCAACAGACTGGAAGTACTGCGTGATACAGTGTACAGGCTATTTGAAGTCATGGGCACCAGCGAAAATCGGTCTCGAAGAGCAAGAATCCGAAGCCGATGGCGAAGCTTGCAATTTGTCATGCTTAGTCGCGGTAGGCAGAGTACAAGCGCCACTCGTAGCGCCAACTTCGACGTCGCGCAGACTGAGGTTACGAACTATCGAGTTTGTCTCGCGACACGCTATGGATGGCAAGTTCCTTTTCGTCGATCAAAGGTATTGTTTTTTTTTCGTTTTTTATGTTAATTATGTGAAAAGTATGAATTTTTGGAAATGAAAATTCAGAGCAACGTTAGTGCTGGGGTTTCTCCCGCAAGAATTATTGGGGACCAGTATGTACGAGTATTACCACCACGATGATATACCTCATCTGGCGGAATCGCACAAAGCGGCGCTACAGTCGTCCGAAAGAGTTACTACTCAGGTAATAAAACTCATCTCAACGAACACGAATTAAGTGCGATTGTTAAACATTGAAATTAAAATGAATTTTATTCTTTTTTTTTTACTTTGCAGGTGTATAGGTTTCGTAGTAAAGGAGCGAGCTTCGTCAGGCTTTGCTCCGAGTGGAAGTCTTTCAAAAACCCCTGGACTAAGGACATTGAGTACCTCATAGCTAAGAATTCCGCGGTTTTGTACGTTCTTTCAAATGAGTTTTGATAACTTATCCTTGTTCTTTTTTCTTTGACTTATATTTATTCGTTTGTTTTCTTTTTGTTTTGCAGCTCGAATACGCGGCAAGTCGACAGTAGCGCTAACCGTTCGGAAGGTGGCAGCGTTCAGGATAATTACGACTACTTCGCGCAAAGTAAGTTCAAACGAGATTTTTTTTTTCATTCGAATATAATGAGAAAATATACAATGGAGCAAATTATTTGTTTACTATAGCTACGAATTTTTCAAATAATGCATTATCACTTTTTATTTACGTTAACGTTGTTCTCTTCGACAAAGTCACGTATTTATCTATCAATTTCTCTTTACACGCAATTACCTGCGAACACGCGCTTTTTCTTTTCTCATAGAAGTAGTTATCAGACGCTAATTATTTTTATAACCATTCCACCATTTTATCATTTTCCTCGTTCTTATCGTCGATGAAATTTTTTTATTTTCACCACTAAACTATCTCCGCAATTTGCAAATAATGATATACTATCACACACGCACACGCGCATTCAATACTGCTGCAACGATTAATTTTTTACTCTGACGACTGCGTACTGTAACCTCTTATCAGATTTAATAACGTAATAAGTGAGAATCATCCGTTGATTATTCATGCATCTTCAACGTCAGTTGCTGAAGAGCTTTACTTTTTGAAAAAAAAATGTGCGTTTAATCTACACGCTGAGGAAATCAACGACTTATATATTATATTCGGGATTCGCTGCTGTTATTGCCAAGCTTCACGTGCGAATTTTTGCCGAACGCCATCTGATTTATGTTCTCGACTATATCTATCGGTTCGGCATTGGCACTTCTAGTAAAAGATCACTTTCTACACGAGATTATTCTATCTTATCGTGCATACATTTTTCGCGCACTTGTATCTCTCTCTCACGGTAACAAATACATCAAGCTAAGCTAGAAATATCGTTGTTTTCAAAGCTCACGAAGTAAACAATAATATAATTTTCAGTGAATTATTAAAAATCGAAATTCGAATTAATTTCATTTCGTTAACATTTCTAACTATTCTTTTTACATAAAAACTAATTCATATACATCATAAAAATTCAAAATCAAAAATATGAAACAAAAAAAACAGCTTATTTATAATTTATAGAATATCTATATGATATTTACTTATAATAATTATTTTTCAGTTGTTTTAAAGACGAAGAAACTTTCTAACAAATAAAAACAAAGGTTTTTCGAACCGAAATTTGAGTAGAAAGCCACCATGAATCAAATATAATTGAAGATACTAAAAAGTGGAAATACGCATTACAGGTAACGGAGGATTGGAAAGGCTGATATCAAGCCACGTAGAGGTAAGTAAGATCGGCCGTCAAATAGCCGAGGAGGTTCTGGACCTGCAAAGACGCAGCGATCAAGATTCCTCGTCGGGCAGTAGTCCGACGCCTGGACCAGAACCTGCTTTACTCAATCCCGAGGTAATTGTTATTCGCGGAAGATTGGCGGCACAACGTTTATCGATTACAATCAGTTTCTATCGCGTTGTACTTGCAATTATTTATTATTTTTATCTATTGATTATGATTGCTCAATAGACGTTGTTCAGGTTGTATCAGATTATCATATCGCTATTTCATAGTTTTTGGGGTTTAAGTCATCGTAATACTAAAAGTCCTTACTTTCTTTTTCATTAGTAATATCCCTATAGTTATCTGCTTTTACAGATATATTATAGCAGGAGTAATTACAGTGTAAAGAGTTCCGAACGTAAGTAGTTTTCAAATCATTAGGAGTAATATTCATCTTTATGCATAAACTCAAGTAGATTTTTTTTTTCGAATCTGGCGTTAAAGTTCCAACCTGAAAAAATTGAAAATCTGCATACCTTGGGACTTTTTATCGTTGTACGTAAAACCTCCATACGGCAGTTTAGCGTTGACTAACTCGAAATCTCCTTTTTTTCGTGTCGATGTTTTGTTCACCCGAGCAGTCGCAGATCACGACAACGGCATCCCCAGAGCAGGCGACGGAAGTGCGACAAAGTGCAGGTAGCGACAACGGCAGCAGCAATCCTACGCCAACGTACAGCCACATGAACAGCAATGTACAACTCAATATCATTGCTAGTGATCAAGGTAAAATTCAAAATTTTGTTTTTATTAAAAATGCGAGGGTAGAATGTACTAACGTACAATTGCTGTAGCACAACCAGGCGAAGAAGAGATAATGGAGATGATCAGTGGTACAGCAATGAGCGAGTCGCCGAATCCAGTGCCAACGGACGGAAACGACGAAGCTGCGATGGCCGTGATAATGAGCCTCCTCGAAGCTGATGCTGGTCTCGGTGGTCCTGTCGACTTCTCTGGACTGCCTTGGCCTTTGCCTTAGTGCTGTGTAATGAACTTTTCGAGTGTGCTGCTAGTGCGTGTTAATTGTTTTTTTTTTAACGAAAATGGATTATTTGGACATTTGAAAAAAAGGAACTTTTTGGCTTTTATTTTTTAATTTGATAAAACGAATAAATTCAATGTATGTCGTGGTAATTTAAATTATAGTTATTCGTGTATGAGCATTCTTTTTTAAAAGATTAGTATTGTTGCGTACAAAGATAAAATGAAAAGAATATATGGTGCTGAAGTTACAACTTTTAATTATACATTCCGTTTAAATGTCCTGTACTCTATATTAAAAAGTAACGAACGCATAATTTATGCGAATACATTTGTTACAAAAAATAGAAGGAATGTTAACCAGAAATGGCCATATTTTTTAATAACGTGATTTGTTGTATTGATGTGCATCGCTGGAAATCAAAATTAGTTGAAAATGTTGTTAGTTTTCTTTTTCAATCAAGTGTATATAGATTTTATTGTTGAGAGTTCAAATATTATTTTTTAGTGTATGAATGCGTTCCGGTTGAATCGTCTATAGTTGTAAAAAATAATATTTGTTGTAATTGATTCAGAAAGTGTGAAAAAAAATTGTTGATGTGTGTAAGAAATATTATGTATAAGTGTCCTCGTAGTTCAATTAGATAGATAAACAAATTTAGGCAAATTTTCAAATGTATTTTTTTGTTTTTATAATAAGTTCTAGGTAATGCGATGTAAATACTACTATATTTGTGTTTATAAAGTTCATTTATGAACATTCAGTGTATTTGAATTGTAAGTTAAATAATTATTAATTGTAAGAGGGAGAAACTTTGTAAATCAATTATATATTTATCATAGCGTTTATTTTGCAACTATTGTAGAGAGGAAAAACGTCGAAACAGAATGTGTAATTATTTTGCGAATCTCGGAAACGTTTTTTTTTGTCAGGAAAATCGATCACGCATGAAAATCAATGTGAATGTCAAAAACATAATATATAGGAATGAAATTTTTATTTTTTTATTTGATGAAACATTTTTTGCCATTGATAAGTAATTTATGTATGTATGTACATAGTTTTGTAAAGTTTATGTAAGTATTTAAAGAAGATAATGTATAATTGTTTCCGCTCTAAGTAAAAAAATAGTATTTTATAATTGTCAATTGTGCAATATTCACATAAAAACGTATCTACGTTATTTATGTAATAATAACAAGACCACGGCAATGTATGATTGCATTTACAACTGCGTTATCATTTTTCCTAAATCAAATGTTTATCACTTTACCAAATGAACATGCCATAAATGTTTAAAAGTAGTCTTGCCTTGAATTGTTTTTTGTAAAATATCTAGGAAATTTTGATTTATAATTGAGTTGCTTCCTGAAATCTGTACAAAAAATTTCCTTTTATTCTTGTCGTTTGAAATTTATTTTTATTGTAATAAGAAAACTAGTATCAAAGTAAAACCAATTCTGTATTATTCGCATTGATTTTTGTGTATGTCACATTAAAAATATTAAAATTATAACAATTGTGCAGTTATTAATCACCTTCTTCACTCCATCATTTCACAAAGATAAATATTGTTTCAGATATAATGATTCTAGAAGTAGAATCTAAAAAAGTTTCATGGAATTACAATTGCATGAAAAATCATGTGAATTTTATCAAATCATGCAAAATAAAAATAATGGATGGAAAATGTAAGTACGTAAAAAATATAAAAGAAAATTGAAAATTTGTACTAGTAAAAATATATTTTTGCTCTAGTTTTTCTACTTTACAAGTTCTGCAAATTTGTTTATACATCTCATTTTTTAAATTAATCTTCAACACATGAAAACTCAACGAGTAACCTGAACAGTGGAAAACAATACTGTCAACTCACTTGTCAGAAAATTAGAAATAATACATACTATATGAACATACATACAAAATCCACTGTTTGTAAAAAAAATCAAAAGTTTCTGTCCATCAAAAACACAGTCATCATTGTATTTCTTTACTGACACTTCCTTCTCTGCCATATTTCTCCTTCTTTTTCAACTTTTTTCTTGCCTCTTGCTCTTCTTCACTTTTTACGACCGCGTCCAATATATCATTCGTTTCATCATCACCATTTACCAGATTATTGCAGTTTATACTATTTGTTCGAGATTTCTTTTCTTTTTTAGACTTCACGCGGTCTTCAGAACCTTCTGTATTGTTACTTTCCATAGATTCGACTAGCCCTTTCAAGTAAGATTTGTGCTGTCTTTCGTCTTCAGTATCCATAACTGAATCTTCTTGTATGACTATCACTTTTTTATGTTTCTTTTTTGGAGTTTCCGGCACTCGAAATTCCGAATCCTTCAGAGATTTTTTATACCTGTAAAATATTAAAATAGCATCAGTAATAGAAATTCTATTAAAATTAAAACTCGATTTTTCAAAAACTCGAAACATAATTTTGTTTAAACAGTTATTCAATTTAGAATTTAAAAATTTTATATACCTTTTCTCATCTTCTGTATCTTCACATAATTCAGATTCACTGTGTTTCTTTTTTCGTTTCTTTGGCGGTTCTTCAGGCACCAAATTGTTCGTTTCTATAAACTCCTTTAGTGAAGATTTGTAATTTCTCTCATCCTCTGTGTCCTCAGGAATTTCATCGAGAAAACTTCGTTTTCTTTTCTTTTTGGATTTTGACGTTTCTGGTTCATCTACTGGAGTAAGAGATTTATCAATCGTCGATTTATACCGTAGCTCATCTTCAGTGTCAACGCACTCCGTATCTCTAGTTTTCTTTTTCTTTGGCCTCTTAGTAACGTATGCATCGTTAATTACTTGTGTCGTTTGATTTCCTAAATCTTCTGTACTCGCCTCGCCGTTTTCGTATTTCCTTTTTCCTTTTTTCGATTTCTTAGACGATTCGTGGTCGCTGTCCAGAGAATCTGGCGACAAGTTATTTGTTATATTCTTTATTTCGGCTTTGTGATTCATTTCATCTTCAGTATCGAAATCAAGAGGATTTTTCGATTTCTTCTTGTGTTTTTTCTTGTGTGAATCTGTTGTACTTTCTGTTTCACTAGAATGACCAGCTACATCATTTTGCGATAATATTTTGATTTTAGATTTTTGTGCTCTTTCATCATCAGTTTCACTAACTGCCACACTATTTTCAATGGTATTGTGTTTTCGTTTTTTCGGTCGCTCTGGGGCATCATCAACATCTGGGCTTTCAGTTCCCGTTCCTAACTCTCGCGCAGGCGTTGATTTCCTTTTCTTTTTCTTTGAAGAAGAATCTGTAGAGTCATGTGTGCTATCGGAAGATAAATTCAATTTTTTTATGGAAGGCTTCCTTTCAGATCCACTGTCTGGATCAATTTCAACCTCTGAATCACTATTGAAAACAATACGTTTGTTTTCACTTTTCACTATCGTTTTATTTGGACTATCTTGACTGAAACTTCGCCTTGTAATTTCTTGGAACTCCGATTCATAGTTAGCAGCAATTTGCTCATTGAAAAGTTGGCAGCCATTCAAGTATTCTCTGAAAAATTGATTTTTATTTAGAGTTTGAAATAAGCATTAAATAAATATATTATCATATAGTGTCTTTTAATGCATCAATAACATTCATCATTAAGTCAGTTTCAAATGTGAAAAAAGGAGCAAGCTTTAATTTAATATAGTCACTTGATTTGGAGAATATGCGTAGTTTGAAAAAAGTATAAAACTACTCGATAGTGTAACTGCACATGCAAAAATAAATTCATACTCTTCATGTAGTAATCCTCTAATATATGGAAGTCTTGATTTATAATCAATTTCTTCTGGTGTGAATCGAATTTCTTGACCAACTCGAACACAGTGACCAGGCCAGTTCTCTTCATTCAATTCATCTCCATCTGGCCTGGGAATGGAAACATTGAAAGCTTTGTGGACCAAAATACCAATATGATTGGTACTCTTTTTATTTACATATCCTGGAAAATAATAATGTATAAATTAGTTTAGATGAGTAGTATATGGCAAAAAAGTTATATGAGATATTCCCGAGTTAGGTAAATCAATTAATGATTAATTTAAAAAATGATAATTACAAGTTATGATTAAGAAATTCAAAATACTGTTATTATTAAAATATTACCAACCTTTCAAGCTACGATCAACTTCTGGTCTGAAAACATAGAAATCTGCTTCAATATCTATGTGAATGTAGCATGTGTCATACAATATTTCTCGGTATGGAAATAAGATCTTCGGGTTTCGGTAAGCCAATACCAAACCACTGAGCCTGTAAAATATTATCAGTACATAATTATGTGCATTAAATTATAAAAAATAAGCTTTTAAAATTATTATTTTAATCTTCGTTAAAGGTTTTATGAATGTTATTTGTTATTTTCAAGCAAATAAATATAAAAATAGAATTTGAATTCAAGCAATTGAAATAAAAAATACTACACATACTCTGGATCATAGAAGTTCAATTTTTCACTAAGTATTTCACGAAGAGAACCATTCAAATCATTCAAGTGAACGGGATGAAGCCCCAGGTGTTTTTTCGCTCGTTCAAGATACACACATGAATCCTCATCTTCGAGAAGGCCTCTTAATTCTAGGGCTGTCCAATGAATCCCAGATTTCGTCTTCGGGACCATTGTTAATGCAAATAACTTAACTAATCTTAAAGCTACTTTTCAGACTAAAGTATAATTATTAATACGGCATCGAGGTTATGTTCGGATGCGAACTAAACAAACCATACACGTGCGTGTAAGAAAGATTTCAATCGCACGGTTGGTATGGCAGTTCGATAATATTTTTACGATTACCGACGCGAGACAACAAGTATAGGCGCCAGTTGCGCCACTTTTAGCATAACTGAAATTATTTTTTTGATTCAAAACAAAATAACATTTTTCCAGAAAAATCAAAGGGTGATTGGTGCTGTGACGACTCTTTCTGCTCATAACAATGGAAACAAAGAGCTTTCAGTATCTCATGTGCATTTTGGAGTCGAGTAATTATAACGTTTTATAAGTAGACGTGACCCTATATGCGAGTAGATTAGAGTAGTCAGCAGCCCGCTCTTTTTTATGCACATTGCACAATGGTGTTTTTAGCGCGGTACAGTGTTTTGATGTTGTTATTGTTGAGTGATTAAACAACGGAATTTGCAGTGCGACAGTGCCATATTTCATGTCACTTGTTAGATGCACTTTTGTCAACATAGTATAATAATGTGTCGTCGAACGTTTGATTGAAAAGAAAAAGGAATAATGAGTGTTGCCAGTGTGGATTATGGCAATTTGGAAAACAATGAAAATATACCTATCAATGTTAAATGGCGTGTCAACGATCAAAAGAATAACGAGAATAACTCTGGATCTCAGGATATATTTTCAGGTAAGAGGCATTGAGATGTTCTATTATTAGAAAACGTATTATGCACTTTTTAGAATACCATTTTTTGATGTAATCGATAGGTTACATTTGTGTACTTTTAAACGTAGTAGGCTTTGGCAATACTTGTAAAGTTTAACAGTCAATGTTTTAATCTAGGATAAGGCAGGAGAAATATTTTTTGACCTGACCCTTGTATGTTAGAAAAAAGTAATGTATTCTGCTATACTGAAACTGGAATATAAAAAATAAAAAAATATTTAATGTTTGATCATTTGTCATTTTTGCAGACGATGATCGTGTAAGTGATATCTCATATAATTCTCCTAGAGTTTCTGTAAAGAATGGTACTTTTAATTCGTCAGTGATTTCTATGAAAACCCCTACAATTTGTTCAAAAGCTAATGAAGAGTAGGTGCACAAAAAATATTTCATTTTCAATAATATACCTTCTTTGATTTTAACTTAATTAATGTAATTTTAGAAATCCTGGTCGAGCCATAGTACCAAGAACTCCAGTTGAACTTTTACCTTTCATAAAAAAGACAAGCTTTTTGTGGACTAGTGACATGGAGACACCACAAAGCAAAAGAAATGAACACTCCAGAATCTGTGATAAAACCTTCAATTCTATTGATAGCGTAAGATTTGATAATTTTCTAATATATGTGCTACTGCATTTAATTATTAGTTGGTATAAATACATGAATTCAAATAAACTCACAAATAAATAATAACAAAGTTTTGCCATGAAAACTGTGCTAAGCATGTTAGCTCTGAACTAACTTCAGAACTATTTACATTCTACATACGTAAGCAAAATGAATACTATGCTAAATGCTGGCTCTGAACTAACTTCAGAACTATTTACATTCTACATACATAAATAAAACTTTTTGAATAATTCCAACAGTATGAGATAAAACTTATGTTCATTTAGACCATTAATTAATTTCATTCAGTTTGTCATAATATTGAACTGCTAAAATATTTATTCAAATTTACACAGTTTCATAATGAAAATTAAGTAGAATCAGAAATTAAGTATAAAATTTGTATTCATTGGAAAGCTTGTTGGATTGTGATTAAGAATGTATTTCAATGTCATTTATTTTTTTTAGATCAATAAAACACCTACCAGACCTGAAACTCCACCTCAACAAAATATGGAAATTAACCCAAAGGATGTTACTTCTCCTGTACTTGGAGGCAAGAAAAGATCTAAACGAAAAGTAAAACGCAAAATACTTAACAACCTCAACTTAGACCTTGACAATAATAATGATCAACAGAGCACTACTGGTAGCGATAAAGTGCCTTCTCAGACTACTAGTTCAACGAGTAGTGAAATTGCTTTTGATATTAATAAAGAGGTTGATGCTTGTGCAATAAAAGAAAGCAATAATCTAAATGGTTTAGATTGCAAGAAAAATAAATCACTTGAGGTAAATAAAAAACATGCTACACAATGAATTTAAAAATTATATATTTTTGAGAAATGGAAATTTTAATACCTTCGATTTTTAGGAGGCAGTTAATACAGAGAAAAATAGTAATACTTCAACTCAAGACTTCTTTTCTAATGCCTCATTCACTTTGATTGACAAATTGTGTTCAACTGCTATCAAAGAAGAAATAGTAAATGCTGAATCAAATTCAAATCAGCTAAACAGCCCAAAACAAGTCAATGTAGAAAACAAAGAAAACAATGTATCAAAAAATGTAAGTAATGATATACTTGAAAGAGTGCAAGCTATCAGAAAGAATAAAAAGCCAATTAGGCGTTCATCAGATATTGGTACTGTGATACCTAAAGAAGTTTTTTCCAAGTCAGTTGTGGAACTTGAACTTGCAGATGCAAAATTTAGTCAAGAGAAAAAACCTGTTGTAAATACAGCTAGACCTCTGGCACTAATGCCTTTTTCAAAATTATCTTCGTTAAATAATGATCATGAAAATGAAAGTTTAGATGTTGGAAAGACTGGTATAAGTTTAGTTACAGATAATGCACCTTTGAAAGCTGTAAATAATAAGAATATAAATAATGGTGAGCTGTCAAAGAAGGATCAATGTGCTACCTCTTCAGATTTTACTGCAAGTAATAAAATAAGTGTAAATAGTAAAACTAAAGTGAAAATAGAATCTTCTGAAACAGTTTTTACTAATAAAAAGAGTAAAGTAAATAATGATAAATTTTCCAATCCAAAAGAAACAAGAAGATTTAATGAGCAATCAGTGATAAATCATACTGAACATGATCTGCCTAGCTCGAATAGTAAAAGTACAGATGGATTTTCAACTGCCAAAGGCAGGGATATAGCTATAAATCAAGAGAAGCTTCTTAGTTACGAAAAAATTTACCAAGAAATAGAAAAAGAAATTCCGGATGAGATTGATTTGAAACAAAAGAAAGAATTGCCAAAAAAATTATCAACAGCTTTCAGAAGGCAGCCATCGAAGGAAGATAAGAAAACTGAAAAGTTGAAGCTTTATCAAGATTTAGAACTTAAAGAATTACTGGAACCAAAATTCGCTCCGCAAGATAAGAATGCTGCAAGTGATGGTTTCTCAACAGCTCGAGGTGGTGAAATTTCGATTAGCAAAGAAAAAGAAAGCCACTATTTGAATATCTACAATGAATTAAGTGATGATGCAGATCTTTCTACGGCAACAAAATCAAATACAGTGAAATCAAATATCCATCCTGTCATCCAAAAATCTAAATTTAACGTAATTAATATAAAAACGCCAGTTTCAAGTACAATAACTTCCAGTGATGGTTTCTCAACTGCTCGTGGGGGAGATATTACAATTAGTTCAGAAAAAGAAAAACGTTACATGAAAATTTATAACGAGTTGAGCGACGATACTGATTTTGATGCTGTCAAAAAATCTAATGTTATGAAATCTGCCGTGAATCAACCTGGAAAAAGTAGCGCTATCAAGAAAACAGAAATTAAAAGTTCAAGAGCTTCCACTGATGGATTTGTAACTGCTCGCGGTGGAGATATCGCCGTTAGTAGTGAAAAAGAAAAACAGTATTTACAAATTTATAATGAATTAGATGACGTAGATGAAAATAGTTTACTTAATATAAAAACAAATAAACAGTCTAAAGTAGGATCGACTTCAAAACCTAAAGACAAAGCTGTGTTAATATTCAATGCAAAAAAGCCTATTATATCTACTATAAAAAGTACTGGAAAACCTGTTGCAAAATCTTCAAACGACGGTTTTTCTACTGCTCGAGGAATCGATATTCCAGTAAGTAATGACAAAGAAAGCTTCTATTTGAACATCTACAATGAGTTGAGCGATGAGATTCCTGGCGGATCATCAAAAAATAAACTACATGAAAAACCGTTTGTAGCACCAAAGTCCATAAAATCCGAAACGGTAGTTGCAAAGAAAGAAACTGGAAACGTTGATGAAGTATTGGAAGAGATTGGTGACTTGGCAGAATTCTTTTCACCGGAAGCCAATACTCCCGAAAGTATCGAAGTTAACAGTAATTTCGTCGTGCCGAACTCTTCAAATATTCCCAAGCCAGTTTATGCTACAACTGTTCCGCAAAAGATCATTAAAAAAGAAGTATTAGATCACGAAACATTTATCGATAGAGATGAAATTATGAAAAATATTCCTACAGACAAACCCGCCAAAAATGCAATAGGCTTACTGAAGCGAAAGTTAGACGACTGCGACGCTAAACGAACAGGCAGATGTAGATCTTTCGGTGGTTTTCCAGCTACTGGCGAAAGTGCCACTTCAGCTAAACTAAACAAATCAGATCCTCACAATGAATCGTCGGTCAATCAACCACTGCTAAAGGGTCTATCGGTCAGTCAGTGTTTCGATCCGCATTCGGATTCTTGGTTGTCTAAAGTTGATATCAGTTATTTAAACAATAGTAAAGTCAATTCGCCTAAGGCCATAAAGCAGGAGAAAAATGATGTTGCGTCAAGTACTTCGAAATCCGATTTTTCCGGAAATTGTCCTGGATTTTCTGATCAAGAATACACAAATAGCAGCCGATTATTCGGAGCTTTCGAAACTTTTCTGAGAAAACGGTGCAAGAAGTATAATGACATGGGTTTAGACGTTAAAGCAGGTCAGACGATTACAATTACAATTGCAAATGACACTTCGTCGGACCGTCGGTTGTTTGTCCAATATGAAAATGAAATAGATGTAAAAAGGTGTGCAAAAGAATTGAATTACGTGCTAGTCGAAAGTATACCCAAGAAAATCGAGAGCAGAACATTGGATACGAATATTCCACTCGTTGAAATAGGTAAACGCAAGCATGCGGATACTGACAGCGATACGCCTTTGACTTCTGTGAAGAAACCAAGGGTTGGAAGTGAACTTCAAGGTCGTAAGTTATTCTCCGACGAGGATGACGACGATGAAGATCGTAGAAAAATAAAACAAGCTGAGAGTGATAGTACTCGGCCTCTGCAACCTATGGAAACTCAAGAACTCGAAGTCGAAGCAGAAGAGGAAGAAGTGGATTTGTCAGAGGAGCGGATGAGTGCAATTTTATTACAGGTAATTTTTGTTTTGTTTTTTGGCCTAATTTTCATACATGAAACTTGAATAAAACGATTTATAATATTAAATTAAATATTTTTTAATAGGAAAAAATCATAAGAAACAAGAAGAGAATGAAAATCAAACCCATTGTAGGCGCGCTGTTGAGCGAAAGGTTAGAAAACAGCAAGAGTCGAATGTCTTGGAGTCAGTTAGTAGGCAGTTCAGTGCCTATGCCTCTTAGTGCAGAGCAGGTATACAATTTACTCGACAAAAAATATTTAATCGCTAAAAAATTTGCGTTCAAATAATTTCAAATGTTATTTCAGATAAAGCAGACTCATCCCGATGCAAAAATACTCGAAGTAGCAGCTTCCAATGCAACGTGCTACACATTTTTGTCATCAAACGTCACTGGGTATGTTAATGAATAACTTCATTTTATCATGAATAACAAATATTAAATATTGAGTATAAATACATTTTAGAAAAAAGAACGTTGTAAGTTTGGACGTCGGCGACGGTGCTTCGTTAATCTTCGATAAAAACGGCCAAGCAGGCGTATCCGAGTTCTCGCAAGCATTTCTTGCGATGCCAGGCGTTGATCCAAAACTCCTACCCTCGGGCTGGGTTGAAAACCATTACAAGTGGATTGTGTGGAAATTAGCTGCATTAGATCGGACACGATTTGGTTCTAATCAGTTATCGAAGTAAATTTGGCATTCTAATTTGTAGCTCATGTAGATAATGTGTTTTAGAATTAATTTATTTTCTTTTTTTTCTGTAGGAGTTTAACCCCTCAGCGTGTAATGAGCGAGTTAAAATACCGCTATGACAGGGAAATCGATAAAGCTCAAAGGCCAGCTTTAAGAAGAATATTGGAAAAAGATGATGTACCTTCGCGGCGTATGGTTTTATGCATTTCTTCGATCAAAGAGGTAATTAATCGCACTCAGACTCGAATGATTTTCATAAACATTTATCGAAAATAAATTTTTTCAACAGCCTGTTGTCGCTGAAGAAACAGATAAGGAAGTCATAACTAAGCTGGGTTTGGCTCGATGGAAAATCGAAGCTACAGATGGTTGGTACGATATTCCACTGACTGTAGATTCTGCTATGGCTAATTATATCTCGACGGGAAAGATCAAGGAAGGCACTAAAATCGTCACTTACGGCGCTGAGCTGATGGAGTGCGAAAGAGGATTTTTCCCTCTCGAGGTATGTCACCTCAAAGGCTTTCAAAATATATACACTTTTAACGTTGATTTTTGTTTTCTTGCGTAGAAACCGCCGAACGTGAGTTTGAAAATACATACTAACTGTACGCGGCGAGCTAAATGGGATACCAAGCTGGGTTATCAGAAAATTTCACGACCAATGCCTTTGAAATTAAGGGATATCATTTCGGCTGGTGGAATGATTGGAGAAATCAGGGCTGCAGCTGCGAGAGTTTATCCGGTGATGTACAGAGAAAAGACTGCTGATGGAAAGTCGAGTGAGTTGATTTCAGTAAACAAATTCAAACGACGTAACTCAGCAATCATAATCATTTTTTTTTACTATTTAAGTATACCGAAATGCAAGATGCGAGGAAAAAGCAGCGATAGCCCACGAACGAGCAGTGGAAAAGAAGGTTGACGCGATGTACGCCGAGGCGCAAAAAAATTTCGACTCCAAAAAGAAATCGGAATTCGACGACGATTATGATACGTCTCAGGTATTTTATATATGATCCACGAATAATTTGAAAAAGAAATTTCAGTCAATTTAATATTCGTTCATTAATAGGCTCAAGTATCGCAAAAGTTCAATCATTACGAACGAAAGCAAGAAGAGTTCAAGCGTAAGCTCGAGTCGCAAGTACGCCAAGGTTTGCCGCCACGACGTGACGTCACGACTTTGCTGAAAGTTCGACTTGTCGAAGACTCCACGACGGTTATACTGTCGATTTGGGGTGTCGGCGAAGAGTCCGACTGCGATATCAGAGAAGGCGATACTGTTAGCGTTTATAACGCTTTGGAGTCCGGACACCGGTAAGATTTGCACGTAGATTTGTTGAATAATTTGTAAATGACTTATCTACTCGTGTAGAACGTGACTATTTTTAAATGGATTTAACTTTCACGCTAACTCTCTTTGCTCGTGATCGCATTGCCAAAGAATCCGAAAAGAAAACACAAGATAGAAACCCATCTCAAACGCGCCAACAGATAAGAAATCAAGCCTCTACAAACAGTTGGCATCTTTTGGAAAAAAATGCCAAAACTCGCGATATATCTGTCGCGATAAGCAAGCCCTCAAGCTGCACGACCGTGACTTGGTGCATTCCGGAGTGATCCTTATTTTTTTTTTCCTCGCGATTTATCTCTTGGAGCAATAATATTTCAGCGATGATGATGTACTTCATGACTCATTTTCCAGGGGCGGTGACCTCCATCTTACAGCCAGCAGGATTACACACATCAAGACTGAACCTTTGTTGAAGTTACCGTATCCAAAACGTATTTGCACTCTCATACCTGATATCGGAGTTGTTGGTTTTGAGCCGAAATTCGGAGAGTTCGACACTATTGGAGTTGTCGTGTCGTCGGGATCTGCACCATACGTATGTACAATTTTTTATAATTTTGATGCTCAATTTACGTGCACTGAAAAATAAAAATCTTCTTTTTAATACTTTCATAGGGAATGAAAAATTTCGAGATGGTGAACATGGCATACCCAAAGCCCGACGACAGCGGCTCATCGTACTTATCAGTACTCTTCTGGAACGGTGTATCCTCGTTTGGCTACCAAGGAATGTTTACGCCCGGCTCGTTTGTCGCCTGCAGTAATTTAGAGTGGCGTCGCAACCTGTGGAGCATTGCAGTGGCTTACTGTTCGGAAAAAAGTGTATTCACCGGCAATCCTCGGCAGGCGCATCTGATGATAGCACTTCGCAATCTCAAAGCTCTCGTGCAGGTAATTTGAATGTTGAATATGTCGCCGAGTAACAACTTTTTTATTCCAATGACAATCTCTCTTCTAGAATCCCGTGGCTTACGCGGAAAGTTGTGCCGACGAGGTAGCCGCGGAATTAGCAAAGAAACCTCAAGCTCGCTCGAGTCAAGGTACACCGAAATCATGGCCTAGTGATCGCAGTGTTTTATTTGTCAGCCCTGCGGATAACTATAGTCCCGGTAACGTTTCGCTGCAGAAGCGGTTGGATAAATTATCGCGTTACGGCTCATCGCCGGAAATCTCACCTATCGTGTTGAACGGCAGCTCTACTAGGGTTAAGAAAGATTTCACACCCGTTACCCGTAGAAAAACGTGACATATATATATAGTACGTTACCCTTTTTTTATCGGATGACAGAAGTGTCTACAGAGTGATAATTACGTTATTTTTTTAGTCGTAAAAACGTGTTATTTATTAATAATACAAATTTTATGATTAGCCTTTGTTTTTTTTAAATTGTTTGCTATAAGAATCAAATAATGCTATTGAGTTATAATTTTGAGTTAAAATCGGGCCATAAATTTAACTGTATCAAAGTTACAATAAATTATAATTTTGTTTTGACTCATCATTACGTCTGCGAAACCGTTAATGAAGAAAGAATCTAGAAAGTAAGATTCATGTATAGATAATATTTTTCCGCAATTTAGTTTTCATGTAAATCAAAATAAATATCACCTTCGCCTTCGTACGATTAGAAGCAAATGTTCAGTTAGAAACAGTGCCAAGTCTGAAAGTTTGAAACGTCCTTGTTTAAAAGCTAATCGTTACAATCTATCAAAAAATATATCTTTGTATAATTCTCATAAAAATTGTTCAATTCATTTGAAATACAGAAAACTTTTAGTCAACATCAAAATACGCCTTTTCAGTTTTCAATACACCATCCAGCAAATTATCGATGTAAAGTAAGTAATATCATGTAGATTAAGTAAAGATACAACAAAACGAAATCTTTTATTTACATAGCGAACTCTTCTCACAATCAGTAAACCACGGCGCGATTGTCCAAAGAAACCGCTGCTTCGAAAAAAAAATACAATGGAAAAGCTAGAGGTTCACGCCTAGGTCGCGCGCAAAGTGAATTAATGTTTTCGCACGTGGATATAGGGTTTCGAATGCGTGTAAAACTCGCGCGTGTAAAGGTGTGTTATATCGTACGTGTAACAATTTAACATATAGCGTTACCAACACACAGCGCGGCTCTTATGAAACTAGCGCAAAGTAAGTCCCCCCTACTAGAGAGCGCGCAAGGACAATAAACTTGATGTGCGCGCGATACAGTTATGCCGACGTTATTCAATCTCTTTTCGCGTTACAGAAAAAATGCCGTATAAATACTTCTTTTTTTTTTCTCGATTTTCTGTCATTGCCACTGCACTTTGATTAGCATCCTTTTTTAATTTGATGCTTTTAATGTCACAGTATACTCGTATAAATTATTTTTGACTCATTGATATACAAATATAACATCAATTTTTGATCGAACTTGGAGAAAAAAATAATTGGTTCTAACTTTTATATAATATTATTATAATTTATATAATAATAATAATTCATTGAATAGACTTTGATTCAAATAGTCATGTATTTCCCAATCTCGCTATCGCGCTACGTTATTTATTATTAATGACTATAGTATAAGTATAAATGTATATATACATAAGAAAACATGAGATGAAGAAAAGCGCTCTTCTTACACTGCTACTGCACTTTTCTCGCCTTTCCATGTAGGCATATACAGGCCTATATACTTATCTCTTGTTTCAAAGACGCGCATTTTTCCGTCAGCTGAGAGACATAAGGTGCAGTATTTACGTGCGCAGGTATACGAGTAAACAGCAGGTGGCCCCTTACAATCAAGAATAACCTGGAAATACGTTGTTTGCGATAATATCGATGTTTCATTACCTCGAACAAACGTTTACTTTGTATTCTTAAGGTTCGCTAAGAAAGTTTCTGCTCGAAGGATTAAAAAAATCTTTGACAAATCTTTTAACAATTTTATTTTAAGCTTCCATTCGTCGAACGATTGAAATTAAAAAGAGAAATTAACAGCAAGTTTTTTTTCTCGCTATACGATCACACCAAGATACATAAAATTCCAGTAGGTAGGCAGGCATTGCAAAAAATAAGGACTCGCATAAAAACGCACATAGTATAAAGGGACCACCCCGATTCCGCGGGAAAATCGCCGCCGTGCAGCAACGCTGGAAACATCTTGGCCGCACATGTCGCGTGTCGCTCGTGCGCAGACTCGGGGTTCCGTAGGTGCCGCCGCTGGCGTTCTTTCTTTCTCTCTATTACTACCACGCTCTGCCGCTTCCAACTGCACAGTCTTTTGCTCATGGCTGTTGCGCTCTCTCGACTCTCAGTTCGCCGCGCACCGGCTTACGGAAAGCATGTGTTGCTTTGCTCTCTTGTAATCGTTTCGTTTTTTCCATTGTTTCGACGTGAAAGAGTATAATTAACAATCGGGTTGAAAGAAAGGTATACAAGTGATTTTGTGGAAGTGAAAGAATGACGTCGGAGTAAACTATCGCCGTGGATTCATTGCAGTGTTTATACGCGGTTTTATAACCTTTTCACACTTAGTGCGACAGAGAGAAAAAAAAAAACAAAAACAACGACACATGTTTGTCGTCTAGTTTCTGTGGGTGACATTCAGCAATAACACGATGGGCGATTCACCACCGAAGGTCGAGTTTGCCCTCGGTAGCGTGGTGTCGCCAGGTCACTTTTTCAAAAGTGATTTCGCTCGTTCTTTCGCCGGTGTTGGTGGTGGCGGTGGCAGTCGGATTGCCGACACGAAATCACTCGACTATGACTTCTTCGAGGCTAATCCAACGATCGTGGAAGAACCACCGGACAGTCCGAGTCAGCAGAACAATTTCTACTCGCTTGTCAACTTCGACAAAGCGACCGAGCGACCCAACTCGTCCGTCTGGGCCAGTGGCAACAGCAACAAGGTGAGTTTTTTTTTTTTTGCTCTTTCGGCTGCATAGTTTATTGTGTAGGAAGAATGTCATTCGGTTGGAAATCAACTTTTGTAGTAAAAGTTTCTCAATTAATTGCAGAGCGAATTGTGTTCGATGTGTCTCTCGAGTTTGTTTCGTTTGATTTGAAAATTTCGTTGTCGAATAATTATATGAAAATACACCGAAGACAATCGATGCGAATGAGCTTGGATTTTCATACACTTTAAGTGAATAATAGAAATAATATGCCCACATGTTCGTGAGTAATTTAGCTAGCGTTGCACAATTTATGCAAATTGTCCCTACAGTTTACGTTTTTTTCTCCCAAGATTTTCCGAAATAATACAAAATTATTATTCACTTACGTTTACTTTACATTCCGATGGTTACGGAGTCTTTGAACAAAATGATTGCAGTAATATTCTTCTACTTCGAGTGCAATATTCGCAAGCAAATATTTCACGTGCTTGTGCAATTAAAAATGCACAACAGTCCCGTGTAAATACCCGCACATAAAGCAAAATCAAAAAAAAAATAACAGACAACAGTAGCAAACGCACGTGTATATTCATCTCCGTTGTCCGTTGCGTGGTGGAGCTTGCGAAATTCGCAAGCTATACACATTATCGATTTGAATACAATTGCCAGTGTGTGAAGAAGGAAGGGACGCGTGCCTTTTGTTATCATCATTTCGTGCCTTCCTCTCTTCTCTCGCGATCTTCGCTTCTCGCTTTATACACGAGATAAAATACGAGTTTTGAATTAAGATAAATTAAAAGCGTGTATCTCGCGCTTTCTCGCCGACGAAAGTTAATTTTTATCTCTTTTTTTTTCCTTTTCAGAGGAGCAACTCTAGTAACGTCGAAGTGACGTCGGCCGAGCTGAGCGAGTTGGAGAAACTCCGAAAGGTAACAAAAAAAAAAACATGTTATCTCATATTCGCGCATTACGCACAACGAACTTGAACTCGTCCGATAGTGCGTAAGAGTTTTTTTTTGCACAGCAAGCACGATAAGCTCGACGGCGTCGTCGCCCTTCGCTTATTTTACTCGGGCGACGAGATAACGAACGACTTTTGCGTTTTCTGTTTTCACAGAAGAGATTATCGTGTGTATAATACCAGTCGTGCTATGCGATGTGGATGAAGTCATTTTTCTTTTATTTTGGCTATTTTCGAACGAAGGCTGTCTCATTCTGCAAATTGTCATTTGTTGAAATAAAGCGTGATACGCGCGTCCTATTTTGCGACTTATCAAATTCCGTTTTAAATACTTATTTGTTTGTAAAGTAAAATTAAATTCTATTGAGGTAATAAGAATAAATTTGAATTAACTTATCTAATAATGTTAATAATTTATTCGACTTTTTATCAAGATATTTCTCCGATAGTTATGCAAGACATTTGCATGCCACAGAAGTAATTTATATTATCAAACGTACAGTACAAAAATTCCTGAAAAATCTCGACTAATTCAAATTACTAAAATTTCACAAGATCTATTTTCATACTTCTACGAATATTCCACTCTGTTAAATCCCACGGTAAAATTTGACGCTCGAAGCAAGCTCATCAAAATTAAAAAAAAAGCGATGCACCTGCGTATGACATATCTGTCTCCCTGTGGAAATCGACACCCGCACGTCGCGACCGACTGCTCGCTTTGCGCATGTAGCACACGTGAAACTCGTTAATTCGCGGGAAGCGCGTATCTGTGTTAATCCCTTTACGCCGAAAAAAAAATAATTACCGCGGCCTAACGGTGGTTACGCGCACTTGTTACGTTATACCTTGCCGGGCGTATACATTAGAGAAAAGGGACGGATTGTCTTTGGACGGGATTTTCGTGTGAATTTTTTTTCTCTTTGGGTGTTTGAATTCTTTTGAACGTATATCTGTTATATTTTTGTCAGTTAGTCGTAATTTATATAAATTGTAAATCAATAATAAAAAATAATATGAACATGAAATATAGCAAATCGAAATTGCATAATATTCAAATTTACAGAAACAAATCAATTTTTTTCTCCAACAACAGTCTTTTTCTTGTTCCATCATAAATAACGACTGTCACCTCTCGAAGCCAAACAACTTACAACTTGTAAAACCCAACATCTAATCTTCTGTATATACATACGAGTCTCTCTTCTACAAACAGAAACTCCCCCAAGTACCATCCACAAAAAAAAAATCCGGCGTCCTGTGGATATCAACTCAGGCGTGTAACCTGCGATTTTTTCGTTCCAAAACCAACAAAAAGAAAAAGAACAACATTTGGCACGAAACAGTTTTAGTTTTTTGCCACCGTGATTCGCTTAAAGAAAGATGCTCATCGGATAATTAAAAATTCCGCGGAAAGCGACTGTGGCGGCAATAAAGAGTGTCGGCACGTAAAAAAAAAATAAAAAAATCTTCGGGCAATTATTTATTCGCCGGAGGTAACCGAGCACGTTTCCGTCTCTTGCTCCTTGCGGAGTGTGTTCCCTTGTAAGCTATCGTGTCGCTTGTCTACTGCTCGCTGCTTCTTCGCATTTTTTTTTCTTTCTTTTTATTCAACTGTAAGAATGAGGTGGCGGCTCATTGTTCGTCGGGAAAAATCAGCTGTTTTTTTCCGTTTCGTTGACGTTCTATTCATTCATTGCGTTTTGCAGATAGAAGAACAAATTGCTATTTCGCTTTGTTGGATTGCGGTCCTGTGTAGAGATTTTCACAAACGGTTTGTTGTTTGTTGATCGTACTTCAATTTTGAAATCGCATGTATTCGCGAATTTAAACATTAATTGATAAATAAGTTTTTCAAATTTTAGTCTTTAAATGAACCTTCCATAATACAAAAACTTGTTCAGATCGAAAACAGAAAAAAAAGACATCCCCGAGATGCACACAAAACAAAACAAGCAAAAAAATTTTCCCTGCAATCACCATGCAACACCGCATCCTCTCTGCCATCATCACAATAAAACTTCGTTCCAACATCTACACGTACATTAAATAATAACACGCGCTTGCAATCAAAATTCCTGGCAAATTCTCAATCGGCAAAATCAAAAGTTTTTATTATTTTTTTTTCACTGTGTATGTACGCATATAACTTCAGAAATATCTGGAAAGGCTGCGAACGCGCACCGGAAGTCCGCTTCGGACCCTCCCGTAATTACTATCGAAACGCGCGCACGCGTGGGAGTCTACCATACGCGAAGTGACTCACGCAGCGAAACAAAAAAAAAGGGTATAGTCACGGTGGCGCGAGTTGATAACGCACCTGCGAGGTCGGAAGAAATAACACGTATATGTACTTTACTGGGGGGTATTATTGCTAAATTAAATTTTTTTTAAAACGCTTTTCACGTCAAGTTCTATTATAATATGCTTACTTACGATCGACCTTCTAATTTTCAATTACTTTATTTTTCACACCCATTCACTCTGAATTTAATAGCCAATAGAGAAAAAAAACGACACGAGACTTGATGAAAAGCTTTCATATTATAACACCTCAGCACTTATACACGTAGACTTTTCTCTTCGAAGCGATTCGATCATCATTTTAAAATTTGAAAGTCGAAAAAGAAACAAAAGCCATCCTAATAAGACAACTTCCCATTTATTCCCGTCACTCTCGCTTTCGCTTCTTCGACGCGCGCGTGGTGCATTGTTTTTGTTGTATATGTATATATCGGAGCTACGCCTCTGCCCTTCCTAATGAACGTCTCTCTCTTTCCACTTTTTTTTTCGTCGCATTTAAAAGTCATGCGCGCGCGCATGCCGATACAAAGGAAAAGTGATTCGATCGATTTATTCGTCAATCTCTCGTTATCCTGAACTACTTCTTCTTGTAGGCTGTTTGCGATCATTGATTGATGATGCGATGCTTTCAGTAAGCCACTGGTACGCCGGTTTTCTTCGTTGTCGTTGCTTTTTCTTCACTTTCATGCGTGAGCTACTTTACGGACAATATAGATTGTTTTCTTGGAAATGATTTCAGGTTTTTTTTTTGGTTTGTTTGTTTTTAAAATTTGAAAAATTCCTGAGTGTAATTTTGAAAATTGAAGCTTATTCCTTTTCGTAATTATTGTCAATGTTGGCTGCTCTTTTCTTTGAAACCAACTCATTCTTCTTGATGACTTCCTTTGAAATCCAAATTTTTTTCGATGTATTAAAACGTCATTAAAGTTCAAGAAATTGAAGGAAGTTATAAAATAATATATTTCAACGTGATCATTTGCGCAATTTAAAAAGGAATCGAGGCAACATATTTCAAAGTGTAACGACCCTTGTATAATTAAAAACCAAAAATTCCGTAATTAACTCGTCACATCTCCATTCCGAAAATGGTAAAAGAAGATCTTCCGAAAAACGCAGTCAATTTAGTTTGTCAAACAAAGCGAAGCCAAGCGAACAAAGAAAGATATATATACAGGGCAAGAAGTAAAAAAAAAGGGGGGGGGGAAGAAGCAACAAACACCACGAAAGGATGTGTCTGCGCTCCTTTTATCGAGGGTTTTAGGACGCGCACGCGAGACTATATACACTTCCCCCCTCTTGGCTCTTTACGTTTCTCACACTCCGCGACAACGACAACGACGACGACGGAAACGACGCGCGACGACGTACATCTCTCTTTCCTTTTTTCTTCTTTTTTTTTCTCTCTCTCTATTGTCGTGTCGCACACGAGGGATTGTAGCATTGCCTTCGTGTTGAAATTGGTCATGAGTCGTTAGAAAAATTTGGAAATTTTTCTTTGTTTTATTCGCGCTTGCGTGAATTTATTTGACAACGCCTTTTGTGCAAGTGCGGAGTTGGTTAAATCACAATTAAATCCACGTGTTATTTATCTTTGTCAGCTATATTTTAATACTTACATTTAAAATAGTTAAAAAGTATAGATTTTTTTTAGAATAACTGATACTTTTATAAATTTGATGTATGAATAAAATAAATAATTCAAATGGAAATTACACAGCAATTTGTTTGGAAAAAATAAATTGTAAGTCATGAATACCGTTATAGCATTGAAATGTGTGAAAACAGTCATCAATTCAATTTATCGTACCGGAAATCGACCAGCTAATTATGACAGATCACAAAGTCAAGTGAGGCATCGCTGTCTTCTTGTATTTTCAAAACGTTACCATCCGGTTTCTCCTCACGTGTATATATATACACGCATACTAACTCTCCCCGCAACACGCGCATAACGTTCCAGCTAGTTTGCTCCAATTTTGACGTCGGCGAGCGTTTTGATTTACGCATCGGCCCCCAAATCGTAATTATTCTTGGCCGCTTGCCTCGTTAGCGTCCATCTTCGAAATTGAGCTGTGTTTTTTTTTTTTGAAATTCATGAGAATTCACACTGTAGTATTTGGCAACCTTTCGCTTATCTCCGCCGAGGAAAAATCGGCGGTACAATTTTTTTTTCACCTCGTAAAATTTTTAACAAGCTTGTTTTTCTGACCCCTATGTATATATATACGTACACAGGCGACGACGATCTAGATAGCGATCAAAAAAAGAAAAAAAAAACGCCGTTTCCTTTTTGCCTTTCGTGAGGAAAAAAAATGAAATAAAGAGCAGCAGCAGCAACTTTCTTTTTCTCCTGTGAGCTCGGCGTATAGAGTCCTTTGTGTCTTGTATATACATACGCATGCAGGACTTTCTTTTTTTTTTTCACTCGCGGAAAAAGAGGCAACGACGCTATACTTGCTGGTTAGACAATGCCGCGATTAGTTTCGTATTGTGCGCGTTTCGGTTGGTTATTGAAAAAAAAAATTATCTTGAAAGTGAGAATGAAGAATCACCCCCATATCTGATGAAACTCACGTGTATGGTTATCGATGTTTACACAATATGGGAATTTACATATTTTACAATTCGCTTAATGAAACTCTCGCGCGTGAATATATATATAATAAACGTCTATAGACGTTGAATGAAGAAAACAAATATCTCATCGTCGCGAATATAATAAGCGAACGTTGTAAAATCCTAGTGCTAAGTAAACACAAACAATCTCGAGTAAATAGTTTGGTCTCGCTCATCTTCTAATTAGGCTCGCGATTTACGCTTCACTTTCCTTCGTGTCGTATACTGCGAGAATCGTAAAACTCCTTCGCGTGAGTGTGCGCGAAAAGCGAAGTAATTGAATAATAACTCCACGATGAATTTGTCAATGAAATTAATTTTGAAATCCTTTTTCTTTGACATCTTTAATAAATTACTTTCGTATAATTGTCTGGATTTAGATAATGTTTAGCTTAGGAGTTTTTTTTATCTTCAAGATAATAATTTTCTTGTATGCATTAAAAGTGATTTTGCGACGAAACGACCAACCTCCCAAAGGCAAATTGCTAATCAATACCAAAAACGACTATTATCACTTCCGACAAACAACATTCGCACGAGAAACGATTCGATTCCTCGCTCAAGTTTATCAGCACCTGCCCCATTCGAACCTTTATCGTCCTTCGTCACGAACAACAATAATCCTCGCTCGCTCGTTATGACGCTTCATCGTCTAGTTAAATGCCGCACGATGCTGCGCGAGGAGCAATGACTTAGCTTTCACGAGGAAGCATCTAAATTTTTTTTTCTGTCTCATTGTTGCGTTGTTAAAGATGCGCTCGAGAGATTATTTAAACTTTACCTTTTTTTTGCGATACAATTTGCCTGTTCACTATCTCTTATATATATAGGCAAAAACTTTCTAAAAGCGGCATTCATCTCTTTTATAGATATCTCGACAAATTCTCACGCGCGTACATAACAATGTTTTTTTTGGGGAAGCTTCTCTTTTGTTTGATTGAAAATCGCGCGCACACAAGCATTCTGGTGCGATTAGCATCTGGACTTTCGCGCGTGTGTGTGTGGAGTTTCGAAAATTCATCGAGATTATAAGTATACGATGTTGTTGCATGCGTGTTTTTTTTTCGTGATTAATCGCTTTGTTATTGAGACATTCCTTTTGTTCTCTATCGTTTCGTGTACATGATGTATCATTGAGTATATTGGCAGCGAAAAATTTTTTTTTACATGGTTATGTAACGCTTTTCACATAGTCTTAATTAAAAACGCCCACGATCGAATTGTTAATTGGATTGTTGAAAAAAAAAGATTCGTGAAATTCGCGGAATTAATAATCACTGTATATAAAAAAAAAACAACTGCATTTTGATTACTCGCGCGCTAACACTTTACACGCGTATAGATCATATATCTAGATTCACCGCGAAAATTATTGCTCAATAAACGCTTGGAAAGTTATAACGCTGGAAAGATCGGTTTTGATATCTGAATCATATGTAAGTTATTGCAAAACTTCGATGAAAAATATCGTTTCGCTAAGTGCCTTGACAACGAGAACACGTATTTCGTGCCTGTAATCATAAACAATTTCATATATAAAGACGATGACGTTCACGTAACGATTTCACAAGACAGAGAGAGAGAGAGAGAGAAAAAAAAGGGTCGAGAAAAATTATACACAGATGTCCGCGATGAAACGCATGGCTGCGCGCGGGCGCGCGCTGAGAAAATAATCCATACGCGATAATGGAAAACAAACTACGGAGAAAAGAAAAAAAAAAAAAAGAAATAGACTTTTAAACGCCAAAAATGAGGTTAAGACATTCCTATCTATACGCCGGGGTAGACTTTAGCTTGATGGATGCTGTCTCGGAATTGTTTCTCTTTGGTATCTGGGTTTCGGCTGTATGTGTGTGTTTAATTTTGATTTTCGTTGGAACGCGTGCACGCGAAGAATAGTTGCGCTAGAATTTCTTTTTTCGGAACTGTTCAACTGCACGTACAAGTGATTTAATTGCGAAGTATAGGTGGTGACGAAACGTAAATTTGCCCGAACGACCGTTAATTTTGAAATGCCAATATTTTATATTATTTCGGGATATGCTAATTCGTCTCTTGAGAAATTCGACTGTCCTCGTTTTCAAACTAATACTCTGCAAAAATTATTGTAAAAATACAATTTACACACGCACACACACAGTTCGTCGAAATTTTTGTAAAGTAAATTAGCATAAACCGGCAATAAATAGTTACATTCGATTCACGTGTATCCTTCCTAGAAAAGCCGCAACCAATTAAAACTAAACATTTGATATAACTCGAATGTTATCGCCGGCTTGAAATCCTGGCGTGCAGCACATATATACATATATACAACCTATATGTGACTATTAAGAGCCATAAATTATTCCTAGACTTCCACAAATTTGTAAATCTTTTTCGCTAATAAATTTCACGTTACATCAACGTATGCGCAAAAAAAAAAAGAAGAGATAATAAACTGCGGATTTAACGATCTTTCGATTTCATTCGAACGTAATTTACAAGTTTCATCAACAACGAAAAAAAAAGATACTTTACGAAGCTGCAAGTTCTCTTTTAATTTAAATACTGTTGCTGTTGGCTATTTTCGATGGCGTTGACAACAACGCAAGTTATGCCAACTACACTATCTACGAGAGAAGCAAAAGCAGTATTATACGGCGCGCAGTGAAGCTTTTAAAAAGAGACACGCTCGGCCGCGTAACTATCCAGCGGCCATTTACTTTATAGTTCCGCCGCAGCGACGATTGCGGCCTGTGATGCAGCATTGTCTCTTACTTGGTTTTTTTTTCTTTCTTTCTTTCTTTCTTTATTTCTTTGTACAAACACGAACGCGCCAATTTACTGATCTACTTTGGATTGCGTGAAGTTTTTAGGGATGCTGGTTGACTATTTTTTTTTTGGAAATGATTATGAAATCTTATATCGACCAATAGAAAAAATAAATTGGTAATAATTTTTAAACATTGCAATTATTTGTAACCTTCATATCCACACGCGCCGTTACGAGCCTTCTGGCAACTTATCACACAATCGGGGCATCGATCAAAAACCGTAGATCCCTTAATTCGCGTTTAAACGAGGCAATAATCAGGTAGTACACTTGAAAACGGTACTCCTACTTGCCCGCGAGAGAGAGAGAGAAAGAAAACTCCGTTCTGTGCTTTTTCTTTTCATTTTCTTTTCATACCTTGGAGTAATGCTCGAAGGATAGGAAATCGCGAGCATTAAGCCGTTAGCGCGCGATCGGATCGTTCGATCGTAACTCTCGCACGCGATCGACAATTTTCATTGCGAGATGGGTTTGGAATTCCTTCGGTGCAAGGTGCGCGGGAGGTTTTTTCGAGACTTACGATGATGCTCTTTGGAAATAAATCGACTGATGTCTGTTCGATTCGGAGAGAAATTTTCTTAATTGGCCGTGGGATTTTCAGGTTTATTAGGAGAATGAAAATGTTACACGCGAATAAAAATTGTGAGAATTTAAAAGCCTAACGATGCAGGCGATATATTTATTGAACTTCCGTTTGTAAGAAAATTATAACTCAATAATCGAATAGTGAAAGATACTCGTAAACATGAATATTCCACGCTGTAATATTAGAATTTATTGTTCAATTTCATCATAATTATAATCTGAACATTTTTCGCTTTGCAGGTAAGCAATTGGAAGATGATCGTATAACCTCATGTAAACGTAAGTCACGTCATATAAGTACACTTCAAATGGATGGGAATTAATTGGTTATCCGTGTGTGTATGGGTTCATCAAACTCATTACGCCCAATCTCTCGAAAATTTATTCTCGCTCATTACATGACCTCACCTATTCCTATCTATACACACACACACACACGTTCGAAACGTTATTTTTCATTCGACGACGAACGGTAATTCTCTTATAAGCGAAAAAGCAGTACTTTGCCGATGATTGCCAAGAGAGAGAGAAAGATTCATGTGTGAGGGAGAAGAAAGAAAATTTATCATTATCGATTGTAATTGATAATGATGGGTTTGCATCCATCTCTCTTGTCGATTCTATCTAACTTTAGATTAGAAAAAAATTTATTATTTTTTTTTCTTCATCTTCGGTTAATAAGTTTTTGCATTTGGATACTTTCCCGTTATACTGTCAAAACATAGGTAATTAATTCCGGTATTGTTCTAAACCGTTGCATAAATCGATACTGAATATACTTTTGAGCAACTCTCGTACTCCCGGCATTATTGTTGCTACACAATGCCGGTAAAAGTCTTTCGAAGGCGCGCGCGCGCGCACTTGTTACACTCTGTGCGACAACTGCGAAATCATTTTTTTTTTGTTTTACTGAAATTAAGGTCGACGTTGATTTCCAAATTGAATTATAAAAGTTGAGAATTAGAATATCACTTTCAATTGCATTGGATATATGTATCATTTCCCGTAGGAGTGAAAGGGGATGACAAAGTTATATGTGTAGTGTCGAGCTCGTATTACCATAATGAATATTGATAGCAATTCGAATGAAAACACCGACACTTTCCACTCCATTCATGCGCTCTTACAAAACACCTTCTAATGACTTTCCATTATATTTACGACACCGATCGTTCATGCGCACAGCGAGATCAAATAAATTTTTTTAAATGCGTGCCAGAAGAATTCTTATTCGATGCTGCTGCACGTGTATCAAAAGTTTTGTTGAATTATGCAGGCGACCTTCGTCAAAAATTCATAGGAGCTCCTTATCTCCAATCTCGACTCTGGAATTTTAATTCCGATCGCGCGATTACGTCAAGTGTTTGAAATTTCAAATAATGGCACACATACAAATCCATTCCGCACAATCGAGCTTTTCCGTATGTAATCGAAAGTTTTTCAATTCCTTTACAATCCGCCATCGGACGTTAACGGAAAAAAAAACTTTCCCTTGTTTTCAAAGCTAAGATTACAGTATCTCACGATAAAGCGAGAAGAAAATCAGCATGCACGCTGCGTGTGACTCAAGCATTTTTCCGATAAAATATCTTTGGCTTTTCGTCACCTATAACCATACACACAGACACATATATATACACATCGATATCAAATCGGAAACGCGCGATCCGCGAGCGAGCGCGCGGCCGGCAAAAGAAAGAGATTCAGCGAAGCGATCGTCCTTTCATCGAAAGCCGTCCCACCATTTCAATTTCCCGTTCGGCAAGCCTGGCATTATATATCCCCGCCGCCGCCAGCAGCAGCAGCAGCAGCTTGCTCACTCGTCGTCGTCCCCCACGGCCTTTCTAACGGGACGAGTATACAACCTGCCTATCTGTTGCTTCTTCTTCTGCTTCTTTTCAAAAAAATTTTAAAAAAATTCCGCGGGACGGAGGAATTTTGCTCTGTGCACGCCAGAGAGAGAGAGAGAGAGAGAGAGAGAGAGAGAGAGAGAAAAGACAGTTGCTGCTGCTTCCGAGAGCGAGCTTTTGCGCGGGTGAGCGCGCGCAATTACATAGCTTTGAAGCATTGGTATTTGATGGATTATTAAAGGGGGAGGAGATGATGGTCCGTACGTGCTAGCGTTTCGGGCAATTTCAGATAATGATTTAGATTTTGTTACTCGATCAATCGTAATATTTCATTTTGAAATTATACTTTTTGAAAGCTTTTTAAAATCTTTCGCGAATAAATCGCGTTGATTTAAAAAAAAATCGACGAGATAGGCACGTATATTTTAAAATAGAACTGCGAAAAAAAGAGTCACGTGACGACACCATTCATTATTTTCGCCGGGGTTATTTACTGGCACACAGTCAGTTTATCTCAATCGCGGATTATAGGAGGTAACGCCAATGAAATTGCTAGGAAGAGGATCTTGATAAATGTTATGTATATTGAGCAGCTCTCTCTCTCTCTCGACTATATACGTGTAGTACACAATTCATTTTATTTTAATTCTTCGTGCTGAGATTTTTTTACATATGTGCTTCTAGAATAACTATAATCATAACTTTATTTTACCCTCGTTTATTATTTCAAGCTTACAGATTTATCATTTTAGAGGTTTAAAAATAGCTCGTCTGTAAAAAATCTACTGGCGTTTTTCTCTTTTTGGAATTCAACTCGTTCAGCACTGTAATTCAGAATTTTTTTTCCAAATATATACTTTTACATATTAAAATATTTTCTGTAATATTCACGTGATTATTTAATATTTTAGAACTATTTTTTAAATGAACGAAATAGATAGCTTGCAGAAAGCTTTCAAACATTTTAATGATAAAATAATCTCCGATCGCGAAAAATTCCTCGTACTACTCGCGCAACCTCGTGATCTTGAAAAAGAGAGCAAGAAAAAAACAAAGTCTCTCGCAAGTATTTCCCTCGGCGTTATTTTTTTTTTCTCCTGCCTTTCTCACTTCCTACCGATCTTTCACTCTCGTCCGAGCTTGTTTTCCTCTCTTTCTCATACCATCGTCCCGGCAGCAACAGCACAGGCGTATATATCGCGACAGGAACGCATTAATTTCCGGAAAATTGCAGAGCATCACTTCGGCGAGAGAAAAATAAAGAAAGGAAAAAAAAAATCGGTTGGTATACATTATCGTTAGTCGTCAAATTGTCGCTCTCTCTCTTTTCCACTTGCGCTGCTCTATTTACGCATACACATATACGTATACGTGCTCCTCTGGATTTTTATGGGCTTGGTTTTTGCGCAGACATCGATGATGTCACGACGATAACTTTTAACGATCTCAACAAAAGTGAGTTACTAGTAGTACTGCTGCCTATTCAGCAGTCAAACGGTACACGATCGCCAATTAAAATCCATTCGAATGCGGAGTGATTCGTTGGAAGAACGGCTCAATCACGAACATCCTCAATTCTATTGAAACGATAGATTGGCAACCAAAAAAAAAAAAAAATTCCATCAGGTTTAATTAAATTGAAAGAAATATACTCGCGCGCTCGCGCGATCCAATTATTCGTGGATGGTATTTCGCAAAACGGGGCGGAGTCGTTGCATCCTCCCTCGACTTATCTTGACAAAAGCAACAACAAAAAAACGCCCCCGCGCGCGCGCGCAAAGTCGGCCGACGGTTCAACGTACCATATTTACTCGTGTGTGTATATCCTTGAGGAGCCGTATAGCAGCGATGGGAGAGTTCGCTAAAAGCCGCTATATACGTGCGATTCCTAACCCAGTAATTCGCTGTGTTTATGACTTTGCCGTCGTCTGCCTTCACCTGCTGAAATACTAACTTGTTTGGGTGGTTTTTCATCGTGTTTTTTTTCTTTTTGTTGATTCTCAATTTAAATTTGAGGTCGGTTTTGTATTTCTGGCTTTGTTTTCGTTTGTAAATTCATTTTTTTACAACGCAATGTTTTTATTTTGGTGTAAGAATTTTACTTATATCTGAGTGGTTACTCACTTTAAAGTCTCACGATAAACTGAAAAAGTTTTATTATTTTTCTGAACATTTGGAAAATTGTAGTAGTCATCTCATGAATAAAATAAAAATGATAAAATAAGGAATTAATAATTTTCATGTTTTTCGAAAATTGGAACTTCGAATGTCACTTTTCAGGAGATTCGTCGGCCGAATCGGATTTAAATATTATAAAATATACGAAAAAAAAGATGAAAATTGCCAGCATGGCAACTCTCCACTATTTAATTTCATAAACTTCTCTAACATTTTAACAATTACTCAAATTCTAGTTTTTTAAAAATCGATCTTCAGTTGCTTATAACTTTAAACCAAATTTGCCTACAACATTCAGCTCGAATAATATCAAATATATTATTAAAAAGAAAATAAACTAGCTTTATGGCAACTCGTCGCGATTTGTTTTCACTATAAGATTTCAACGATTTTCATGATTTGAAGTAGATGTCTCTTATTGTCTATATCATTAAAAAAAATAAAAAAATTGTATTGGAAAGGAATGTAAAAAAAATCATTGGTTATCAATAAAGATTAAAAAATATCTTTTTTGAGAAACATGGAGAAATGTATTTTTTTATCTGAATAATGTTCATAATATGTTCAAATAATTAAGATTTATTATTAATTTAATCTAAAAATCTCTCAGACTGCGTGAAAATCTTACAAAATCTACGAAATCTTATCAAAAATCTCAAAGTCTATAAAAATTTTCAAAAAGCCCCTAATCTAATCAGGTGCCATAAGATAAAGACTGTGACTATTCAAAAACTTTCAAAAGTCTAGAAAAACCTCAATTTTTGAAAACATTTTGATACCTTCGCATTATTAGCCCTTTGCTTTTGTAAATTTCATGCTTCTAAAAAAATGGTCTCAAACCAGAATACTACACCCACATTGTCATTTCGCGAAAATACGGTTTCCATAACAAACGGCAAAACGTATGCGTAAAACAACCAACTTCCCACAGGTCTTCCCCCGTTATTTGCATTGTGCATCAAGTTTATTTTGAGGTCACGCAAACCAATTGTTTCAATCAATTGTCGAAAGATATACCCTGCATAATAATATCGATTACACTCCGCACGATGTCTCTTCCTATATATACAGTTGAACATCTGAAATTACAAAATATTTTTCATCAACGTATCACATATATATTCATAAAGTCTGCACGTAATATCCGCATACCACGCGTATACATATATACAACAACTATAAAGTCAACGAGCCGTGAACGTTAAAAAAAAGAAGGCCGCAATGTTCATGCACGTATATAGCAAACGGGGGAAGAACAAAAATCACACACAAGCTGATGAATATATATGTATTTGAATATCAACAATGATCATCCGGGATGCGGCGCGCCACCCGCGTATTATACAAAAGCACACCCACGTATATACACATACACTATCACAGACTACTACGAATCGTTGCATTCCGATCTCTCTAAAACGGTACACACACACATACAACTTACATAAGGATCATGCCCCGCAGGGGGTATAAGCGCTCGTATGTAAATCGAGATTTTCTTACTATATGTACCTCCCCGTGAAAATTAATATATATTTTCTTATACGCTCGATTTTTGTTTACGACCAATGCGAAAACACCTTGTAAAATTAATGTTATTACTATAGCGTCTTTGTCGAAAGCCGGTGTGCAGCGGCATAAAGCGATATTAATGGATCAATTTCCAGATAGCATCGAAACAAACCCCATCGATTGCGGAAATACACTTCCGCGTGCTTCTCTCTCTCTTTGAGTTTATGCAATCGAATATTCTCTCATCCTTGCTTCTTTTTTTTTTTTCAATCTGTTCGCGAGGATATAACGGGTTAGGCTTTATTGGCTGCGGAATCGGTGGTTGGCAGGATAACTTCTTCTTTTGCTGTCTGCCTGCGACGATAGTGTAGTTACGCGTTGAAGTCGAAGTTCGTTTACTTTGGATTTATGGGTAGTTTTCGACGACGATACACGCGTTGTATAAAATCACGCTTGATTCCGCAATGAAGCTCTTTATTCACCGTCTACTGTTGAACAAATGTCAATTAGTTTCTGTGCGATAAATAAGAGAGAAGATTTTTGTTGTTGTTGTTGTTGTTCGTAGGAAATAATTTATTAGAGGATTAAAAATTAAACTTCTTCAATGGCGTATTGTGCGCTGTATAATTCTCATGGTTACTCGTTATAAATAACTCTCCATTGACTTAATAATGCGAAATTGAACGATCAATTCTGTATTATGTATGGAGGCAATGCTAATTAATAATCTTTGCTATTACACTCGACTTTGATTAATTATTCTTCGTAATGCAGCTACTACCACTAACCTCGTAACATCATTGAAACTAGTTTGATTTATTCGAGCGCTTTATTTCTATTGCCTTGTTTGCCCAACCAAGTTTTTGAATCTACATGGTAGTATTTATTAAAAATCTTATCTCTCTAAGAAAACATTGTTTCGCAATCTTTGTTGTGTAGACACTGAAAATTAACATATATCTCGCACGCAACTTCATTACAAGCTTAATTCATTGGCTTTATCGCTTGCAATATAACATAAGATGAATAGCTTTATTCTAAAACTGACCCACTGCCGGTGAGCTCTAATCTTCCAGTTGAATCTCTCTCGATTGTATGCAGAAGATATGAAAAAAAAAAAGAAAGATGCTGACGGTCCACATTCTTTGTGCGCGAGTATACGCACTTTAGTTGCGGTGAAAGGGTTTTGAATTGTTGTCGACGGGGTGGAAGGAAAATTTAATTGAACGTGAACAGTGAAATTGGGAGGTTGGTATTTTGCGAGCGAGCTGTATGTGACGTAAGCGATCGTAAAACCACGAGTTACGAAAGTTATAAAAAAAAAGTTTTATGGGGTGAAAGAAGTTTGCTATGGATTTTATGTGTGTAATTTGTTCATTCATTTCTAACCGTTAGGTGTGACGAGCATATTTGTTTAACATGTGTCCTGAAAATGAATCAAACATTTTCAGGACCCAATCTTCACGATATCTTTTCTTTTGTTTCGCTTTATCTTGTCTTTAGAATTCTCTTGAATAGACGTCTTATAACAACAACAAAAAGTACATAGCTTTGGAAAGTATCGCGTTTTTCTCTTTCTTTTGTGTGAAAAGAAAAAAAAAATTGGTAACAATTAGTCGCGAATAGTTTCGAAATTATTTACAACATCGCGCGCACAGCTGTTGGTTTGTAATGAACAAAGTGACTTTACGATTTATGCCTGCTGATTTTTCGTGCAAGATTATTTTCCAACGAGGACGTCATGCCTTTATTGCGATCTAGGTTGCTGTCTGCTGCCTCCTCGCTTTTCTTTCATTTTCCATTTGGATACTATAATATACACACGTGAGACTCTTGAAATCGTATCACTTTTGCGTTTTTTTTTTTCGCAAAACGCAAATAAAACGTGTTTAATATTAATTCATTCACGTAAATTATCCGTGCCTATTAGACAATTTATCAAAATAATGTATCTCATCCTTACAAATTACACTGTTTGACTAATATATGTATACACGAACAAAGCGAAATTCCAGCTACCATCCCTGCCCACCGCATTACGTCTCTCTGCGCGCACTTGACTTGACATTATTCATTCATATATACCCTTGTCTCATACTTCATGTTTATATGCGTCGGTATAATGGATTCGACACTTTACCTCGTTAAATAAGCGCACACACCTCCTCTTTTGCTACCATACTCGATAAAATGTTTATTTTTTTCTCTTTTACTGCGTTCCTCCGAAGAGAAAAACGGCCGTTTGTTCTTTGCGCGGCTTGTCACCTTTTTTTGGTTTTTTATTTGTCACGAAATTCACGGCGAATCTCATTACCGAGCGTGACTCGCCGAGTTTTCGGAAAGTATATATCGGACTTCTCGAGCGACAGATAGATATATGGACGAACGGCTAATGGACTAGAATTTATGATTAACGGTTGTTCTTCAATTTGCTTTTACATATTTTTTTTTTTTTTTTGCTCGGGTGCTTAAGATCTAATGTAGCCGAGTATTTACAAAAACAAAAAAACATATATTCGCAAATCTGAATGAAATGTATGAAAAAAAAAACGTTACCGCAACCAAATACTGACAGATAAAATATGTGCCCTTTTCTCCGTACACACTAACATAGATCTAACATCGATTTCCCTAATGGAAGAAAAAAAGGCATCGAATGTTAACTTTGAAATCTCGCCTTACGCGATAAATTTCTAATCTCGCCCAATAAAACTGAAAAACCTCGGCGCTCAGCGCGCGTGTTAGATCACTTACACGATCGTACGCCACGGTTACGTCGTCGAGAATTTCAATTAGCGATAGCAGCAGGAGGGATTTACAATCTCTCAACGCTCCTTTTTTTCATCGTCATTCGATAAAGTCTCAGGGAGGCGAACAAAAAAAAATGAATAAACGAGTCAATCGTTTCCATATAACGCAATTAGGGGAAGAAAGTAAAATCCGCGCGCGCGCAAGCATTGGATTTATAATATACGTAGGGAAAATCTCAAAGTGAAAGCTTGATTAATTTTTGATTTCTCACACACATACACACATGCGCCGCAGGTGGCTCTTTTGCATTGTACGCAAAATTCACGTGCGTGTGTGTGTGTCTCTCTCTTTCGCGTGCCTAATTGCTAACGGAACGTTAGCTTCTCGTATATAATACACACTTGTGCTTTGGCATGGGAATCGCGTGTATATAAATGACTTTAGGAAAAGTCAACAACAAAACAACAGATATGATGATAATGCGTGCGAGGTAGCTTTGTTTTACCGTTTCGCGCGTTTTCGTTCATTAAGGTATCTTATACTTTTTGTTTTTGTTCGTGGCGCTCGCGAGAGAGAGAAGCTACCGAGCGTAATTGCGCTTACGACTGTTTCGAAATTCATGAATTTTTCATGACTTTATTGCCATCGTTGTGTGCGATTGTTTTATTAGGTTCTAATTGTGATGGCTTGCATCATTAATTCGACGTAGCTTGTATATCGACTCGATTAATTAACCTTTTATTGTTTTTTTTTTATTTGTAATTTAAATTGATATTTCAACATTGTGACCTTAATTAAATTACTGCATTTCAATTAATTTATTTACTTTCATTAACTATTGGAATTCAACAGATTGAATACTTGTGTTAACTTGAAATTGAACTAAAAATTGAATTTGAATATGAAAATTCAGTCTATTTGAAAAAATATACATTCACATAATTAAAAGTGCAATCCTCAAAAAAATACAAGCAAATAACGGAACACAAGCTATCGGCTAAAAAAAAAAATAACATTCCAAAGCTCATCTTATTACGAAATACCCACGGCCAACGAAATTTCCATATGACCCTTTGCGTATATAAAGCTCCTCTCTCGAGCGCAGCACCCAATTACGCAGTAGCATCGTATATCCTAGAAATGGTCGCGATATGCTCCGTTATACGAGATTTATATGTATTTATTCGGTTCGCGATCGTTAGGCAGCAAAAGAAAAGAACGACAAAAAAAAATTTTTTTTTTTTTCATTTCACCGCGACGCGGCGGTAGATCGGTTTGCGGCGATAGCGAACGTCTTCATCGCATGCGAATTTTCAATTACCCTTTCCTTTTTTTTCGCGCATCGTGTCGTTATATATACGCCGAAGCGCGAGTTAATAAAGTTGAAATTAATCAAAGAAGCTTTAAAGTTCTGTGCGAGGACGGGTGGTAAAGTTAGCTGAGATGTTGTGAGTGACCGCGGCTAAGTAGACTTCAAATTGAGCTTTTAGAGGAAGAGGATAATTTGTGCTTTGGGAGGTGAAAAGATTTTTGCTATAACTATGTTATTGGTGATGATTGAGAAATTAATCTGTTTTAAAGTCATGAAGTAAATTAATCAGATTTCGCATTTTAGGGTGAAAAAGTATACAAATTTTCCTTACGAAATCAAGTTTTCTCATTCACATGAACACAAAATTTCGCATTTTACGGTGAAACAGAATAAAAACTATTTCTTATACGAAATCAATTTTTCTCATTTACATAAACGCAAAATTTCGCATTTCATGGAGAAACAAAATTAAAAAATTTTCTTACGAAATCAATTTTTCGCGTTTTACGTAAACGCAAAGGTACATCGATCTCCCCAACCAAATAAAAAATCTATTCATCCTCATGAATCAACAAAAAACCTACCACATCACTCGTAACAATCAACGCAGTCACCATCAACAGCTATAATCACAAATGCAAGCAAAAAAAAAAGTCTCAATAAAACCGTCAATCACCAATCAAGCGAACAACGAGTTATCGTAATCTAGCACTCCCTAAAAAAAAGGTATAACCAGTGTTGCAGTTTTTTTCTAACAAGCTCGGTGCATATATACCTGTTGGTCGGCGTCATTGAGAAACCTAAGGTGCACGACGCGGTTGCATATAATAAAGGTAAACAGAGCGATAATGAGGTTGTGCTCTTTTCAAACCGTGAGCTCCTTATCTCTCGAAACTCTGCGCACGAACGTTTTCTCACGCTCCCATCGTACATCGGAGTAGTAGGCAGCAGCAGCGGGCGGCGTTGGAATCCAATGAGAAGAAGAAGAAGAGGGGCAAATAGATCGAGTCTATTGCATATAGAAAAATTTGTATTCCTTTCGCGCAATACAACCAACATAACCCACACACTCGCCGCTCGCTTGCTCTTGGGTTATTATGTATCTGTGTATAGATGAGGAGTAGAGGGAGAGAGACTTGAATTAATAAGATCGCTGCTGTAAGATTATCGCTTTTTTTTGCATGCTGATAAGGAAGTGTGTAAGGAGGGAGTTTATGAGGATTTTTTTTCAGACAGGTTGATCTATATGACATATCATTTTTTTTCTTTGTGTAAAAGTTTTTAGGGTGGCTTATCATCCAAATTTCGGTAAAAAATCTAAATTTTTTTATTTTTTAGAAAGTTTTCCCAACATTAAAGGAGTCTGAAAATAATGATTATAATCTCAACAGAAAAGTTTGCTCGAATTTGTTCGTGCAACGCTCGGTGATTTTCTAAGATTGCCGCTCTCTTATAGAGTAACTACCCACCCCCCTTTGAGTTTCTAACGAATTTTCATACCATTTAGAATCGACGCACCATGAAATTATGAGCCGGCAAAGTAAATAACTCACGGTTTTCATGAAAAAATTGTTTCCAAATTTGAAAGCTATTTTGCTCATATAAAACAATACTTAAATAATACCTCTGTAAAGCGCAAAAATTCCTCTATTCCTCAACTGCCTTCACCTTTGAACTGTGCGTCTGCCAAGAAAATACACAAACGGAAAACCTCTAGCAGTGCAGTCCTCAAACCCAAACGGTCGAGCGCGCGCATCCATGATTCATAAAGCGTATACACAAACCTTCCCTCTTGCACACGATAAAACTGCTTTTGCTCTCTTTCTCTCTCTCTCGCATGAATAAATCCATTGCATTCCTCACAGTACTACTCGCGACCGCCCATACAAGCCTTTTTTTTTGTATCATCCAACCCTCCGCCTTCGCGATCGTAAATATCCTCTTTTATTTTTCCACCACGCAACAATCGCGCATTCGGTAGTTCAAAATCAAATACTTCAGAGTCTTATTATGACTCTGTTTTGTTCGTAAATCATCACTATATAAGAGAGAAATTCGTCGCTAAGGAAGTTTTTTTTGTCGCTACTGCGCCGATTGATTAGGGGGATATTGCGATACGTGTACGTGCTTTCTAAACGGCGTTTTACGATTACGTTTCGCTACTGTGCAGCAGTGTGTTTGCGTTAAATGTTCTACTGGGTTACTGTGTGATGATAAGTGAATTTTTTTACTTTCTGCGCTCTTGATTTCTTTCAAGTTCTCTATTGATGAGTTTTTATATGTTTGGCACTGTTTTTAAAAGTAACTCAACGTTCAATTTCAAATGCACAAAACCATTTTCACAAGTATATATAACCAAAACACGCGGATTAACGAACAATACCCTATTTTGCACCCGTTGATCTCTCATCGAAACAAGCCTTTAATTGGCTTCTCTGTACTCGATGAAGCAGAAGAAGAAGAAGAAAATGCCGCTTATCTGTCTCGCACTGCACACACACACGCACACACATACACACACACACACATACATACATACGAGATGTCCCGCACAGCGAGAGGGCTCCAATTAAATAGCCCCTCTCGAATCTCGCACGCGAGTGCGTTTTCAATTGTCCGCGACGACACGACAGTAATGAAGGATGCGTATCGCAAGACGATTTCGTTAGACGTACGGGAGGGCAATTAAGGGTTGTCGTGTCAATCAATGTTGGATCTATGTGTGTGTGTTTGTGCATGTGACGTGGGAATTAACTGTTGTTTGGGTAGGTTGCCATTGAGCTAATATTGTTAGACTATTGAAGGGTTTTGTTAATGTAATTTTTTTTTCACAGTGAAAAAATTGCTCAAACGTTGTTGCATTAAAAAAAAAAAGTTTTCCTAAATGCAGAACAATTTTATTAACTTAACTTAATTTTTTAAAGAATGTAACAAATTAATGTAAACGTTTTTTTTTCTATCAACAAATTATTCCGTATCCACATCGATACACAATATATTACCCCCCATCTCCGAAAATCAAACAACCACAATAGGAATCCAGCATTCAGTTCGCGGGAAGGTCATCAACCGGAAAATCGTATAAACAAAAAAACCGTTGGGTCAATTATCCCAGCACCTATTCGCAATTCCCCCCTTCCGCATAAAAAAAAGTCTCCGTCTCTCTTATCATTGCGCAATAATAACCGTATACTTCTTATACATGATATTTTCGGAAGTAACAGGCCCTTTCATGGGCGCGCGAATTATACGTCTGAGAAAAGCCTCTAGGGTGTCTCGGCACGTGCGATGTGTGTAATTATATTACGAGCAAACGCGCGAGGGATTAGCGGATGATGCATATTTTTAGAGGTGCTCGAGATTTGTGAGATGCCGGCTGCTGCTGCTTCGGGGCGAATATCTAGAAACGGAGCTTGCACTATAGTCTCGTCGTTGTAAAACGGTACACGCCTTTGAAAACTGTGTTATATATCGGTGTAAAAAAAAAAAGGAAAAAAAAGTTTCCCACGGAATCGTATATATTGTCAAAAAGCTATACAACCCCGTGTGTGTGTATATATGTCCACCCGGAAAAACGTTGTAACAACGTCCTAAGCATATACAACACGCGATTAGCATAATTTACTCAACCCCTCGAGTCTGTGTGTCTGTGTGTGTATATATACGTATAGAAACACAAGCTGAGTAAAAGGAAATGAAACGAGCTAGTCGCACGCGCATAACACTTCGTCTCTCTCTCAACAGGTTTTCCCGTCTGCTCTTTCTCTCTCTCTCTCTCTCTCTCTCTCTCTCTCTCTCTCTCTCTCTCTCTCTCTTTCTCTCTCTCTCTATGTACAAGTCTTTCATGTGACTCATACGAGTCTCTTCCGGTTTAGCGCGAATTGCGATGTGTTGGTATTTTCATCACTTTTTTGTTCTTTTTGGAGTTCAAAGTGCGTGTAATTTTTTTTTTCGGCTACAATCAACGTTACTCACAAATTGACGGTAAAAAAAAATTGAGCGCGAAACTATTCCGACAATTTTAGCGCGCACTAAAAGAAAAAAAATCCGGCAAAATGCATCGTAAACACCACCGCGCAATTACGAATTTATAAGAAAAAACAAGGCGTCGCGCGAACGCCGTGTTATCAGCGTAAAAATTTTGATGGCACGGCACACAAATTTTCTCGAAAAAAAAAAAAAAAACTATGAGAACACTATTTTTCGCGGCGAGGTAAAAGTGCAGCCGAATTAACGCGGAACGCGCGAGTAAAACAAAAAAAAAGCTAGTATACCCTTTCGACATCGCGCGCTCGCGGTAATAATACTAAAGCAGCGAGAGAACAATGCTTCTTATAATCTCGCGCGAGAGATTGTTTTTTTTTCTTTCTTTTCGCCGTTGCCTTATTTAATATATAAATTAGCTTAGCTATAGGCACACCCACTATAGGAGAGCCTAAAAACAAACCTTTGACATAGATTTATTAATTAGTGGGCCGCTTGCGTAACTCGCCGCTTAGCTTTTTCTTTTTTTTTCTTCAAAAATATACTTTCACCGGCGCGGTGCTATGTTTACGGCAATAAACTTCATATTCGCTTTATTTATCGAGGCTAATTATAGATTAACGGTTATACGGCTAATTAGGCTAAGCGCGCGAGACTTTGAAAGTAAAAGCTCTCTCTCGACGCGAAGGCGGATTTGATTTTTCCGATGAAACTTTATTGTTATATGTATTTCGGGTTTTTTTTTTTTAAACGCGATTGATTTATCAGCGACTAAACATTCGCATTAAGCCTGCGAAGATATAAAAAATGCTAAAACACGAGTTCACGCATCCGTATTATATAAATTAGTCGGGGGGAATTAAAAAAAATGCAATTTAGAAAGTACGTTCGGCGAATTCGTTTTGCTGAGTTATTAAGTGTTTCATTCAAAGACTTTACGTGTGTGTACACTTACATGCCCGTACAAGGACGTGAAAAAGATTCATTTGAGAATTATTGATCTCTCTCTTTCTCACTCTCGGTGCATATAAACATATATCAAAAACGTTATTCAATCGGGCTAACATGCGAATTTATCGTCTTGCAACAGTGCAAAAAAAAATCGAGGCTAAATAACCGATCGAACATTGTTTGCACCCACTGCGAGAGAGAGAGAAGGTTTTTCATAAGAAGTAGCTGTAGCTATAGCTTGGAAACTCGCACGAAGGCGTTTTAATGGGCGCAAAAGCTCGATGAAAGATTTATATACAGCGCGGGTACGTGTGGGCGAAGCTTTTTGCTGCCCCTATGGCAATTTCGCGAGCGATGTCTTGGTCTATTTCCAGGTGGTTTTATTTCGCTTGTACACGGCGTTTTTCGGCTAAATATAATTATGTGTTTTCATGGGGGAGAGAATCGTAAATTGCAAGAAGTGTTTTGAGAGCGTTGGTGTGGGAATAAGGAAAGCTGCTGAATCGTAAAACTATGATGTTTATTTGAAACGCGTTCCGTTGTGCATTTGCCAATCCGCAAATGAATTCTGAATAAAACATGAACGTAAGAAACAATTTGAGTTTTTCAATGCTATATTCATCGTTGGGACGATAAAAGCAAACAATAAAAAGAAATACCAATCGATAGATCGGTATCTGACTCGCAAAATTTATAACCTTTCGAAGCAGGTGCAATACCTATCAGAAATACATTTTTTTTTCTCGCATCCCAAAAATTGAATAACAAACAGAAAGCTTATTACGCAAGATGAATTCTCTCACGCAGTAATCGAAAAAAAAGGAACGCCTTATCGCTCGTCCATTTAATTTCTCATCTGTAGGCTTTGGCAATTTTCGATTCCGATCCCGATTTCCCCATCATCGCTCAATGATGATTGTGTAATTTTACAAAAGCTGTTATTCCGACGATCTCTCTCTCTGCGCAGTGTGTATATCTAAATTGAATAATCTTCTAATTCCGTTCGTTACGGTGGGAGGGTAAAACAATCATTTTGCTCGCGAGCTGATCGATTTCGCTACCTTTACCTTTTCATTTGTACATGCCCCCCACCCCTCTCGAGCGTTTTATTATTTCTGACGGCGAATAATTTTGCAAGTCTACGTGACCGATGAATCATATTAGTCTTGCGCGTCTGTTAATGAAAGACATGATTTTTGATGTTATCGTTTCGCTGTGAAATTTCTAATTTGTAAATTGGATAGAAAAAAAGTATTCTAAAAAAAATTGAATAAAGTATACGCATCCAAACAATTTCTAATAATAGATAGTTCGAAATGAAAGGTATTCGATGCCATGACAAACGAAAAGTCCCATACATCACGATCATAATAAAATGCAACAACCTCTCAATCAGCCAAAGAATCTCCATTATCGCGAGCGACTCATCTTCGTAACCCCGATAATCACGCGAGTGTCTATATAACTGTACAATCTCATGCAGTCACAGAGTGAATAGAACACACACACATACACACGCAAGCTTTTTCTAACTGTAAAAAAATACACATCATCCGAGTCGAATCTAGATTATACGAGATGTATACATATCTGCATATATATCATCTGACGACCTTGGTAAAAAAAACACGATCGTGTATAGTTTTCTTCGATCATGCGTTGCAGGATACATATGATGACATTTCATCTGTGTCCGTTGATCTGCTGGCCTACAATGTTTGCGTGACTGGCGATACACTTGTTGATGTAGCTTCTCTCGGGATATTTTTTTTCCAATCTGAAAAAAAAAAGAAACCTGTTGTAAAGTTACTAGGGCAAGGCTGTATAGTACTCGTTTGTCTTTTTTTTTTCAATTTACGATGAAGGTTGGGTGTCCGTTGTGATTACGGGTTTTTAGTGAGATGAACTGTCTAATTTGTGCGCTGAGAGTGATGTGTCGGTTTTTAAATTTTAATTGGGGACTATAGATGAAGGATTTGCTATTTTTTTTCACAGTCATGCTCTTACTGTACAGAAGCCAATGAAACACTGTAAAATAAAATAGAAAATTTAACTTTCTGTTATATCACTCCGACAATTACTAACAACAATGTTTTTTTCTTTCTGTTTTCAGGTGAGTCACATACTAAAAAAAAAGCAAAAAGTGTCATCAGTGAGTATAAAAACCCTTTTGTCATGCTTGTCGACGTAACGACAAAATAACGTTGGGTCACGGATATCCGTATACACGCGAATATTATACATATACCGTAAACTCTCATCCTCCAAACCAACTTTTCGCGCGTGCCTATAAGAAAAGTCTCTCGCTGGTTAATTATCCCACATTTATAGAGATAACTTTCCTCACCTTTTCGACACACAAACCCTGATGATGATGGTATAATTAACCCGTCGTTTTTTTCTTTTATTTCCAATTCGTCGACAGATCTCAATCATCCTCTCTTTCTCTCTCTCTCTCTCTAATGACTCGTCGTAAAAGCCAAGGGCATCCCACGAAAGAATATAGACAAGGAATGCAGTTGTCTCATTGTCGGAGTATATATACGCGCTGACAGGTTATCCTCTTTTTATGTAGATGTACATACGATTCGGTTATATATGCTATTGAAAAGCCTTGTTGCACTCCCAAAGCTGCATTGTGCGTTATGTGTTTTTGTTTGGTGCGCGAGATGCAAAGCCATGATTCCTTTTTTTTTTCGTTGCGTGCTTTGTATGGCATCGAGGCAGTCGCTTGGGAATATTAAGCGGCAGGTTTCTTTTATATCGAATACTTCAATACTCCTTTGATGAAGCTCTTCATTGTGAAGCTTAAGTACAAAAAAATTCCATGTAGTCAGTTTTCAATAAATTTTTTTTTTGCCTTTGGAGTAATAAATGTCCAATAATTTTTCAAATTACTAACTAGACATTGAAATATTAATTCCATAATACTACGAATCTCATAAAAAAAATTTGGTAATGACTTTGGCTGTCTCGTAAATTTCAAATATCAGAGCTTCACAATCATCTGTGACGAAAGGGTGTCACCCATAAGCGTCACTTATGTTTTTCATAGCTTATTTATAAACCTCTCAAAATATCTATATATCCGTCAAAAATACATTTAGCAATTGGCTTGACCAATAAAGCAAAAAAGAAAAACTCGCAATCATAACTTCTCAGTCGGAGAAATGCAATATAAACAAAATTCAACGGTCTCGTCTGAAAATAGCCATCAGGTCGACCGGAAAAATTTAGAGACTGCGGATCTTCTTGAGAGAGTATATAGCGAAGAAGCGGAAGCCTCCGCTTTTTCCCGTGCAGTCTATTCTTGTCGCGGACGCGCGAGAGAAGTTCATTAACGGGGTTTTTCGGTGGATTTCCAATCCGCGACTTTGATCGCGCGACGAGATCTCAGCTGTGCCATTGTAATTCATTCTCTCCATAGAGGGAGCCGCAAAGTATTTTTATGTCGTGATGTAGGTTACAGATTATCGCGCGGGTGGTATATATGAGAAATTGACATTTAACGATCTCGAAGAATTCTTCACGCGATGTAATGATGAAAATCTCTTTCTTTCTTTCTTTTCTTTTTAATTAAAAGACTTCTCTCCTCTCACCTCTTATACTATACTAATGGAAATGAAATGTGTTGGTTATCTTATCTGCATATATAAGTGAAAGAGAGGCTGAATGCACCACCACCACCGCCGCCGCGAGAATGCGCCTTTTGTTCGTGGCAGCTATTGAAATACACGATTTTCACATGCAGCCAACGAACGCACACCGACTAAATAGCCATTGTATTAATCGCGAAACTTTCGAAGCAGAAATAATAATAATAATAAAAAAATACGATGATGATTTACACACATCCATAATCGGTTACGTATTATATGTACATATTCTGTTGCGAACAGGTTGTAAATAATGAAGTTTTAGCTTGTAATCGATTCGAAATACAGATGTTCGATCGGATTCTGATCGAGAGCTGAATTTCGATCGATCATCGTCCTCCTCCCGCGCGTGTCGCATACTAAATGTGTTGTTACGGAGATACTCGAGTTTCTACGAAAATAACATCCATTTCTATTCTAACCACAAAACTAGCAATGCTTAAGTCCACAAACAACTTGTACAATCAACCATTCTTTGAAAAAAAAAATTTGTCAAATTATCGAAATATACTAGTTTCGCTTTAACACATCCAGAAAAACAAACATTCTTCTCCATTCTTCTTCCCCAGTCTGAATGGGATAAAATACGCGTACGTCACTGCCTTACATTCGATCCCAAAAGAAACAAACGACCCCGCCAAAAAAGGAAATACATCGCAAACAAAAGCGCATCATTTACATGAACAGACGCTTTGACCTCGCGCACGTACATGCTGCTATCCACAGAGTACGCGGATTTCCTGAAAAAATTTTTTTTCTCCACCGAAAGACCCCAATTAAAGCGAGCAACCGTCTGTCTATATGGGGGGCAATTAGGTTGATTTTTTTTCAATCGCTCTCGCGCTCCAGATCGAAGAGGTCGACCGTTAGACTTATGTGTGTGCAGTGTAACATCGATTGTGCGTATAAGTACAGCAGATGAGCGACATTCCTCCGACAGAGAGTTTACGAGGCTTCTCGGAGCTTATTAAGTATTAACTGAAGCTGCGCGCATTTACAATCGCGTTATACCCGTGTACCTGATGCACTTTGCTCCGATCGTTCTTCTTCTTACTTTATATAGACCATATGACCGTTTTATTAGCGGTACATCGAGTTTTCTTCTTTCGATTTTGATGATTATCTTTGATGGTAGAGGGACAGCTGCAGTATCGTTATAATCTTGTGCTTGCTGACTTAGAATCGGTTAGGCTCGTGATATGTATCTTTGTAGTTGTTAATTTTGGACTCAGGTTTCATAATGTTATAATGAATAATGTCATGTCAATGTCCTTCTTTACGTACGGCTTGATCTTCAATCGAGATTTGAAATCTGATCTTCGTAAGACATAATCTTCAACAAAAAGTATAACGTTTGTTACATTCTTAATCCCAAACTGGCATGATTTTTCATTGCAGCCAGTACAAGTTCTCATACCTTTCTACGACTTCTCATATACGAAGATCCATTACTATCAATTAAAGCGAAAGGGTTATATGCATCTGTAAAAATTCGACCTGAATACCCCAATCGTATGAATCCTTACGATCACTCGGCAAAGCGAATCGGCTTTAGTCAATCGCGCGCGCTCGATTAGCATTCAAAGCTGCCGAGAAGCAGACGCATCTTGACACACAATGCGTCGTGGAAAAAAAATTCAGCCTCCATTGTTCATTGCTGTCTATCGTGCTTGAGCTTTTAGGTAAATGGCTTAATTCATTCGTATATACATCTAACGATTGATTCGTGGTAATTGACCTAGGTGGCGCTTGATATCTTCGATGTTAAATAGGCTTTTTCATTCTATAAATAATCAAATTTATTTCGATGATTTGTATAACTTTCTCGAAAAATACGCCTTACTGTACGGATGTTGGATAGTAGGTGGAATACTATGATAATACTACACTTTGACTCACATTACATTTTGAATCATTAAAATAAGATAATTAATCGATATCTTTCAAGATCGTCCTGAATTGTCGGCTAACATTGAATAACGCAATTAACGCGTTTGAAAAATCCAACGTGAAGAGAAGAACATATGCGCGTCGAAAGGATGATTATTTTCGAAGAGCATCACAATGGCTTGTCAGTCCGCCTTATGTCTGATCTGCCGTTTGTTTTTTCACGATATGTAGTATCGAGGTTCAAAGCTGCTGCTGCTTCTGCTATACAAGCTGATTGTTTTATCATCAGTATGTTCGTTTTTTTTCTTCGCCTTCTTCTTGCGAGTTATAATAATAAGGAAAAGACGTTCTAATTATAATGACGCAATAAGATTGAATACAGTGATCTTTTTTCATCTTTCGAATGATAGTCTTTCGAAAATGTCTTGAATTTAACAAATCTTCCGAAAAATTTACCTTCCAATTAAAATCAAATTATCCCCCCTAAAGTAAAATAACAATTCGCTCTCGCAAAAAAAAACCCCATCCAGAATTTGCAAAAGGTCGTCGCGATAGTTATAGCCGACACATATCCCGCGTTAGAGCAAACGAAGAAGACGTCTTTCATAGACGTCATCGTGCAGGGAAAATAGAGCTGCAACGAGGCGGCCTCGCGCATGGCACACGTATATAAGAGCGAGTTGAAATTCCAACGGCGCGGCGGGCGACAGCTGGAACGCGCTCATGCACTCGCCTCGCCAAAAATAAAGTTTTCTGCCTGCGCGCTCGCTCCGAGACTCGCACGCACATAGCAAAGTCTTCTCAAGTGCTAGATCATTCTCTCTCTTTCTCGGATGTATGTACCGCCACCCTCTGGCCGAGAATGCGCAATTTTTTTTTTTTTTACTTTTTTCGCTGGTTTAGCGCTTGTTTAATGGGCTTTGGCCGCGCGCCGTCGCGGATTTGCCGCGAGCTAATGCGTGAAGTGGTGGAGTTTGGAATGTTTTGTATGATTTCGAGTATTTCTTATAAGATACGCGTGTTGTTTATGTCTTTCGCACGTTCAGTTATTGAATTTTCATATGAAAATGGATTTTGTTGTTTGAATTACTCGCTAGAGGGTTTGTCGACTAGTATTTACATTCGCGCAGTTGAATTTTCAACTGGATGAAATAAATATATATATATTAATTTGAATGCTATACTGTAATCTTGTTTCTGGTGTGAACCATGTTATATTCTCAAATTTTCTCTTTTTCGATACTATACAAACAATTTCTGACAATAAGCGCTAAAAGATGCAACATGATGAACAATCTTCCACAATAAAAACTTAATTAATCTAGTGAATAAAACAGTGAACACGATGCAAAATTAAAATAATACTTATAATTGATTCGTTCGTGAAATACATATACTGGATAGAATCCTTCGTTTCCACACAAACATATGTATAAGTAATATACCAAATTTGTATACGAAAAAAACGTGTACAAATCAACAAACTACTTTCGTCAGGATAGTTCACGCGTCATTTCATAAGCGACAAAGTACAGACAGTAATGAAGCATCAAGTCAGCCATTAATCAGCATAATGAATAAAATTCGATTGCTAACGTAATTAAATTAAGATTGATGCACTTCTCCGCGCTCGTCTTCTCGCCTGCGAACGTGTCCGACAAATAAAATCGTCACCCGTATCCATCTAAAAATATATCTCCTCGCTACTCGCTCACACACATTCCAGTCACCCATAGCATACGCGCGCACACACACACATACAGTAGAAGCTCTGAGGTAAAAAAGAAAGGAAAATTAAGAAGAAACGCACACACAACGGACATTTTTTTTGTACGATCATATAAACCAGTTAATCGGGTCTTAGAAATCTGGTCTAACATTCAAATGAAACATATATGTATACACATATCGCGGGTCGCTGATATAATCTCAATAGCACTAACGGGCGCCAGGCGCTTTCACAAGAAATAATTATGAAATTATTTTTTATAGCGTGTATGTATACATGTGTGTGTGTGTGTGTGTGTGTGTGTTTATACGTTCGATGCGCATTTTCGCTTCCGCGTGTGCAAAGTCATTCGCGCCTCATTGACTATATATATCTCCATATGGAATTCGCTTTACAACGATTACGGGCAGAAGTTCTATACAGATAGATGTTTTGGTTACTTTTCTTTCAGGCGCGTGCACTTATACATGCTTCGTATACGCTTCCGGATACATTAGGGATTCGTAAGATATGAGATTTCGTTGAGAGAAATTCGTGATTACTGCGTACTTATCTGTGCAGATAAATTTTCTTGTTTAACAAATTTTCATCAATTATTCATGAAACTGCATCGAGTCAATTTTTAAGAAACACATACTATAATCGCTATAAATTTTCAGTCAATTACACTCAAAAAAAAAAATTTTCAATTTGCTACATACTCGAATCAATTTTTCTTGAATTACGAGAAATGTTTTTGATTTAAGAAAATTTTTAGAATGCAATAAATTTAAAAATTTTTTTAGTGCTCTTAGACTTTGATTATTAAAATAAATAAATATTTTCAATTATTACTCTTCATCAAAAGTTACGACGCTCACTTTTCCCTCAGCAATCGACGTTTTCTCACCGACTACATAACAAAAATCCTCCTATCTAAAAATAACTCACCATTAAATATAACTTCATAGTGTGGCCCATCGCCCATAAAACATCGCCTCTCTCTCGAGCGAGCGAGCGCGCGCCACTCTCAATAAATTTAATGAAGGTGTGAGAAATTCAGCGCAACCATCTCGTGCCAGAAGAGAGTAAAAGCAACACTTTGATGATTTTTTTTTCGTGCCAAAGAAATCCATAAAGTCGCGCCACCACCTGAAAATCGACTTCCTCGCGGGGAGAGAGAGAGAGAGTTGTATTTCATCGGCTATACGAATTTTACGAGGCCGCGGCATTCCATCGTCAAAAAAATAAAAAAAAAAGCAAAAATAACTATCTTGGCGTACGTTTCTATGAATAACGAGCAAGTCAGCATGAACGTGACATGCCTCGTCGTCGTTCGTCGTCGTTCCTTTCCTCTCCCCGTGGGGCATCGTAATACCGTTTTTGCCACAAGCTAAGGGGTCACGCGAGAGAGTAGACGAGAGCTCGCAACAGGTGGCTTTGTGGAATTCAGGGCTTTTCTGCTGCACTGTACAAGTTTGATCTTTGCTTTGTGCTGCTGCTGCTACTTGCTGAATTTAGAACGCTTCGTTATTCGAGTTCTAGATTTTTTTTTGCTTTGATTGAGGACTTATTGTTTCGTGTTGTATCAGGACAAATTTTTTTATCCACCGTTCAAACACTGTACATTCTCCATGTTCATTTTTTTCTTTTATTAAAATTAAATGATAAAACGAACTTACCTGTAAGTGAAATTCGATCGATTTTCTTCGTTGATTACCAGATATAGTAAATAAAAAAGTAATCTAAAAATTGAAATGTTGCACAAGTCATGCTTATTAAAAAATGCAATAAAGAAATAAGTTTAATAACTCTTTTTCTCATAATGTATCCAAATTAGTAATAAATAAATCCTCTTTCAAGTTTCTAAATCGTTGCAATTTATTCTGTTATTTTCAAAAACAAATTTATTGAAAATTTTCCTTTATATGAAATTCCACATCTGCGAGGCGTGCGTTCGGATTTTATTGCCAAAGTGCGAAGGAATTTAGTTATGAATTTTAAACTTTTACAATTTACGATGCGCCGCCTGTATCCGATGAAGTTTTACAACAATTATTTGCATAACCACAGATTGGATTTGAGTTTTTCCATCGTATATTCTACTGTATACACTGCCAACAAAACAACCAGATCGAGAATGATTGCATAACGAACAATTTTCCAAGCCGCGAATATCGCTTAATAAGTGAATAGTTGGCGATAAAGTGTAACAAAAAAAAACAAAAACAAAAACCACGAAGTCAATCAACATTCTCAAGATTAGAAAGTGAGCGCCATAAAGTTCAATCCCCGAAAAGAAAAGTAACAAGTTGAAATAAGACACTTTCAACGATCATAAATATACAGAAGTAGCGTATTACGTTAATCCTTGTAATTACACCGTTCGATTAGAAAATTTCAACGTCCAAGATGTCGTTTCAATACGTTATAGCATATAGAAGCATCTATTAGCGTATCGATCTATACATACTATAATACGCACACGCGTGTACCAAACAAATGATTAGGGATACTAGGTCAGCTAATTCATTGCGATACACACAAACCAACCGCTACCTAGCAAATTACCAGCTTGCGAGTAGGCTGCTGCACGTTATTGATGATAAAGGTGTGTGTACGTGCGTGTGTGTGTGTGGGTATGATTGCGCCAATTCATCATCATCAGATAATTAACTTTGACGCAACTCATGGGAGCTTTTTCTTTCTCTTCCTTCTCGTTTGGGTAACTGTTTTTTTATTGTAAAAACTCACAATGCTTAAAGTAGATCTTGCAGTGTCACATCGGGTTCACAGGATTGTGTCGCAACGTGAATTCGTCGCGTGCGAGAGGCTAAATTAAGTTGTTTTGTTTTTGTTGTTTCTAAACGCTGCGGCTCTTGCGTTCTCATCTCTTACGATTATGGTATGTATATGTATGAAATCATCTGAAGAAAATTCGGAGTTTTGTTGCAAATCGCTGCCAGACAACTGTAATAATTGTATTTCGAAATTCGAACGCGATTATTTCTCCTTTCATGCGCGATATAAAAAAAAAGATTCTTATGTACGAACACAAAAGGATTGTTATTCGTTTTCTAATCCTCCAATAGAATCCATCCCTTTTACATAACCAGCACGACTTTCATCGCCGATTTCGCCAAAAATGTATAACCATCGTCTGAATATTTAACACACGTCGTCGTCGTCGTCGTCGTCGTGCACAATCTATTTCACCACCCACAATCACGAATAAAAAAAGAAGAAAAAGAAGAAGAAGAAGAGGAGAAAAAAAAAACACATTCTGCAAGAAGAGCACGGGGGAAAACGTCTTGCTTGGGATGGATATGTAGTGTATATATATATACGGAGAGGAGGCGATTTCATGAATTCCAACGTGAATTGCTCCATTGTTCGTGACTTTTACTTTCGTCCTTTATTTTTGCCGCAGCATCAGCAGCAGCAAGCGCACATACACATGCACACAAAATCTCGAGAAGGATTATAAAAGGAGGGGAATTCTCTTTTATAAGAGATCGATTCCACGGACGATTTTGATGCGCGGGGCAGGCTTTATAACCATTAATTTTGAGAATGCCGAGCGAAGGGAAATGCTTTATCCGTCGCATTCTTGGATAATAATTTTGAAATTGTTTTTTGGAATGGAATGCCGCGCGTTATCATCTTTGCTAAATCTCAAGCTCGCTTTTCGTTGTTTGTCTCTTTCTCACTCTCACGCGAGATTTGCATACATATTAGCTCGTTAAACAAAATAGCTTTGACTATTTCACGTTTTTTTTTTCTAGTTCATTCTCGTTTTATTGTTCCACATTTTTTTTTTTGCCGTTGGTTGTGAAAATAGCCGTAAAACGCAGGACACAATTGATTGCTTTTTAAAAACCAATAACGCGACGTAAATATACAACTAGACGCGCGTGATTTATAACTATTTGTTGGTTTTAACAACCTATACAGGTGAAAGTACACACACACGTGATAAAAAAAATTTTTATGTACGAAAAAAAAAAAAATCAGGCGATTTATATCTCGTCGTCGAACTTGAGGATTTTATATTCATGTAAAACGTTTGCTTGTGTGTCGACGACGCGGCGACAAACGCTATACCACGGTAGGAACGGATGCAGGCTTCAGCTGGTTTCGTAATGACGGCATATCCTGGCTGCACGTCCGAGGTTGTACTACTACACACACATATATACGTGCATACGCGTACGTACATACGACCAATCGAATTCTATCCTCGCGTAACCGATTGCTTCCTCGACATTGTGTACATTCCCCGCGCGCGACGTGCTTTGTTACACTTTGCCCTGCCTACATGTACCGAATTAATTTGTCTTTTGCGTGCTTGTTCTGATTCTGTTCCTCTCTTTTTTTCAATTTTTGTTCTTTGGAGAGAATGTTTTAATAACGATGATTGGTTGGTCGAGATAACGTTTTCCGGGGAAAAACACGTCTGTCATATTTTTCTTTTTCAAATAAAAAATATTCGTGAATTTTTCCTTCGAGAAACACGACATGGTATTTCATCGTAAAAAGGAGAAAACTCTCAATATCAATAAATTAATAATCTATCAGCTCGAGGAAACGTCGATAGCTACTGGCTTGCAAAAGTAGGTGTATACATATATAGAAATCGAAGTATAAACCGAAACAATTTTCACGGCGACAGCTTCAATTTTACTTTACGAATGAAATAGGCGGAAAAGGAAAGTCGCTTGACTTTTATAAGTGATTTTCGAATTTTACTGCTCACATTAAAAGATCTCACTGCGCGGGTAGAATTTTCGCTGCATGCAAAGGCGGAAATGTACATGTAAACGGTTTCTCTCTCTCTCCGCACACGCGAAAATATCGAGTTTACAGATCTCTCACGTGTGTAGTATTAGATACTCTCACGCGGACGTATATTTGCCATACAGTTGGAATTCATTAATCATCCGATAATTATAGAGTTTGTTTTTTTTTCTTCTTTGCCGTGCTTGCACTTTAGATACGTTTGAGAACCTCATACTTAATTAAATGTACACGAGTCTTCTTTTTTCTTTTACTTTACGAGGAAATTGATCTCGTACGTATGAAAATGATTTTTCCCAAGGAAAATTATATGTGTTCGAATGTGTTTTACGATCGGGCTTAATTACAAATGCGTTTAGGATTTTCATTAGGAGCAGAAAAAAATGTGTTTCGCGGAAACGTTTAGACTTTGAACTTTAGCTTGAGAAAGGTAATGATTTCACAAATTTAAATCGAGTAAAATTCAATAAATCGAAAAATAACATCCAAAGTCATAAGGTAAAATTACAAATCTAAAAATACGACGATCCTTGAACTCGCGTGCAAGCAATATAAAATCGCATTCCCTTTTCTCACACTCCCATCGCCCATTAAATTCATCAATCGCGCGTGTCCATTGAAGAGAGTGTACAGGGGGGTGACCTTGCGCGTAAAAATCGTAGCCTTCGCACTTGCTCGCGAAGAGGAAGGAGTGAGAGAGAGAAAGGCCGAAGAAGTACTTGGCGTTTAATTAAAGTCGCGCCGCTGCACTTCCTTTTTTTACAGTTGGCTGATTTATCGCTCTCGCCCACGAGAAAACATCATCGACGCGATATATATATGCAAACGCCCTGCCGAGAGAGATATACAATCGATTGATTTTTTTTTTCGTTGCTTTTTTTTTTGTTGTTGGAAAAATACTCTTGTACGCGTGAGGTTTTGATTGTGATGTTGCGGGGCTTGGAATATCAATTTGCGTGGGGTTGATTTATATACCTGCGAGGCTTTATTGCTGGTTTGAGAGAGAAAAATACGCTCATTTGTAACGATGTGTCTTTTATTTTTTGGTTTGGTTGGGAGTTGTAGTTTAATGTTTGGTTACGCGTACAAGTACAAGTAAAACAAATGAATGCATTTGATTGTTTGGGTGTGAACTTTGGTTTGATAAATGTTTCGGTATATTTAATATCAAATAAATTTCTAACTCGTAATTTATTGCAAATTTTATCTGATAAAACACATGAAAATAAAAGAGATGATGTACCACAAACGAAGCCACAAGCAAAATTTCGAATTTCGACTAAACGTATACGTAAGTGCAGCATACAACATTTACGCATATATAACTCAGTCATATGCACTTTTCGGAGACTTTTATTTCACAAGTGCGCAGCAGCAGAAAGGCAATATTCAGATAAGGAATGTTATAATACCATGTGCCCACATGGTCTTAAGGCACCTAAACATACCCAGTTATCTTTCCGGTATGCTTGCGTTTTAAAATTGCTCAACGTCAAAAAAAAAAGTCTACGAAACAAGAACAAAAAAAAATCAGCATATTTGGTCAGGTTATTGCCGAAATATCTCCGTTTCGAGCAACCCAAATGTCTCTATCTGGAAAAAAAGGCAAAATAGTTGCAAGATGTATATATAGAGAAGTCTATTACTTCACACGTGTATTATGCGATCTAAACTTCCTCGCGGCGTCACGAAAAAGCACGAAACCCTTGCGCCAGAGTCATCCGTGTGACACCTGTTTCTCAATTGGTCGGATCTTCTCGCGATCGACATTTCAAAATGCGCTTGTTGCAATATCGCGAGGAAGAGTGAGAATTTTCGCGGATCGTAACGTACTGGATTTATGGTGTGTATGTTTGTGCTCGATCGATTGTAAATCAGAGATTCGACAGATGTTTTGTCATGAGTAGATGTTCTAGTTTCTTATGACACGCTGAATTTGTAATGAAAATTACGTATTTTTTATTTGAAAAAAATCTAAACAATCGGTCGAAAAATTTACGTTTTACAAAAATTCGACCAAACCCTCATATAAATCACACACCGTATACACCCGATTAACGCCGATAAGCGAACGCAGTAATAATTCAAATTTGCGAACGAAAAAAAAAAATATAACTCGCGTCCATAAATCGACAGATAAACTCGTAAACACCTTACGAGTCCGCGAGGGTATATACACGGTGAATGACTCAGCTGCTCGCCGCGTAAAACTTTCTTTTACGCGCGCGGGCGCGGAAAAGTTACGCGAAGTTTTTCTTTTTAAGTAACACACGTTGCGTTTTTTTTCCTCCTCTTTGTTCGCGGGTGTGCGCGCGGTGCAGCGAACGGCAAAATCGGGCCAAGAGCGCCTTCAAAACAATGTATAATAAACGCCGCTGGCCGTTGAGAGTTTTTCGAGCGCCTTAATGACTTTGGACTAATCACGACGTGTATAGTATATTGCGCACGCACGCGGGTGTTCTTTAACTTCGAAGGACGAACTTCGATGACGAAAGGCGAACGAAATGATGAAATTTTCTTTTTTTTTGTTGCCGTTGTTATTTGCGCTTCGATGGGATTCGGTTTATTAGTGTTAATTGGTATCGATTGTTACGATGAAAATTTGGATGTCGTGATTTTCGTTTGGCTTATGTAATTCAACGACCATTCAAATTTACGAGATTGAGATGTCATTGTCGCGACGAATTTCAAACTCTAATTGTCGCACACTTCAAAAACTTTACCGTTACCAAGAAAGGTAACTCACAATTTTCCCGTCGTATTCAAGCAACAGAAAAAGTCAAATGAACTCATCAAACCTCTCATCCGTAAATCACTTTACACCAGATAGCAAATTTTCCTCTGGTACCAAACCAAACAGAAAGAAAAAAATCACGCTCGTAAAATTCAACGTCTAAATCAGCATAAAAGCGCGTGCTCGCGACAATTAGCATATTAATTATCTCTGATGAATATTAAAACTGCGCGCAACTCGTTTTTTGATTTACGACCTACTCCCTCTAAGAGGCATTGACCGTCAAAGTAAAAAAAATCGAAATATACATGCAAAAATTAAAAAAAAATTGAGCGTGTATTACGAATGCGGGGAAAGGTGGAAAAAATAAAAAGGGAAAAGACGTAGCAGCTCGTGAGTTCAAGCTGAGCGGCCATGCGTGAGCTCATTCAGAGCAGCATATAGGTATGTATACGTATATATATACGAAAGATGCTTTATGTATATGTATACGTATACGAAATCCGTGACCCTACCTCTTTTCTCTCTATAACGCAGAGCAAAACTTGCCGTGTTATTTTTCAATGGCTTACAACTCTGGGCGGCGACTTTTTATTATCGTCGCGATCGGACAATGCCATTTTTAATGTTTGTTATTCGTGTTCTGTGGTTCGTGAACAAGGTCGACGTCAATTATCGGTTGTTAAACGATGATTATCGGTGATAAAAGTATCCTTCAAGAGAGATAGTTGCTTCGATTCCGATGCCAAATTAGTGAAACTTATAAATCGCTTCTTCCGCGAGCGTTTAGAGATATTTAATTTCAGCCAATTATAAACGAGTAAAATAAACGAACCGGTCTATTGTAAAAGTAATCAATGTAGAAGGAGAAAATACACAAGAATGTAATAATCTCGCGGAAGTGCGTGCAAACAGCATTCCAAAAAACAGCAAAGTCAGAAAGAAATTGGGCGACCAAAAAAAAAAATAGAAAAAGATCTTTCTCATTTACAACTTCGGGCGATCAAACGCACCGATTCCCTCGCGCACAGCGGAGAGACAGGAAGTTCTTCTCTCGCTTTTTTTTTCTTTCTGCGAGCGCACCTGCCGCATCCGACCTTGCGTGCTTTGCATATCAACGAACCTTTATGCATATATGCGTTGCGCAATCTGTGAAATATTCTTATATATGTTGAAGCTTGAGATTTAAAAAAAAATCTTTGAACCTTCTGAGCGAGATCTCTCGGGAAACAAACAACACATCTGGAGCGAAACAATATTTTTATGGCGGGTAAGCAACTGGGCGAAATGAATTTTTTATGCACGCTTCGTATAGTAGTCTTGAGAACCTTGATGTTTCGTGATATCTTTTTTTTTCTTCGTTTCTGAGAGTTGAACTGATTTTTATTTTGATCTAAACGATGAGAATTATGTTGAATTTAATATATGTCATAACGGATATTAACTTCTGATAGTGTTTTTAACCAATGTTGAAACAAAAATTTTCACTCTATCTGCGATTACTTTGTCCTTTTATACAGATACATAATACGATTACCAAACCATCTCACAGCATAACATCTCGCAGGAAACATATTCTTCCACTCCTCATTAGATGAAAATTATTACGAGAACCCTCTTCTCCCTATATAACAAGCTTAAAAATCATAACAATGCAAAAACAACAACAAGCCAAGAGATTCTCATACGCATAACCGAACTTACATAACGTTTAAAGGGGGAACAATGAAAAGAAATTTTGCGCGCACGTTGAAAAATCATCATCATCGTTATCATCGTGGACCGCATATAAAATTACGTAATTTTATATGTATACATATATGTTATTGTTGTTATCAGGTAAAGTCCATCATTGCGGATGTCTCGCAATATGGACAACTCACTGGGCTGTGTATATGGGCTTCCTTCCTTTCCCGCGCGCATTGTATGGAAATAAACGTGCGTGCAAGTATATATGTGTCTGTGTACGGAGGTTCACGCCCCGGAGCCGATTTAATTGCCGAGCAAGTGAAGCTGCTGCTGCTGCCGCCGCGAAAGTGCTATAACGCTTAATAACCAAAAAATGCTGTTTTTGATGAAATTGTTTCCGGGCGCGATTCGTTTGTAACTGTTATTATTTGAAATTTTTAATGTAACCTGTGTGCTTCAATGAAAGATGATGAAAATTATATATTTCAGATTAAGTTCTAGACATTAAAACCCGTATTGAAAACCAGCTTTTTGAAAAAATTTTTAGATATACCGATGAAAGTTTCAGAATGACTCATCTTGAACATATTTTTCATATGCATATATACAAGCTAAAATGCACAGGCGCGAAAAACAGGATATATAATATATACCGTATAGGAAACTCACACGCGTGAAAATGCCGATTTTTTTCCCGCGCAAAAAAAAAAAACGTAATAACTCCAAGTCGATTTCACCGCAGGAGTTAGTTAGTTAGTTTTTCCTCATCGTTTGATAAATACATCCGGCAGCCGGAAGTCCATTAGTCGTCGTCGTCAAAAAATCTTCTTCTGGTTTGACGTAATAACAAAATCCGATATACTTTCACCGACGTGTCAATCAATATATCCGATCGACATATTATATAGAAAGCCAAAAGGTTTCAAATCTTCGATAATCTCTTCACTAATAACTCGTCACTCGTCATCTTATAAGCCGATTTGCATAAGATGCCAGCCACCGAAATGACTAAACACAGTGATTGTCGATCCATAAAGTATGCGCTTCGGAGAGTGCATATCGAACAAAAGACCTTTCACTTGGCGCCGCTGCCGTTACGGCATGGCTTAGTATATTAGTGGCGCCTTATAGGAATCTTCCAGGGGCGCCATTCATCTTTTTTTTTTTTCCTTCGAAGTATACACTTGAGATTCTTCACGTTGTAATTAGTCATGATCGAGTGGTTCGTTATTTATCGCACTTTTTATTTTTAGTTTTTAAGTAGAATATATGATTTCGACGTGTTCATTATAAATTGCGAAGTATATATATATAGAGAAATGGTTGTCGCGGTCATTTGGTTTGCTAACGAAGAAAATTGGCAGTTAACGTAATGCCGGCTGAATTTATAGCGCGAGTTGTCAATTTTTATTTGTATCCTATCTGGATTTTAATAATGCGTATCACCTTGAATTCGCAATCAATCACGGCGATCGCATAGTATGAAATTGTTTTCGGTTGTAAATCATCGAGCGTTTGGAAAATACGGTACGATTAAATTCTGATAAAAATTGAATTCCTCGTTAAATTCGAGGAATTCGTTGAATTTTCCAACGTCACTTCTGACAAATAATCTGACTGAAAAGATCGGAAAATAAATAACTTTGCCCGTTAAAATCAGCGCGTGCAATCTTCAGAAGGCACGAGGATAGAAAATAAGTAAACGTTTAGCTTCTCTAGTTAGTAAAAGCAGCCAGTTAATTGATCAAATTAATGGCCATTCAGTTTCACCGCTCGCAAGAGAGAGTGAGAGAGTGGCAATTTGTACAAATAGCATTGACTATACGTTTGCAAAAGGTTAATGTCGTCCAATGTCTAAAACATTTAAATTCTTATAAAAGTCCAGCTGGCCTGAAGGGAGCAAATGAAGAGCAAAATCACTTTCCGCGGAAAGCGATTTTCGCGGAAAAAGCCGTCGTCCTTGCGCGCGTGAGAACGAGCCGACCGACGATGGAATGAGGCGGCAACGGCGGCTCCTTCGCCTTTATATTTCAACATGAAAACAAATTACACGGCCAATGTAATGGCTGTGTTAAGAGGACGTGTCAATGAGTTTTATTGGTGCACTGCTGCTGTAGCAGGTTCTTATATACATGCGATTTTTATGATTCGGTTGCTGCGACTTTTGCGAGTATCTTTCTGCTCTGCTGTTGCTTTCTACACTATTTTTGAATTCGTCTTTAATTTAATTTTGATAATTATTTTAATTTAAACAATTATTTTAATTTAGTTTTAGTAATTATTTTAATTTAATTTTAATAATTATTTTAATTTAACTTTAATGTATATTTAAATAATTATATATTTTATTGGTAATTATTTCACTCTTACTATGTCAAATTGAAGCTCTAATTTCGGAAAATTTGATAGAACTACAAAGATAATTTTCTCAACAAAAACAAAATTGCGATTGAAATTGCCCTACTATTACTCCTTTTATTTTTTCTCTTACAAAAATTTCCTCGAAAATTTCTTTTTAAAAATGTGACAATTACAATGACGCGTTCGAGAATTCGGAGAAGCACACAATCTACGGATATATTTTTCTGGAAAAAAATCATTTTTTCATATTACATAATTATGCCTTACATTGTATAATCCAAATGTACAATTTAAAACGAATAATCCGTTGAAAGCATAATCATTGTAGAGGCGTGCAATTTTAAATAGCATGAGTCGTTTAAAATGTGTGGCAATTGCGTTTTTCGCACTCCCAAAGTGTCGAAATTTGTTCATCTGATTTTGCCATATTTAACGCTGCGAAAATATAGTCATTTTTAAAGGCAATTTTGTTCATAATAACGCCGCGTGTCTAATTTCATTTTAACAACTGCGTTTTTTTCAAACATTAAAAATAAATTATTATTCCTATTCAAAGTGATTTTTCTTGGCCTTTCATGCCGAAGTAATTAAAAATATACTTTTGAATGAGATTGTTAACAAAGACAGAAAAAGAAGTATTCCATTAAATAAACACTCAACGCGAGAACACAAGAAGAGTTTGCTTTTCAAGACTGTGCCTCGAATCCAAAATAAAAAGTGTTATTTTCGGTAAATGCCTCTGAAATTCTCTTTCGCACTGGATTATAGCTATTTATAAAGCTGGACTAGCAACGTGTTATTAAAGTTCTATTGCTATAATCCATCTCGCGACCAAAAAGCGAAAATTGTCATAAGCGTGGGCGCTCGCGCTACGGGATATAAAGGCGAGTGTTATAACGCTATTTTAATGCCTCGTTCTAATATGCAAATAACTCGAGAAAGCTCGCGCGAGTACAATAATTTTATATTATAGGCTTCTTGGCAATAAAGTCATAGACACACATATCGAAAAGACAATGATCTTTGTTCTATTTTCACATGATTAAGAGTTCTATGCGTGCTTTTATCATTGAAGAACGAGAGGAAAAAAAAATGGAATTTTAAGTTCTCATGCGATTTTTCAAACAATATATATGTGCATTTACGATTGTTTTTTAATTGCAAGTAATCGCTGGTGTAAAGCTTGCAATTATCACATTCCTGTGTCTTCACAATCTTTAGTGTTACTTTCATATGAATTTAAAAACTATTGTAATCATATTAGGTAAATACTGCTACTACAGCAGTGTTCTTTTCAACGTTAATATTTTCATTCTTTTAAAAAAAAAAATAACTACAAAAATATTTGTCCCATCGATTCCCACCTTTTTTAGCGAAAAATCGCAAAACATCGTAACGAAATACACCACAACATATAAAAAAAAAAAGGAATTCGCTCCTTAACCTTGACCGATGAAAAAATAAAAAAAAGAAACAATCACTTGATGACTAAGAGGTCTGTCAGCTTTTCAAAGGATGCATCCTTTTCGTCGAGTAGTAGTATAGAAGCAGCAGCTCGTAAATCCATGGGGGCTCTTGATCCTTTCGTTTTCTTCGCGCAGACCGGCAGCTTCCGGAGAAGAGAGAGAGAGAGAGAGAGAGAGAGACGACCTCGACTGCATCGCGCGATAATCGCGCAATTAATCGTCCTACGTGCTTTATGACCACGCGTACTTTGATAAAATGAGTTTCGCTATTTTTTTTCTTCTTCTTTTCTTTCCTAGAAGAAGAAGCTTCGTTAATCTCAATTTGAGAGATTAGAAATCGTGAAGTTTTCATTCGGAAAATTAAGTTTTCTTTTATAATTGTAAAAATATAATGGTCGGGATCTGAGTTAAAAATTACATATTAAATTTTGATAAATTAAATTTCATATAGCAACAGTGCATTTAATAAAACTGGCATCATCGCGAATCGTCGGCTTTAGTCTAAACAACGTTTGGCGATAAAGGCCGGCCGCCGCTCGTGGCCGGCTGCGGCGGTTGAGTCAGTATTCACCCGAGTTGTCAACTGATCGGACGCACTTTCATTCAGTCGCGTACGGACGTCGGCGGTAACAAAGGATTACAAAATTTTTACTTTTCCAATTAATTATTCAACCTTAATTTTACATCTTTTGTAGAAAAAAAAAGAAACTGACAATCAAGTCATTTGAGTTTACACCTGCCTGTACCAGAAAAAAAAATCCAATCGAAATTTGATTTGTGTTTTAGAAATGCCAAGCACTGACGGAAGAGAACGAAAGGTTACAATCGGCAGCCACCACGGCATTGTCGCAGCCAGCGCACGTGCAGGTGATCGACATCGTCTACCTACAGAATCAAGTCAGCACGCTTCAATGGCAGCTGAAGCAGGTATTCGATTATAAAAAAAATACAGTTCCCGCACACGGTGTGTTACACCGACTAATGACTTGTCTTTTTGCGTTGGGTTGGGTATTTTTTTTTCTTTGTCGATTGGTGTGGCGAGATTAGTGCATTTTTTGCTCGATACAAGATTTATTTACTCTTGGTAATTGATTTCTCTGGTTTGCCGTGTCATTGCGCTAATGCTGATGCTGATCGATTTGAACATTTGTTATCGCGGTGGTATTTCTTTTTTATTTTTGCGGAGAAGTTATTTAAGATGATGAAAATAGTATTGGGAATATTGAAATGGATTGGCATGAACCAATGTTTTATTTTTACAGTAGTTAAATAAGCTTCTTGCAAATGTGGATGTCGAATAAAAAAGTTTGATAGCATTGTAAATATAGAAAATGAATAATCAATCTTTTTCGATTCACGTGTATAAGGATTTTATCTGAAATGCCGAGTAGTATCATTTTACTTTTGTCCACGCCGAATCACACATCTGAGTATCGCGACTTCACGTGACTTCTCTCATATTGCAATTGATATCGTGAAAGCTTGACTTCAAAGAAGCCGATTAATTTTTGCTTTCTACGTGATACGGTCTAGTAAAATACTCAAACAATCATCAATTTAAAAAATATTATTTCGCCATATAATTGAAAAGATAGTATTTTTAAAATAACTTGAAACAGAATGTTAAAAAGATTGATAAAATAAAAATAGTTCTGATAGAAATGACTGATCACCAAGTGTCGACTAATTGAAAAAATAACAACTATCTGATATCAATCATTATCTAACCGAATAAAAATCTTGAATTTATTAGTCGATCGATTTATGCTAATCACTATCATTTATTCAACTAGAATTATTAGCAAACACACAAAACGACGAATTCACGGCATCGCGATGCAAACCAGAAAACTTTAACGTATGTTTGCTCGCAAAAAAAAATATGTGTATCACGAACATGATAACAATATTAAATTTTTCCGGTCGTCGTCGTCGCGTGGGGTTTTATCAACCGGTTTTCTCTTCCTTATCACATTGCGGAATGCGATTTGCATGATCCAGGAAGAAATTTTCTTTTTTCTTTTTTCGTGTCTAAATTTTGCCTGAAGCGCCAAACAAATGTCTGATTTATATTCATACGCGCCCCGAGGACATATCGGCTATGATTGATTTCGGACGATTCGATGCGCTTTTATGTATGTATACGGTCATTTGAAATTTAATAATCCGCATGTTTATGCATTCGACAGCACGTGTCGCCCCGTGGAATTTCGCGGGAAAAAACTTCGATGAATCTTGATCAGTGTGTTGATCAGTTGAGATGCTTCTCCATTATTTTAATAACTTAATTAGAGCATCAAAAAAATTTACATACAACTTTTTTTCTTTTTTTTTCTTTGGTGCATATACTAAGCGTTATACCAACAAACATCATCGCGCTCATTTCTTTACAAACTTTCCTACTATTAACATTTTATCATACGCGCATGATTTTGTTTCATATCTTACGGCTTATCAACAATGTTTGCTCAATAAATCATAAAGATCTTCGATAACTTCAACAACTAAATGTCCATTTATAGGGGGCGTTGGAAAGTTCAGTCGGTGCCGAGACCGATGCTTATTTGTTTAGAACGCAAAGTAATTGCACAACTTGGTTTTATAATCCAAAAAAGGAAGGAGTGCTTTCATTGAAAATAAAATCTTCGATATTGCATTTAATGAAAAATTTCATTCATCTACAGATCAATGTTACTCCAGTATTTCCAAAGACATGTCTTTGTCGTTGTTTACAATTATCATACTTGCATCTTCAAATTTCTCTGTGCCATTTTCATTAAGGTTCTCAAATTTATTCCATCTTCCGTACATTATAACTAACCATATTTATTTAAATAAACAACGCACAACCTACAGGCAACCATTTACAATCATTTATTGGCTCCAATTTCATGAATTATGTAATTACGAGTCTGTAAATGACTGTCCCTTGTTAAAAAATATTAATTAATCCATAAAAAACATTGTTAGTGCAAAATTTTTGCAAAAAAATCAAAAATTTAATGCATCGGCCGGGAATCGAACCCGGATCGCCCGCGTGGCAGGCGAGCATTCTACCATTGAACCACCGATGCTGTTGAAATTGAAATCGTTAGAGGTTCGTCACACCGCTTAAAATTTTCCTTCCTTGGTTAGGCTAAAAATGGAAAAATTGAAAAAAATGGAAAATTTCGCATTTGTTTTTCAACGTATAATTATACTTTTTTGACACCTATTACCGTGAAAAGTCGTGAAAAATGTAAATATTACGGTAGCACTCGGCTCTCGGCTCAAAACAACTTGGTGGTGCCATCTGGTTCGCCGATATGAAACTGTTTATCGACTGCGTTTGCGTTTTGGAGCAGCTAAAGTAATACGGTGCCGCCATCTATTTTCGATTTTATAAAAACAAACAGCGGTCCATCAATGTCCAAAAGATATTGCTAATTAATTATTAACTAACTGAAAACGAATGTAAAATATTGAATTCTGCTGGTTTTAATGATTATCATTAATTAAAAGATTTTTTAAATATGAATTTTCTGAAGATCGTAAAGCTTGAAAACACCATTCAGTATTGATACATTCTACCCTGAAACTCGCACTCAATGTGTCTAAATTTTTTTATAATTTAAGTAGTAACAATCGAGTTTGATCAGGCATACACTGATTTTTTAAATTTAAGTAGTATAAGTCGAGTTTGGTCAGACATACAGTTTCCTCACAAAAAAAGAACCCTAACAAACTTAATTTGTATGTTCAACAGAGCGAAACAAGCCGACAGATGTACCGTTCGCTAATGGAGCAAGTGGTACGTTTCCTGGACCGAGCGCGCAAAAGTCTGGACCTCATCCACGAGCGTTCCAACACAAAAACCAGCAGCAGCAGTGCGAAGGACAAACTACGAGTGCCACGTTCGCGTAGCGTGCACACAGTTCACGCGGATTCGCCAAGTGCCTCGTCGTGTGCCTCGTCGACAACCTCCTCAACGTCTTCCTCCTCCTCGTCTTCGTCGTCATCGTCGTTGTCGTCGTCGCGATTCAGTCGTGCCAAATCCGTCGCGCAAATCTCATCGAGTAACGGGCCAGTGAAAGATTTGACGTGGTCGGTGCTCAGGAGAAACGATCCCGCCCATTGCACACCACCGAGGACGGCCAAAGGCACGCAACAGGTGGCGGCTGTTAGCGCGCAGGACGTGAGTAAGGTGCACGACAGCATTGGACTTTACAGGAGGCCTAAACAAATGGAACTCGATCCTGCTGATAAACCACCCGAAAAGCTCTCGCAGGAAGCTTTCAGGTAGCTGTTCGAAGAAGTTTTATGTTTATATTATTTTTATTTATTTTTAAGCTTCAATAATAAAACTTGTAGATGTCAATAAGATTGTTAATTAATCTCGAAATCAAATGTTTCAACGAAAATGTATGAAGTTGCACTATAAAAAATTACTCAATTTGCAGACTAATGCGGACGGTGCAATCCTTGCTGGTGATGCGCGAGCCCGATCTTGCTCGAGTAAGTTCAAATCAAGACTCACCGTTGCCAGACCAACATGCAGACGAACCATCGTTGCACACAAACTTCGCCAACTCGACGACGTTGCACGATGGGGGAGGAGCTACGGACGACGAACGTACGATTTACAAAACGGCGGCAAACGGCGGCTCGCAAACTTCGTCGCAGACGACGTTGTTGATGAGTCCCGGCGCCAGGCAATCCATCGATTCTGCCAGCAGTAAGAACACCGAGGACGAAGACAGAGCGCCGAACTTCAATGGCTTGCCCAAGCAAGAGAACGGCCAGCAAACACAACAAAGCAATGGATATTATCACGCGGTGCCACTTTGCTCGACGCCTAATAATCGGAGGGTTAAGAAAACTGACAGGAAGGATCTGCATTTGAAAACGCTTCGGGATTGGGTGAGCTTTTTTTTATTAATTCTTGAGTGAGTTAAACTGATGTTCTATTTTTCTAAATGATTGGATGTTTTTTTTTTTGCAGGCACTTGGCAACACAAATGGACAAGTAACCACATCCCGGCCAAAGCCAGCAACGAGCGTGAGCAGTGCCGAAGACGAGAGCGGTTTCTCGTCAATGTCTTCGTTCCAAGAAGTTGGCTTACCACAAATTCCTGTGCCTAATACACTGTCGCCAATTAAAGGCGGTTGCCACACCGAAGTTGGCCTACCGGAAGTGCCTATCGAGAAAATTCGCCATCGACGTTGGTCATCAACACCTGCCGAGTTCCATGCGCTTTTCAAGCGTCATAGTGGTAGCTTCGCTAATGGTACGCCCAGTACCACCGAATCACTTAGCGTTTGGGTGTAAGAATGTCGTATGTTTGTTTGTGATGGATGAATGGATAAATGGTGTGCGATACCGGCTGAATTTTGTTGTTCGATTCGAGTCAATTTATACATTCGCAGGATAAATGTATACGCTTAGTTTGAGTTTCATCGAGAGGAAAAAAAGAAAGTGCATTATTAAAGTGGATAGTCGGTAAAGTAGATTCGTAAGTAGAATTATTGAATCAGCATTGGAGTTCTGGATAAATTTTCAACAACAAATGCAATATATAGAAGAAAATTTGACAACCGTTCTTTAATTTAAAAAAATTCTTTTCTTGTTTGTATTTGTGGAGATATTTGGATACATGTTGCATTTTTTGGCGAAGTGAATCAAGTGCAAACAACTCCGATAATGCTGAAGAAAACTTTTGTAAATAGTAATAGATCGATGCATATACTATTTGCATAGATTACCGTATTATAGTCGCTTGATTGTAGTACAAGGAATACAGTTACGACTGTTTGAACAATATTGGCAAACTAATTGCATCGTATTGTTCTGTGCGTTTTGTGAAAGAATGAATTATCTGTTTCGACATTAGAACAGAACTGTCGCCAATTATAACTGATTATTTATGAAATATTTATATTGCATTTGTAATCCGCAAAAAGTATGCGGAACAAAGTCATTTTTTTATCGAGTTCTGATTCTTCGTAAGCGCCTAATAAGATCGGAGGTTAACTGAATGTTACCTATTAAATAAATTATATTAAAATATAACGTTCGTAATGTTGAATGTGTGCAACAGCAAAAAAGTCCAAGCAAATCTTAGCGATCTTTGTAATATAGAAAAGGCCTACGATAAAAATAATATAGAACTATTTTCGATAGATTTTTTGCTAGCAATTTCATTATGTTAAAAAATGAGACTATTTTAGATGAGACTTGTATGTCATGAGTTTACATTCAGATTACATTGATCTATTAATTATTATTGCATTTTAACATCGCAGGATGCTATACCAATCAAAATTACATTTTATTTGTTTTCATTTCGATTATTTTATGAAGTAACTTGGGAACTCGCATTTATCGACAGTTGCATGAGTCGATTGATTTTGTGTGAATGTTTTGTTAGTCTTCGTTTATATCATCATGCCAACAACTTGTAATATTTTTTTTTTCTTTTGCTTATCCTCAAAGTTATTTGTAACTGACTGTATAATTCTTTTTATTTTTTCATCATCGTCTTGGTTAGCATATAAGATTCGAAATGCACTCCTATCTTTAATTATTATTAAATTTATGTCACTGTAAAATACTGAATGTACCGTAAATTATGAATCATCGATTAAATATTCAGTTTCTTCTACAAAATTTGCCTTTTGCTTTTTATCCCATCCTTGGTCATTTATTTAAACTACTAATATTAATTTTGTTATTTATTGATATTTCACGTTACAACTATTTTTCATTCAAGCTATCGAATATGGATAATCAAAATATTGTTTTTAGTTGTCTTCATGCGAACATTGCAAACCCAAATGATATCTAAAAAATTTTATTGGAACGACGATATTGCTGCCGTATATGACAAAGCTTTCCGCACAGTCTAAAATCCAAATTGATTCGTTTCATATAAATGCAAACAATTTCATGATCAATAAATTTTACCGAGGCATAACTCTCCATGTTGATGTCGACTAGTCCACCTGCAGTTATGCAAACGGGTTCCGTGGATCGAAGCATGAAGATCCTCAGTAAAGTACGCGATTTTTTTGCAAAGCGATACCACTCACTACAATAACTGTAATAATTAATTACCCAGTTAAATTTTAATTGCCATCGAACAATTAGTTTTAGCGAACTCACGCATCGAAGGAAAGGCGACTGCTATGATCGATGAGTTTCTGTCCTGGCCAGCAAACCCACAATAAATGAGCAAACATTGTAGCCACGATCGTTGAGAAACGAAAACAATTTATAGAGTCATGGCCTACAGTCATCAACATCTGAAATAATTGATGTAAATTATTAATAATGAGAATAAGGGTATTTAATCAAAATAATACTCGGTTTTTTTATTCTACCAGATTACAACCAACAGGAATTTCGATAACGTTCGCTAATAATATCATTAAGAAACAGGCGGAGTATGATTGTTGCAATGATTTATTGAATCTAAAATGATAAATTATTTCGAGAAAGTTGTAATATGTGATAACATAATTTTATAGTCAAAAATTGCTTCCTTTTCAGAAATAATTAAAAACAAAATTAAAACCAGCGAATATAAGACATAAACCTGAGTGTTCTCTTATGCAACTTGATGATCTGTAATATATGTTTGTATGAAACTTCGTCTTGTATCATTGTTTCGCTCTTAGAAGTTGTACAAGGTTTCAGCAATCGATGCCTAAACATAATTTTTATTGAACGACATTCAAAATTAAGAGACAATTATCCTTACGTGATAATGGCGTACAAAGCAAAACGTTGCTCGACGCAAACTCTGTACAGTTGACTAGCAGATATTCTTTCGGAACGCTTTTCAAAAACAACCAATCAGAGCGACTTTTTGAGAGGTTAGAGCCAATGACATTTTTTTATTTTGAAAAGGTTCCGAAAGAATATATGCTAGCCAAGTGTACATGCCGTCAATTGGAGTGTAAATAGCGAGTACGGTGAAGCATGTCATACAATCGAACAAATAAATTTTCCAATAATGAGATTCTTTATCCACAAGGAATTCTCCACTCATAATGTACATAAGAGGTTGAGGCGTCGACAATATTTTTATTTTGTGTAATGTAGCTGGCAACAGTGGAAATAGGACAAATGATATGCAAATTGATGTTAAAAATACTGAAAAATTATAAAACTCATGTTAAAAAATAGTTCGAAGAATAAACAACTTAGAATAGTAGGAAAAAATTTTACGGGAATAAAGAATCGTAAAAAATCGACCTCTGTATGAATAACTAACGAGTATCTTCTTCTCCTCTTCGTCCACGATAATTTTCCAGTTATTTACTATGATTTCGTACATGACTTTCACCTTAAAAAAACTTATAGAAATTCGAGGTCTAATTTTCACGCGTATAAATTCATTAATACCTTTTTCTCGTTCCAAGTCAATGTCAGCAATTTAGCAAACAATACGAATACATGTATAATAGTAACTATATTTTCCAGTAGTCTTTGTCGTACTGAATAATTCACCATCACACTAATAAACTGCTCAAAATTCGAATAATTGCTTTCACAGAGTCGAATAATTTCAGGAAGATACATAAAAAATAACTTACGTGAGGTATACTCATCACAGCAATCACACAAAACCAAAATCCCCTGACGAATTTTCTTTTGGAATCGTAAGGCCATGCGCCGATGCAGCGAAGAAGACTTTTGTTGATGTGAAAGTAATGGTTGTTGAAAATTTCCATGATTTAGTTGAATATCTACATGCACTGTTTATAATGAATTAACACCGACCGAAACCTTTTTCGAGCGTAGGTATATCGTCGTGACTACACGATCAACTTCACCTCACTGCACTGCGTCAATCTTTCGCTGCACGCGTGTGATGTCGATCCTCTAAAATATTTATTTACATTGACTATAGTTTTCGCACCTCCCCGATGCTGTATGAAATGCATAACCACCAGTTTTTTGAACTGAATTACAAAATGAGTACACGTGTCTGTTTGGTTGGACATACCGTCGCAATGAATTAGATATTTGGCAGTAGTCAACACTTTCATTAAAAACAACTCCATTGATCATTGAAAAGGCATGTAGAGACGCGCGATCAATAGCTAAATACGCAATAAAACAATCGTTGGAAGATAATTTTTTTCATTGCTCATATACTCCTCTTTTTATAAATTTTATTTGATTACTTTATTAAGGGATACAGCATATATTTGCTACTTTTTTCATACAATTACTTTATCCTAATTTAGTAAAACATAATATATTGCTTTCGATACAGTTAGATGAACACATTTCTAATTTAATATGTCTAATTATTTGTCTTTCGGATGCATTTTGTTACTCTAAATTTTCTCAAAATTTCTCTGGAAAGAAATATCTCTGACAACTCGCGAGGTCGGGATCCTACTAAAGTAACTTGACTAATAAATACATTCAGAATTATCCTTTTATTCGGCCTTTGAAATTAAATACAGATAGGATAATGAACATATAACAATTGATGCCTGACCTACTTAGACTAGACAGTAAATTAGCAAACATTAACATTACAGCTGATAATGTATTTGAACCTGTTAAAACTTTGTAAAGAAAGCTACTTTTAGGGTGCAATGATCATTGTAATTTTAGCACAAGAGTAGAGCAGGTAACTTCCACCTTTGCTGGAATGAACTCAATAATAACGCATGATTTACGTTATTTTGTTATGAACCTGATGCAGTACTGCTGCGTATGACAATGCTGTCCGCATAGTCTAAAATTCAATAGGTTTATTGGAATAACTGTTGATTTTTTAAAAATAAATAATAGTTTTACAATTACCGAGGCATAAATTTCTATGTTTATATTAAACATACATCCAGCAGTTATATGAACAGGTTCTCTACATCGAAGCATCAAAATCTTGAGCAATGTTTGTGATTTTTTAGAGAATTGATACCAGTCACTTGAATAACTGCATTTTTACATAAAATTTCAATTTATAAATTAAATATATTACAATAAAATAAATTGACATACTATGAGCTTACACATCGAAAGAAAGACGACTACTATAATCGATAATCTTTTGTCCCGGCCAACAGACCCATAAAAGATGTACAAACGTTGTAGCTATTATTGATGAAACCCGAAAACAAAATAATGGATCACTGTGCAATGTCAAAATAATCTGAAACAATTTGTGTTATGAATTTGCTGATTGAAAATAATTTTTTTTAATAATTTATAATATCATTCACCATGTTACAGCCAAGCGCGATTTCAAGAACATTTACCAACATTAAGATCAGAATGCAGGGAGAAAATGCTTCTTGTAGCGATTTACTTAATCTAAATTAACGAATTAGAAAATTTATGAATATGAGTAAATTCACGCCGGATCAAACACTTACCGTAGTGCTCTTTTATGCAATCTTATAATCTGTAAATTCTGGTTAAGCGTTTCGCTTTCAGATTTTGAAATTTCACTCATACTCAATCCGTGTAATTTTGATAATCGGTGCCTGAAACATATATCTTATCGTGCAAAATAGAATACAATAGAATAATAGGAAATACATAAAGTTTTGTACGTGATAATGGCATATAAGGCAAAACACTGTTCAGAGCAGACTCTATAAATTCCGTCGGTGGACACGTTAATAAGAACTGCGGTGTAGGTTGTTATACAGTCAAACACGTAAGTTTGCCAATAATAAGAGTCTCTATCCTTAACGACAAACTCGCCGTTCATAATGTACATATGGGGCTGCGGTGATGGTAATACATTAATTTTATACAGTAATGCTGGCATTAGTGGAAAAATGATAAACAATGTGCCAGCCGTAGTGATAAATACTGAAAAATACAAATATTTATTAAGTATTTCAAAGGCTATTGGATATCAGATATTAGGTGATAGTATAAGAATCTTACAAGAATAAATTATTGTGTAATATCTGCCTCTATGAGAATAATTAATAAGGATCTTTTTTTCTTCTTCATCTGTAATAATTCTCCAGTTTTCCGCTATGATCTCGTACATGCCTTCCATCTATAAAATTGACACTCTTAAAATATAGATTTATACATAGTTTTTTATTAAACTTTTATACCTTCGTTTCAGATAAAGTAAATGTTAGCAGTTTTGTGAACGCCATAACCATATGTAGATTGATAACTATTTGTTCCAATAGATTTATCGATACTGACGAATTCATTTTTAAATAAATGATCTGTGTAGAATTGAAGTATTCATTATAGTGAATTGGAAGCCTTATCAAGTTCTACGATATTTCTTTCAGTTTTTGGAGTTTGAATCATGTAAAAATAAGAAATTACATTTGGCAGACAATTTGATTGACGATTTCATGACCTGCGATGAAACGACTTTATGACTATATCCAGGCCATTTACATAGATTAAGATGCATCATTGATAGTCTTTTGACGCATCAAAAATGTTTTTAAAAATTTCTTTTTTTTTATGCCATCTGAATAATTGAGAACTAGACGCAATTAATTATACCTAACTAGGAAAACCATTTCGGTGAGGCAAAAGTAATAATTGAATGTGACCGTTGAATTAAAATCGAAACCAATTAAGTGTCGTTGTCCATGTCTTTTTTGGATAATGAGTTTTTCAACAAACTATACATATAGAAGGTAATAATTATTACCCTGTCGAAAGAGGCAGGTGCTTTCGTTCAACTGGAGTACTAACGATTGTGCCAAATACTTTTATTAATAACATCTTTATCCTGATTGTTATGAACTCGACCGACATTCATATTCATATCAATATTGGAAATTACATTTATCACTGTTAATTTCATAATTCAAATTGATTGTTTTAAAATTTACAATACAATAGTTTTATTGTAAAATTTATTATTTTGTAAAATAATCTAAAAAATAATATGAATTCCCTGATTTGATTATAAAATTCGTACCTTCATTTCATTGAAGTATTTTGCATACTAACGATGCATTTGAAATGCACGTAATATCAAAACTTATTTCCCAGTTACCTTTGTATGCAGTTTAATTAAAGTACTTATCGTCTTATAACATTTATTTCACGTCATAGATTTTTAATGGGTATGCCACTGCTCTAGATTATTATAGTAGTAGTCAAGTCAAACAACTTTCAATGTCATGATTATATGCCATTTATTGTCCATTTCCATCAATGTTCCATAATCAAAACCGGGATTACGGGGATGATTGATGGCCAAAAATGTGCCAGGGAGTACTCGGCTATAACTATCAATCAATAAATATATAGGTACTTACGTGAGGTAAACTCGTAATAGCGATTATACAAAACCAGAAAGCTCGGATTAGTTTTCTTTTTGAGTAGTAGGGCCACAGGCCGATGGAGATGAGAAGCCATTTATTTATTCGGAAAAAGCGATTATCAAATATATTTCTAACGTTTTTGTCTGTTGGATACACTGTTTTACTCAAAATTTTCCATAAATTTTCAATTAACTTATCTAAATCGACCGTCATTGTAGACCTTCCTGGATATCTATGGTAGAAAAATTATACTGACAAATGAACTTTTACTTTCCTTGACAACAGACGAAGTAATGAACACGTACTGACCGTTTGACATGCGATCTGCTTAGCATAATGGTATAATTAAAATCGATCTAGTTGCTTTGACAATTAGTACGAGGAATTACCAAAAAAGACACTTTAAATATTGATATATCCTTCGAAAAACTAAAGGTACCGTTAATTTGTAAAAAAAAAAATGATTTATTGCTATAAACAATAATGATAATTTATTCGATATAATATTCCCCTCTCTGATATAGTCGAGACTGAATCTTTTCAAACGTAACCGATTTTTATTTTTATTTTGAATTGAACAAAAGCATATTGAAGCATAACGAATCATTATTCAATATGTGGCACTGACGTGATAATCTTGAAGATCCAGTTGGAAAAATAAAAATCCATATTGCAATAAAAATCTGTATCACAAGTAGGTACAGTAAATTATCACCAGAGTAAAATTTACACCCGGTACTACAACAAGCACGCGACGAAAGAAAGCTACGCAAGCTTCGCGTGAGATGCCGCCAGCAGTGAAATTCCGAGCTTGCTCGCACGAGATTGATTTTCATCACGTGAGCCCGCACGCAGTAAGAGGCGAGGAGCACATCACACGCTATAGACTAGATCTATCTGGTGTAAAGTGACTACTCCGTCTGCGGGCGTCACTTTACAGTCAGAACGTTTTCTCGTCAAGATTGACTTCTACTACTTAACGCATCGTAGGGCTTTAACTAATTGAGCTCACTTCATCTCTCTCCCTCACTCTCACTTTCACGTGCTGACTATTTTATTATGCTTGAATTGGGTTGACGCTAGATAACGACAAGCTGAATTTTTTCGTGCGCTTGAAGTCGAATTTACGAGTTTTTAATCTCGGGCCAATATTTGTTAAATAATCCACGGCCAGAGATATGAACACGGAAACTAGAAGATTGTATATTCTATTGCTCTGCACGTGTAGTTTTTTGAATTGTAAAATAGTCGTTTTGGAGCTTTCAAATTGAATTGACATTTCTCGACCAATACGCAAGTAGCTTCAAAACTTTACGAAACAGGATATTACCGATCTCGTTGCTAAACTACAATTACATATCAGCAATATAAAATAATAAAAGAGAATTTGTAATCGAATCAGTCAAATCCACCCGCAAAATCTTCCAACTAATATATAGTTTCACAGCGTCGAAAATATTGCTCGAGGATCGTCACCGAACTGCGCCGTAACTTTTCCCCATAAGCTATGTATGTAGAAGCTGCGCGCTCTCCGAAAGCTACAACGCATGCGGCGCACGTGATCTACCTGCCGACAACGCGCGCTCAGCTTGAACTACACACCTACACTAACACTCTCAGAGTGCTCGGTCACAAGACACAACCACGAAGAGTAATAGTATCATGACGCTGGTCTCTGCTACTGCTACTGCTGCTGCTGCTGCTGCTGCTGTTCGGTGTATGTATATAGATAGTGTTACCTCCTCTGCTGGCTGGCTCGAAGGGGGCCTCCCTCGCGCGCTGCTTTTCAGCGGAGCAGACGGTTCTCGCTTCGCACATACACACGTGTGTGCGGTGCGCTTGGCGGCGAGTCGTCTCTTCCTTTTAACGCTCGTCGTCGTCGTCGTCGTCGTCGCCGCCGACGGCTTGGAGTATAATCTTCTTCAAGTCGCTCTTGTGTTTGTGTGTCACTCTGTTTCTCTCTCTTCGACTTTTTTTTATTTATTTTTTCCAAATTATTCTTTTCGTTGATGATTTTTCGTGTGCTACCGCGGACGGATTGGTGTGCAAGTGTATACAAGTGAGGGGGACACGAAGAGAGTGATAGAAAAGAAAAAAAAAAAAAAATAAAGTAAAATACAAGTGAAAATCAGCATGAGCGACAAGGACAGATCATCGCCAACCCTCGTCGAAAGCAGCCTCAAATCGCTACTCGATCAACCAAGTATATTCCCACTGATCGGTAAGTTTTGACAATTTATTTTTTTATTTCATAAAAAAAAAACAAAAATCCACCGACTCTCTTTCTCGCGGAGCTATATTTCAAGGCCGCGGAGAGTGCGCGCCGCTATACGCCGCGAGTTTTCGGTGAACGCCAAAGGTGTACATACGTACATATATCGCCGCCGTCGCCGCCGCCGCCACGAGAGGTGGCGAACTTTATCGATCAATTTGCTGCTACTGCTATGCTGCTGCTGCTGGATTTTTTGTGTGTGCTTTTTTTTTCGCGCTCTCTTTCGAAAGCTTGCGAAATTCGCGCCGGGTAGTTCGAAAGGTAGTTTTTTTTTTTCGGAATTCGGCTATTGGATTGAGAGGTTTATCTCGCGATCTTTATTTCAAGTTTTTAATTGTAATTGAGTGTATTATTTCGAGTGTTTTACTTGTTTGCACTGTGGGCATAAAAAATGATTCTTGTTTCGAAATTCAGATTATCGGCTGTTCTAAATACTCGAACGAAGAGTTACTTTTCTCGACAGATCAGTTTGCACAACATCGATAGCACATTTTTTTTTCTTCTTCTCCGCATAGCAACTCGTTCAAATAATTCCAGAGCGCACGTACTACCCGAGCTTGCGAAAGCTCCATATCCACGTGAAAATACATTGGTCGAATATTAAAAGAATCTTAAAGAAAGATAATGAATCGTGGCGTGCGCGCGCGCCGTTGCCGGCTCTCGTGGGATTCTCCTCTACAACAGTCAGTTGATGCGAGCAGGCCTGAAAGGCAGCTCGAGAGGTTCTATATACTCAGTGTGTGTGCGCGCGCGGGGCGAGGGGAAAAACGTCGAGCCGCCGCAGCCACGGCAGTGCCATACGAGCAGTGCAGTCGACCACTGGACTATATTCCTTTCTCTCTCTCTCTCTCTCTCTCTTTCTCTCGTTCGCCCTTTTTCTCTCTCTTTCTCTCTCTCCCTGCCAGGCACTGTACATACACACGCACCGCAAAAGGTTTTGGCCTCTTCGAGACTGCGAGGCTTTTCAGTCGCGAGTGCGCGCGAGACTTGACACTCGTTCACTCATACTCTTTATACTATCTCTTCCAGGCAGTACAGTAGTTTTGACTTTGGAGGTTAGGTTCGAACGTGCAGTGTGAGTGTCGTGCGCGCTCTTGTTTGTGTTTCTTTTTTTCTCATTCTTTCTGCGCTATCGATAAATTGGGCTGGCCCGACCACCATGGATATGAACAAGATGACACGACGAGGTGGGTTTTTATATTTATTGCTATTCTTTTTTTTCTTTTTTTTTTTTGTTCGAAGAAAGCTTTTGAGAGACACGTTGGTTTCGTTGGGAGAAAAAAGCTCCGTGCTTTCGAGCGCGAAATTATTGTGCTTGCAGCGAGGTTTATGAATAAATTGTAAAATTTGACGGTAGATGCTTTTTTTACCGACGATAAAATTTTGCTGTGGTGATCAATAAATTGATTTTTTTCTCTCTGAGTAGGTGTAGCCTTTAGTTTTTAAATTTCGCTGAGTTTCATAAAAACATCGCGATAATAGTTCAATGAAAAATTTCAAAATTTTAATTTTCAAGAGTGTCTTTCATGGTTCCCTTGCGAAAAAATATCGCAATGCGGCTCGAAGGCAAGCTATATACTATATCGCAAACGCTGACTGGCAGATAGGCCAGTGTGCAGAGTCTCTCTCCTCTTTCTCGCTTTTATCATCCTTCGCGATCCACTCTCGCCGCATTTTTATTTGCACTCAATTTCGTGATCCCTACTCATAAGTTTAAAAAAAAATTTTTTTTTTTGTAATTTGTCGCTTGTTTTTTGCTTTTTTACACTTCAAGTCGTCTCCTTGATCTCTCTCTTCTTTTCACAGTTTTTTTATGTTATATCGTCGTCGTTTTTTTTAATTGGCGTTCGAGCCTTGCAGTTTTACGGCTTTGTGTATATATTCGGATTTAGCTGAGCTTGTTGTTTTTTTTTTGTTGGTGCTTCTTTTAGATACCTATAACGAGCAAAGTTTTAGGGATGCTGCGGGCTCAAGTTTTGAGCAAAGTTGAAGAAGGATTTATATCACGATATTCCGAAATTCGTTCACTGTCGCAGTAAGATACTAGTAGAAAGTTTTTATAAAATATTCCATTGATAAATTTTCGATTGGAAGACAGCGTTTACAAATTTTCAATTTTAAAAGTTCAACATTCGAGGCAGGCAGTAATATTGACATACTTGAGAAACCAAACTCGTAAATATTTGTCAGGTAAAACCCCAAGCATAATTTAAAAAAAAGAAAAGCCAGAGCTGTCAAAATTCTCTCCCCCCAACAACCACCATCACCATTTCAAAAGATTCAATAACCGCGAGTGAATAGGCGCGTCTTTATAAGACAAACAAAAGCTCAAAAATAAAAACGTCCAATTTATTTTCACGCATCGACCGTCATTGCGCACGACGGCGCCAAAACTTATATGAAGGAACGCCGCGTGTTTGCCGGCGCACGAAAATAAAAAAAAAGAGAAGAAAACAAGTCTTCCGCGCGCGCGCTCACCCACGTGCTTCTATCGACTTCTTATTTTTAATCGTTTACTATACGCTTTCTCGTTCTCCTAATGTCATCGACGAATAGTGCACGATCATTACTATTTTTTTTTTCGGCGTTGCCTTTGCCATTTATTTTATTTTTTTTTTTGCTTTATCTTATCGGTGTCTTATGGGATTCTCCGTGAGAAACTCGAGACATGCCGAGAGAGAGAGAGAGAGAGAGAGAGAGAGAGAGAGAAGGGCTCGGAGAAGGGCGACTGCTTCTTGTTTGGATATGACTCGAAGAAAGCGGCTTTTGGTCCCTTTCTGTGTGGGTTATCAACGAGACATAGCGTTGACAATCTGCCTATAGATAAAAAAAATTTTTTTTTCATTTCACCGCTTTGTAGTATAAATAATATTCTGTTACACTTCTTTTCAGTTTTTTTTTTGTCGATTCTATTGATACATAACATTGACGTTAAAATTATATTCCAACAACTTCGATTTTTCATAAAAAAAGCACTATCAATTCCAATCGAGTGGAAATGAGCATGTAAAGGAAAAAAAAATATATGTAACATCGACGCGCAATACGATCCACAATTAACTCTAATTAAACTCACGATGACTGTGTCAAATTAAAAAAGAAAAAACTCTTAGAGCTCCGCTCATCTTAAATTAATGAACTCATTAAACTCGCGATTCATCCGAAGTTTTGCACTCCAGTCATCTTTATTTCACATCGCAATCATATCGCTACCCTCCTTCAACAACCCAAAATGACCTTTATATTTAAAGTATAATCTGCTCGCAAGCGGTTACAGCTTGCAATTTGTAGCGGCAATATACAGGTCACGAGTGCATATATGTGTGAGAGAAAGAAAGAAAGAGAGTTTAGACAAACGACAGTTTCCGCTTTACGGAGAGAGAGAGAGAGGGAGAAGAGATGCATTGTTGCGCCGGCGCTCGTCGTCGTCGTTGTCGTCATCGTCCCCCGACCACGTGACTGAAAAGCCGATGCCGCATCGGAGACAGGGTAGTTGACCCACTCTTATACACGCGCGGACTTTGATTTATATATACGTGTTTTTTCCAATTTTTTTTCTTCAATCGATTGATCCCTGCGTCGCTATAGTTTGACAGCTGCTTGTCAGTTTGGCAAAGCGATTTGTCGTTATTAAAATTGATAAATTACAATACTTTCAGCGATAATGTCTTAAAATTGTGTTTTACAGCGATGCCCGGTTTTTGTTATCTCTCGAAAAAGCATCTTGTATAACGAAGTTAAATTACAATCTTAACAAGCCATTTTCAATCAAAAGAATAGCCTCTTTCAAGTTTCGAACAACAACGCACAACACGTGTCTTCGTTAATTAACGACAGCTTAGCATCTCTCTCTCTCTCTCTCTCTCTCTATCCAAATCCGCTTTATTTTTCGTCTGTATACAACCAGAAGCATCAATCCATCGTTTGATACACGATAATTGGCTTGATGTGGTTTCTCGATGCGTTATCCGAGCGTGGACGGCGGAAACGCGCAGACGATTGCCCAGGCGATTTAGAGGAGATTTGTCGCAGATGGACTGTGAGTGATTGACGTTCAATGGGCTTTAGTTTAGGGTTGTACGCGTTTGCCCCTTTGGATTAGGTCGTTACTCATTTAGGTGTATATACAGTTGGCGTTGCATGTACCAATTCGATACAAGTGATGTTTCATTAAACGAATACTTTATATTGTTGCGGAGAAATAATTTTTTTTGTTATTCTACTAGACGAATATTTTGAACGTTTATTTTAGAGTAATTATACCTTAATATAATAGCGCCAACGAGCAAAAAGACTCTTTGCGAACCTCAACTATCCCGAAAAAAAAAAGGTATAATGAAAGCCATTAGCAATAAGGCAATGAGCGACGTGCAATCATGATGGCGCGTATGCGCGATTCGCATAGAGCGAAGCTCAACTCTCGCGATGCACCTATCTCTCTCTTCTATTCCTGCCGACACGTAAAAATAACGCGCAGGCCATACTAGCAGCCGGACTATAATTGTCTTTAGAGAAGAGGCGAGTGTAGTATAGTATAGTCTCGTTTTCTTCACTCCTATCCCGTTCTGCGACCGTTAAAGCGACGCACACGCATACGTACATACGAACGAAAGATATATAACTTTAACGTCTTATCCTTATCGCGTTTATACACTTTATCGTCTTATCACCTATGTGTGTTAGTGTGTGTATGCGAGCAACGCGCCATATTATCAAGCGGCTCTCCCTGACGATTTTCTGGTGTTTGTCGCCGGGTTTATTTTTTAGCGTCTTGGAAGATGATTATTTTTTTTTAGGGTTTTTTAAGGAGAAGATTTGTTTGTTTTTATTTTTTGGAAATGTTTTTTTTTGTAATTGCATCTTTTTGTTTTCTTTCAACTCATTGAGCGTACGAGTGAATAATTCAATTTTATCAAGTATAATTCGAAAATAAAATTAATTCAAATTGTTTACAACCATACAATTGTTCTAGAAATATATTCAGAACGAGAAAGTTCAATGGCCCATAACGCATTACAAAAATAAAAATCTAGTTCAAAGCCTCTGTCGCTCGGCGTTCAACGCGCGTTGTGACGTATGTATAATACGCAAAAATATCGGCGCTTTTATTTTATTATTATTTTTGTTTTCAAAGCCATCATCGTTGATTCGTTCATAAAGTTACTTTCCGCGCGCGTAAATATACAATACACCGCCGAGTATATTGTAAAACAAGATGAGGAGAGGAAGGGGAGGGGGGGGGGGGGGGGCTGGAAAAACACCCAAAAAATATTTATG
>JAWWMK010000001.1:4148961-4187605 GCA_035047105.1 Galeopsomyia nigrocyanea | reverse complement strand
TATATATACGTACTTTGGGAGGCTGTATTTTTAGAAAGGGAAATCATTGTGTGGGACTTGTATGGACTTTTTTTCTCTCTCTCTCTTTGCTCGTTGCTTTTTGGAGTGAAATTCTTTCGATGACGTGCGAAACATTCGAGTGGCTCATTTGTATATAAGGTTTTTATCGTTTGAGTAAATTAATCGAATGGTTATATGGGGAAGTTTAATTTTTTAGTGGGTTATCGATTTCATTCAATCTAAATGATAGATTTTCATCTAGCGGCTCATAGAAATAAGAGCAATCTTTACGGATGGTTTGCTCCAGGTGCATTATAGATGCGCATATATAAATATAATGAATTTGAGTTTTCATAGCCGTCGCTTCGAATCGTCCGATATGCGTGCGATTGTTTATGCGACCGAGCGTATAAATTATTTTATCGCATTCAACACCTTACTTCCATGTAATTTACGATTTCCTATATAGCAAAAAAATTCAAAGCGCAAAAGAAAAAAAGATTTTTTTTTTCGCGTATCTTTCTTTTTTTTTGCTCTCGCATCAGCAAGGCAAACGAGGCTTGTTGGCCATTGTTTGACCACCGTCGACGTAATGGAAAATGAAATAACTCCTCGGACATGCATTTTCGCGAAAAGTTGTTTCTTTTTTTTTTCGCGTTGATTTGTCATACTTTCATTACTTTTATTTTCTTCGTCGTTGTCATTCTTTTTTTTTTTTGCAAAAACTTCTTATGTTAATGTAACTTCTAGGAAATGGCGTTCATTGAATGACGAATGTACTCGACTCATCGTAGACACATTAAATATAGTCCGCGGTGAAGAAAAAAAAACACTCGCCGGTTAGCAAGTCAGGTGAAAGGCAGTTGAGGCGCGAAAGTGCGAAAAATCATCATGCAACTAAATCGTGAATATAAACAGTTCGATGAAAACGACGCAAATGTAACTTTACTGCTTATGATATTCGTATTTTAATAGGCTTATTTGTACTACATTATATATATATATATATATATATATATATATCCTGGCGCAATGTTCTCTCCAACCTAATTGCCGGACAACATTATCGTTTATCCGCGCTCGGAAAGTTTGTAAAAGCTGTCGTAATTCATATCTCTTTTTTTTATTTGTTTCAGGTAAGCCCGACACTTTCACACATCGCATCTTGAACAGTAAGTCGAAAAAGCTTTTCTTTTTTTTTCATTGCTTTTTTTTTTAAACTGCGCGTCAGTCGCGTCGCATACGTGTATATCTACGCTTCGGCGTCATGTGTTCGTCGCTGCTTAACCGGTCAACGCATGCGCGCAGCCTCGACTTTAGACGCGGAAGTGTAAAAAAATGTATAATATGCGCGCGTGAGCGTTTTCTTTTTATGGTTTTTTCGTGTTTCGCAAATTCAGTTGCAACCGTTTGTATCTGGGTTGAATGCATTCGGAAAAATGCTTAGAAGCTTTGCGTATCAGTTGTCTGAATTCCCAGCTGTTTGGAAAATAATGATACTCGCCGTAAACTTTTAGATTTGCTTTCGATATATCCAAGATCTGCAACGTAAAATTAATTGTTGAATTTCATGTTTGTTTTTGCTATTCCAAATTTTTATTTATAAGTAACTTACTTGGCCAGCGTAGAATATACATATTCCTTGTTTGACGTAGACTCCCAAGGTCTTTTGTAATTTGTTCAAAACTGCTAAATTGTATCTTAAAGTATAAAAGTGTCCGGAAGGTGGTTTCAAAATTGCATATAACTTGCGATGCTCGACGATTGTTCTTTTAAATTCTCTGTTCAATATGTGTCCTGAGATATTATTTATTCTATTGCACACCTAATTTGGAAATTCAAGAGGATTGTTAATTTTATTTTTTCAAATCATACTTACGTTATGGTTAACTTACAGGACGTAATTTAGCTATGCCGTCAAAATTCAAGTAACTCAAAATATTTAATAAAATTTCATCGGGTAGATCCAACAAACTCGTGTTCCTAAATTCCATGATTTGCAATTATTTTCACTAGATAAGAAAATTCAAGTCAACATACACTTTTCTTTAAAAAAAATAACCGACATAACCAAACTGAATGGCATTTGTTTTTTTCTTAAACAACAACAAAAAAAGTAAAATGGGATTATATATGCACCTCGATATGCACCGAAAAAAAAAGACTTTTATCTAAGCTATATTATGGTGCTGGCGTCTCGAATCAGCTTCAAGGCTTCTAAGCTCGCTCTGCGCGCGCTCGCGACGCGAAATTATCGCCGAGCCATTAGCGGCCGCTCTCTACGTATCGATGCATCTCCGCGCAAGGTCTCTCGCTCGCGTGCATGCATATATACGTATACCCCACGCTTAAATAAAAAAAAAAAGTCAAGACGTATAGCGATTATTGCCAACAGCTTCTTTTCATTGATTAAATGTGAAAATACGCGTGCGAGATTTGTTTTCAATTTCGGAAAATGAATTGTGCGAATAAAATTATTATACGTAGGATATTAAGTTTAGAGATTTCAATGATATTCTTGAGGTATAATTCAAAAGATTTTTTTTCTTTTTTGCTAATCATAGACACATTACTCATTCGCGGACACGCCCTGATTCGAGAATCTATATAATTGCCTATCGTCAAATCGCATTAATGTTTATTCTATTGTTCGAATGCCGATAATTAACTTAAAAGTATGTTAATCAATGACTGCTGGTAATTTTCTGTAGATGAAAAAAAAAAGAAGATCGATCGCGTAAATGTTCGCGCGATTGTCCTCTCTCACCGTACGATTAATATCGCTTTATATTGGAAGGTGCGTATAATTGCTTCCGACTTTCATTCGCGGACCGCGCATATAAATCATATTGTAAGCGCTTTATTATGAATACGAAAGCCATGTATTTGACAGTTTTCTAAGCTTCTGCGGGATTCATTATCAAAACGACAATTGTGACGTTAATTACAATGACGGTAACTCTGTTGTAAGCAATTATGTATTTCTTTTTATTGAATTCAATGGGACTATACAATATAAACAGATATTGAAGCTTTTGAATTTGTGAATATGGTCAATTTCAATGGTAGACATTTCTGAAGATCAATTAGCTTTGTATTTCTGAAACACGATAAACAAAATGTAGCACTTGTTATTGAAACAAAAGTAATTTCAATAATCGTCCTGAGAATTCAAACTCAAGACAAGATCGTTTGTCGCATAAATAATTCATTACAAAAACTACATTTTTTTCAACTTCTCATCACACATCAATTATCTGTCTAACAACATTCGAAGAGAAAAAGAAAACCGCACACTGACCATCGCGATAAAAAGCATTCGTTCTTTCACAAAAAAAAAAGAAAAAAAAGATTGATTTACATCTTCTCTCAGCATTGATCTCTCGCACAGAGAAGAAAAAATCAATTTCACTCTCTATCACCGACATCTAAAAAAAAAAAAATCAATCGGTCAATTAGACCGACAAACGATAAAAGAATTGGTACGAGGTGTTCAGCGTTGCGTGTGCCCTCCATAAATTTTCGGCGGCGAAAGTGAAAGCGCGCGCGTTCTTCGTATATACATAGACTTCCTATTTAGACGAGCGAGTGTATTCGACGGCTTAGAATGATATTATTAGTTTTTATTTACACGCAACCTTTTTTTTTACACTTGTTATGTATGTTCTTCCTCTCGAATAAGATCGAGATCTTCCATTGCGCACATTTGAATTATTTAAAGGTGTTAAAATTCTATTTTTGCTTCACCCAACATTTTCCTTTCACCTCAACTTGACTTTGATATATCTCTTTGAAAAGTTCCATTGTTATTCTCGTCGACACACGCGCACACATAGACACTCATCTCAAAGTAAAATCATTCGATTCGGCGCGCGCATAAAATAATTGATATAGAGGTGCTAAATCTCGAATATCAATCGAACGAAAGGAAGTGCAGCAGCAGCTGCAGCAGGAAGAAGGCGCGAGAACTAGATATATCGCTCGTCCCGAAGCAGGAAGTATAAACCGCGTATCTATATCTCTCGGCGAATTTACCTTTCTCGCCGATAATCGCCTTCTAACTTTTCATAATCGTATATAGCGTGAGAGACTGTTGTAGTTATTTTTTTTTTCTTAACATGGCACGGCGGTGCGTTCGATTAATCGTGTATGGGCTTTTACTTTCTTCGCTCGATGGGAGTGGGAGTTTAAACTACCTTTGGCATTATACGTGATGAATGGCAATTGACGATAGTAAAGTGGACACGTTTCGTTGTCAGCGATAAAGTTTCGAATTTATCCTTTGGTTAAATTATACCTGACGCGAAAAATGACAGTTTACGTGGCATAAAACAAAAAATTTTTATGTTCATATATTGCAAGTTATTTGACAATAAAGTGAAATTCGAAAAACGTATATGTTAAGCTTTGGTACATGATCTAGTTTTCATAAAGTAAATATGTAGTTGAGTTGACTAAACTAAATCTCATTAATTGCTCCAATTTCTCAAATTAAACACGACGAATCAATCATGTAGATAATGGCATCACGGTATCTCGGATTAATCAATTACAATTATCGTAGTTTTTCGAATTATGCATGAAGTTTGTTTTCATGAATAAAAAGTATGTCGTTCTCTGATCAGTCACGTCGACACCTTTTTGTATAGAGCAGTAGCACTAAAAAGTCACCCAATTATAAAACACATAAAAAATGCAAGTTGACGCGAAAAAAAGAGCAAAATTGCTTTCGTATAATTCGCGATTCGGCAGAAACACGTCGCGCGAGCTGTCATTGGCGAAAGAAAGAAAGAGAAAAAAAAACAAGAACGTCGTCGATTCTTACACATACACTCGATGAGGTTTCACCTACTCTCCAATGATTTACATTCCAAATGACGCGCGGCGAATTGGCAAAGTTCAACGGATGACGTATCGTCGCCACGAGTATATTTCTAAGCGAACGCTAAAAATTTTGGAAAGCTCTTTTTTCTCTCTGAATTTCCGCTTAATCATCGTCGATCGAGTAATCGAGTATCACTTCTACTTTTTAAAGTCGGAGGAAAGTGCACAATAAAAAAGTGCGGCTACAACTTTCTTCGAAAAACTTAATTGACCAACGTCAGGGCCCTTATCTCTTCTTACTGGCACTTTTTTTTTGGGCAATCAATTAAGGGGCAGTGAAAGTCAGACCTTTAAGCCATCGTATGGGCGTATGCGGATTTTCGTGAGATCGAGCTGACTCCGTAATTAGCCGTAAGTGCTTCGTGATGACTTTTTTTTCGTGAATGAAAGTGTTTGAAAAAGGGGATAATCGTTTGAATTTTTTTTCTCGCAGAGAAATCAAAAATTTACATGTTTCGGTAACCGTAAAATAATTGTCCTCGAAATTCACCAAACAGTCCATAATCAATTGAAAGCAAATACGTGAGAATAAATATGAAAAATTCACCATCAAAGTACCAGCTTGACAGCAATAACAATAAAATAATAATACTTTTCAGGCGCCGAAAAAAAAGCGCGCGGCGAGTATTGCATCGCATTCCCGAAACAGCGAAAGCCACCTGACGACTTTCATCTCTCCCTCTCGCACTCTAAAAAATTTCGACTGCGTAAGAAAAAAAAAGAAGTACAGAGTGGCATTGCGCAACGAATTTTATGACAAATGAATTGGAACCGATATCAACGGAATTTCTCATCTAATGTCTGTGTGTAGCAAGCTTTCTCTCTCCGCCGAAAAGTAAGTAGGCCAACTAGTGGTCCTGGACGGACGTTAGATATCATTTGGGTTTCTCTTTTTTTTTTCACTCTCATGCGCGCACTCTCAAAATTTTCTCTTTCGCCTCGGTGAAAATTTTCGGACCTGATGGATGACTTCTTTTTTTGTTTTTATCGTCGTCACGCTTGATGATGAATGATTTTGATGGTTTTAGGATGATTAGAGTCCCTCTTTTTTTTTTTTTTTTTGGTTACTGAAACTCAAAGTCGAAAATTTTCGAAATTTAAATACCTTTTTTACGAGACGAAAAAAAAATTTTAATCCTCACACAAAAAAGATGCCCAATGTAAAGATCGAATTAGATCGAAAATCTCAGTCACGGAATCATCGTAAACTCGCGCAGTATAAAGCAACGAAATTTACATCGCTTCCTTGTCTAAGCGAGCCCATCAATAATCAAATTTACGATCATTCTCGCCGAATCACTCGTAAATCGCTCGGGCAATTTTATAGCCGCGAGATTATTCAAAAAAAAAAAAAAAATTCTTTTTTTCCGTATACGCCGCTAAGCCGCGCGCATCGATCAGTCTTCAATGGTCCCGCGGGCGCTTCGTGCGCCCAATTACACGTCGCACAAAAGTCGGCGTGAAAGTGAAAATCGATCAGTTTTTTTTCTTCTTCATTGTCGTTTGCTCTTTTGTATACCTATATACGATAAAAACTTTCACGATCGAACGTATCGCAATCATTAAGCTCGATGAATTCGATTGATCGCTTTTAATTGTTGCCAATTGCCTCGAATCATTTATCTCGTATTGAGATTCATTGAGAAAGTATATTGTTAATATCCAAGTTACTCAAATACTCGCCAACATACTGACACACACGACGCGTTACACGAATTGAAGGTCGAGAGAGAGAGAGAGAAATTGGCTGGCTTCCGAGAAACGTGCACCGCGACGCTGTCGTTGGAGCTTTGCAAAGCTCTCGAGTCCTTGACACGCGCTGGACTATAAGGATGTCAATTTTAACCGCACTTGTCTCCGGACATTCTGAATTTGAGCTTGATAGCTTTTCGAAATCGAACATTCATCGTATACTTTGCTTTTGAGTATTTAATCAAATTATGTATTATACATTAGTCGCATCATTAGTTCGTTATCAGTTAAAGAATTAGAATGCAATTATTTTATGAAATTTTTTAAAATTGTTAAACATTTTTTTTAGTTTCCCTGAAGAGGAGTCGTTTATCGACTCGAAACGACGAATTAATAAATTAATATTGTGTTTCAAATAGGATGTAATGAGTTTACTCTCACAAATTCAACTCAAAAACTATTTTATGAAGCTTGCACGTCAAAATTCGTTAATACCATTATAAACAGATCATCCTTATCTTACCAACAGACAAAAACTTCTCACACCATTTCAACCATGACATCTATGTACAAAAAGCTCGAATCAACTCTCGAAAAAAAAAAAAAGAAAAATCCAAACGAAAGCGCATTAAGCTACTCGTTAGACGACCTCGCACAAGGACTCGACGCGCCTGTAGGGTCAATAGTGCAAACGCGCTCACGCGCGAGCGTGTACGACCGAAGAGAGGGACTTAATTTTAGATCACGCGTCCGCTTCACGCAGACTACTAGGTCAAAACTCGATGACTCTCCGGCTTTACACACGTGCTGCTCTGTATGCTTTCTCTCTTTTTTCTCTCCATGTGCTTGCAAGCTTTAATTTGATTTTATTTCGAGATGATAATTGCGATTTGGTTAAAAATTAATTTTCAATGGAAAACAATGAAGTGTTGCTCGAATAACTTTCAATGCAAATTAGCATACACAGAATTTCCCCTCTAACTAAAACGTTTGGAAGGCAGAATAATTCCCATAGAGCGCCTCCAAGGAAGCGCATCGGAGTAATTCTCACATTGACAAAGGCGAAAGCGCGCGCGCGCGCGCACGCACATCCCGAAAGTGAAACAGACGTAAAGACCTTTTTGAAACGTTTACAAAGGATCGTAAAAAAAAAAAAATAAAGGAGCTATGGTGGTGGCGGGGTTATCGCGTGAAATTTCGCTCGTTATACACTCGAGTACGTGTGCGGTCTTTTTTTTTTTGCGAATTGATCTTCGCGATAGATAGTGTCGAAAGAGAGAAATGAGTCTTGTGGGCTTGGGTTTGAGTTTTAATTGAGTTGCAAAGCGCTTTTTTGGAAGCTTGTAGGTAATTGGAATTTCATTAATAAGGAAAATAAATAAGTGGTGGGAGATTAATTATTTATTACGCTGGCTCAGTGTAGTATCTGAAATAGTATTTCCTTTTCATTCATATTTATTTATGAATTGATAAAATGAATTCATTATAAAAAATCGAAATTACGGTTTAGAAATTCAACGTTATCAGGATATATAAATAGCTCTTATCAAAAGCTCATTTCATTGAGCTGCAATTATTCCTTTTTGATAGGAATTATGTGTTTAGATAGTGGAGGATACTTCTCAAGAACTCGTAGCAACTGCGAAAAACAGTAAATGAAGAGATTATTGTAAATCTTCGATTGCAAAAAAACTACCTTCATAAAAAAAAATTCAAAATTACCTCGATATCACATTAATCCAAGACTCAATAAACAACGAATCACATATATCTGTCACACGGCAGTGGCTCATTAAGTATCGAACGAAAAGAAAGAAACGAGACCAGAGGGGCTATTCGAATTTCTGGCGGGTATACTTTTACTTTTTTCGATTCGGATATAATTTATACGCGCGAGCAGTGCGGCGGCGGCGGCGTTGGGTTCTCGCTTTCAAACTTTCTCAAGCCTGCGTGGCGGCGGTAGCGGCGCATGTGGTGAAAGAGAGAGACGCGGATAAATAAGAGAAAAGCCTTAGCACTCGCGATTATTGCGTAACTTGCGAGCGCGCGAAACGAAAGTCCCGTGTTTACTTCCGAAAAAGACAACTTTTTTTTTTGTATTTCGTCGTCGTCGTGTCCAGAGCCGGTTCTGTCTGTCCGCGTGGCTGCGTGTGGGGGCTTTTTATGAGTTTTTGATGAGGGAAATTGGCTCGCCAGCTCATATGAATAATGATACTGATTGGCATTCAGTTTCATTCGTTTATTTACGACGCCAAGTACTTTATCAAAAAATTATATTTCGATAAATTTTTTTTTTCGCTTTCTAGTATGACTTGTTATGTTTTTTTTTTCGAATGGGAACTGAATTTATAAGTATACGGTCGTTATGACTAATAAACCGAGTTAATTAATAGTTCTTAGTCACAATTTATGCAAAAGTAAATAAACTATTCGCGCGCGCTCGTGACACTTTACGACTAAACATTCTAATCTTGTCGCGGCTAATGTGCAAATAAACTGTTTTTTTTTCCTTTGCTCAATCGTAAATTGCATATCGATGCAGTAAAATTATTCAATCTTGTAAACTTCACTGAAGTTTAATTATACAGAACACAATTTGTATAACGTATGTCAAAAAAAAAAAAGAAAAAGAAGAAGAAGTAGAAGGAAGCGTAACAGCCAGCAATTATCGGGCAGTTAAAGCTTACAATTGAACGAAAAACCACTCACTCGAACACACGAAAAGCGTCTAATCAACATACCGCGGGATAGGAAAAAAAAAGTCGGTATAGCGTGCGCGCCGAGAGAGAGAGTAAAAGTGCAAGTGCTTCCGCAGTCCGCGCGTGCTCGCACTCCTTTTCCTGTATAATAGAGCTCTCTCTCTCTCTCTCGCGCAAATTTAGAGCAAGCGGCGTCTTTGCTTATTTATCGTTACGTAATTTTTAGGCGACCATTGTTGTTGTTTTTTTTTCACGCTGAAATTGAAATTTATTACGTAACGATCGTCATTATGCGAAAATAATAATAACGAGGAGACAGCGAAAGTAATAATATTTGAACTGACCCATTGACAAACTCGTGATGTTTTCACTCGTCTCTTTTTCGTAGATTCATCGAAATTAATGTTGATTACACGTACGCATACACGTCGTCGTCGTCGTCGCGAAAAGTCATTTCGACGTGTTTTACGTAACTTTAATGAAAGCCTTTCTTTTTCTTTCTGTTGCAGGTAAGACTATTACTACTCCCTGACTGTCTTAATTGTCACTTCCCTGTTTTCTTTAAAGCGCTGATTCACAGTAAGTCACTTTGAACGAAGACCCACATTTAGACTCAAATGCAGATCTACGTGCTTTTTTTCCTTAAAGTAAGACGAAGCTTTTCAAATTTTTCTATTCGAACAAAGATGAAAGACGAAAAAAAAAGGCAAGCGCGCGGAGAAGCGACACGTAACAATATTATCACAATATAACACTTTTGGGGTATAGGAAGAGCCGCGCCGATACGCTTTCTGTCACGCTCGCACGCGTTTTTCCCTTCCGCGTGTTACGTCGTCGCACGAGTTCGACACGCGAATTTTCGTTGCCTTTTATTTTCTTCTTCTTCTTCTTTTACTTTCGGACAATTTTATTGTCTTTCTAGCGAAATGATTGATATTGTCGTTGTTGGCGCCGAGTGAAATCACGATTGTCATGTGACGTACGTCTCAACATCCACGTCGACAATTTAATTGTCGTAGTATTACTTTCTTCCAAAAGAAGTTTCATATAAACTAGTCCTGTTTTTTTTTAATGGCATGCAACGAGGCAGCTACACTTTACAAAAATTGCCTCAAACTTCTTATCAATCCACGTAAAAAAAATCAGAAAAATCTCCGCGACAGCAGTAGCAAAAAGAAAGAAAGAAAGAGAAAAAAAAATGGAGGTATCTCGGTGAGGCCGTTAACACCGCGAGCAAAGCGCGAGCGCGCGCGCGATCCCACAGCGGAAAATTGATAATCGCTCGTGCGCGCTTTTGCTCGCTCGCTCGCTCGCGCTGGGAGCCCGGAAACCAGCTGCGCGCCGAGCGACGCCGCCGCCAGGGAAAGTGGCCTGGGCATGCAACTTTCACTGCCGGTGCATACGAGCCTACACCGCCGCCGCCACCGCCGACACCGTCGTCGTCGTCGTCGTCGTCGTCGTATGCTCAGGCGCATTTATATATACATGTATATATGTATCGTGGAGATTCGAGGTATATAGTATGTTTGCATTCGATTTGGGTATTCATTTTAAATTGATATTTAATTGTTCAATTGAAAATTTAGTACTTTTGTTTCCACTAGAAGAATTAAATTTTTGAACACTTTAAAAACTCTGGAATGTAATTCAAAAAGTAGAACATTTTCTTATAAAAACATATAAATTCATGTTGTCGATAAATAAGTTTCAAGGCATTATCTGATTAAAAAATAGCAACTATTACAATTCGAAAACACGAGCGCATCATCGCTATTCTAAAGAGTCATCAACTGCACCATAAATTCAGGAAATTCATTCAACTCAATTAGTACATCCAAGCATCCACCAGCCAAAGTTCAATGAACTTTTCGGCAAAATTGTCAGCTAAGTGCATCTCGATACAACTTCAAATCCTATCCCAACAAATCTCGGCCAAATTATTCTCGTACAAACTATAACAAAACAAGAGCATCAAACACAACGACAGCAACAACAACAACAACAAAAAGCCAACGAGCAAAGTCACCTGGTCTAACGAGCGCGAAAAGGAAAACCGAGACACGCCTTAACTATCTCCTCTCTTAGCCTCCCACCATCAGCAGGCAGACAAACTGTGCACTTTCCTCGCGGCAAAAGGATCGCACTCCTTTGTTTTGGTCCGTCTCGAGCGAAGCGAAGCGAGAGGTCGATGAACTCGTATAGTTGCTGCTGCTGCAGCACGCGATGCTGCGCCGCGCATGTACATACAACCATACGTTTTCTTTGTTGCAACCCACACACACACACAAGCTTCCTGGGTTTTTTTTTGTTGTTGTTGTAACGTCGTGGAGGGTGCGCGCGAGCGGGAAAGCGTGGGATGACTCCAAAAGATACGCGATATATCGTTGCGAGGGTGCAAGTTATTGTTGCTCGATTCTTTCTCCGTGTGTGATGGGTTTGGTGTGATTGCGATTCGAGTGGGTGCGAATAATTTTATTAGCAAGAATCTTGTAGAAATATATATCGTAATGAAAATTTTATTGCTCGGACTAACGACGGGGATATTAACAATAAATCTGAAGTACATTTCTAACGACACCCCATAAAATAAAATTCGAACTAAACTGTATTACTTTTTGTTGGACCATCAACCGCAATCCACCCAAAAACAACTTTACACGCATAACTAGGAAAACCCAAAACCCCTCCATCAATTAGAGTATATATCTATATATGAATTTTTCACCAGCAAAGTACTAATTTCGCGGTTGGTTTCCTCTCTCTCTCTCACTCTGCGGCTAAATAAGCCCCCCCCCCCCTCGCTATTCTGACACGCGTTACGTGAAAAGTTCCATTTTCCGCAAGTTACGACTACTTGGGCAAAATTTTCTGCGTTACACTGACCGTCCCGCAGAAACTTTCTCTCCGCGATCAAATAATTACTCAACCGCAGCGGCGGCCGCGCGCAAATATTTGTCGAACTGATCTCGTTACTGCAATCGTACGGAGAGATACTTCCTCATATACGCTAAACGAGGAAGAAGAAGCCACCTTCTTTTTCTTCTTTTTTTTTTTCTTCATTCTTTCTCATCATTGCGTGCGAGACGCATCACCGCGGAAGACCGCGAGTTATTCTGTTTTTTCCCCCGACGCGTGTTTTCTCGACGTGGCTTATTGTTAACGGATAACTTTTTTTCATTCGTTTGTTTTACGCACGCAGTCGGCACTTGCGAGCGCGCGAAGCACGTGTTGCAGATTGGAAAATTTCGTCGTGGAAATTCTCAAGGTAAATTGCATTTTAACTCATGATTTTTTTTCTTAAAAATGCAACGAAAACCTACGTATACAATTTCCTTAGAAATATAATTTAACGCGCGAATCCAGAAAAAGAACTTAGTTAACTCTCTTCTACTGAAACATTAACGCTGACTTCAGACGTCAAAAAAAAAAAGGATAAAACAATTTTTCCGCGTGATAGATAACGCTGCAATCGTAAAAAACGCCACATATCTCATTAAAAAACTCAAGACCCCACGTGTACAAACACACTCAACAATGCACATGTACAGGTTCAGAAGAGATAATGAAAGAGATGAATTACGAACAAGCAGACAGCTTTACGTTAGCAAAACTATCAAGAGTTTTGATGTGTTTTGGCTTGCTTCCAAAGCTTTATTGTTACGTTTGCTTATTTTTTTTTTCTCCCCGATATCTTCATTTTTTTTCTCGCGGAGCCCTGAACTTTCTCAAAATGAATTATGTGCCGAAATTTTTCGTAATTCCATTCGATTCCTCATACATACATTCTCTCTCCTGGGGGCCTCCAATTAACGTCAACTTTCTCTGGCTCTTCATTAAGCCCCGGCACTCGTGTGTTCGATATCTCAAAAGCGTTCTCTCGCTGATATCCGCGCGCGCAATGTGGAACGTTGTTGTAAATATCATGTACGTGGGATTTAACAAGTTCGCTGCCGATAGGAAATATGTAGGCTTGTAGCGTGTTAGAAGTAGAAATTATCATTGATATCTTGATCTCGCACAGTCTGTAGGACACATTTCGATAATTTTAATGCACTCGTAGAAATTATGACGAAGCAAGTGCGATCATCAGTGCTTTTTATTGAAGTCAATTGACGTTTATCCACGTCAATTAGAGGCTTTTTCAGTAGTTATAATCGACATGAAGTCAGACATGGAAAAAAAAAATTTTTTTTTTTACTCCCCGCATTGGCTTATGAACGATCGGCGCGAAAAATCAATTGAACGGTGTCACTTTTAAAATCCGAAGCCCTTAGCGTTATACAGGATTTGCATTGCTAATCCCTACTCACGCGCGCACTCTCTTTCTTTCTCTTCGTTCGCGCGCGGTGTAATGCTATTACCGCGCCGAGTGACCGTGGAACGCGCGTGAATTAAACTCCACTCGCTCTCCGATATCAATGAATCAGAGCGTGCGAATGAAATTTACCCTCGAATCCCAGAATGAAAAAAAATTGTACGCACACCCTCTCGGACATATTGTTATCGATAACGAGGAGCTTTATATCGCATCGGCTAATGACGCCGATAAAAACGAACGTTAAATAGGATCATTCGTATGAAGCTCCACGCGCGTGTAGCAGGTTTTTGCCGTGCATCCACTTAACGGTGGATTTCACTTTACGCGGCATACAAATTTCTCAATTATATCCACAAGCGCGTTTATTAAGACATTTTAATGCCTTGGTAGCACTTTTCTCACGTACGCGGCGCTATAGATTTTTCACCTCAATTGCTGGCTGAAAAGAAAAAAATAACGTGAATTTTATCGCGAATTCCAACTCTTTTCGTTGCGACGAGTGAATAAATAATCGCGGAGAAGAGTGTAGAATCGGAATGGAGAATTCAAAGTCGATAATTGGAATTTACATTCGAGAGCGATTAATCGATCGGAAATGTATGTACGAGAGCTGCGGGCGATCGGAAATATTTGACGTATTTGAATAATGCCGGAAGAAAGGAACTAGAAATTATTTTTATTATGCAAATCCTCAAAAATTCTATGTAACCGATCCACTGAAAAATAAACATTAAAAAAAAAAAATAATAATAAAAATTGGCGTATTGCCCATACACATAACTTGGCGGACTGGGTCATCGGGTAACCAGGGAAGCGAGCGAGCGAGCAAGCGAGAGCGAGGGAGAGAGAGAGAGAGAGAAGTAGAAAGAGGCATGAGAGTGAGATATAGCGAGAGAGCTCTCGAGGAAGAGCAAGCGCTTTTCCCGCGGCGAGCCCAAGAGATCATTCACCTCTCGTGGACTTAGCGCACTCACTGCGGCAGCAGCAGCAGCAGCAGCAGCGAGTAAAAGTGGCCCCGACGAAAGCGAAATCCTCGCGCGCGCTTTCCACTATATCGTTTGCCTCGCTCGCACGCCGCGATCGTCTACCGCTGATATATCTATTTTTAAACTGTACACTACTACTGCTAATACTACTTTGGCGATTTTCAGCGAAAGAAAAAAAAAGGAATCGATGGAAAATTTTTTCACGCACTTGGCCGACTTTGCAGTCAATCGTGAATAAATTAAAAAAAAAGAGAGAAAGAGAGATGTGTCTTTTCATATTTAAACGTGCACTTCTTTATGTAATGCTCTCGCGTGTCTAACTTATGGGGTATGTTAATTTGCCTCGGAGTGTGTTTTATCATTTCCATGCGAACGACGACAAATGGTATTTTATTCGTCAAAGTCGATATGTCAAATGAATGCATGAATATTGATTGTTGCTTATAGCCATTGCGCCGATGACAATTTTATTATTGAACAGATCGATTTCGCACTAAAGTCCCGTTATCTTCGCGATAAATCTCCGATCGAACTTCATAAAATTATAATAAATTACGAGTTTTTTCTTCTTTTATGAGTCGCCTAATTAGTTGTGTTTCGTTCGATAATTGCATGTTGCTCAATATTCTTGGCAGCAGCGCTACATTAAGAATTCGAAAAAAATAACGTCCAGTTACAAATCGACCCATTGTTTACGCGCGAAGAAGAAGAAAAATTATTAAAAGTGTCTTCGATTGAAATTCCATGTAGGTGGCTCGGTCGAGCAAATAGCGATGAATTTTTAATCGTCAATTGCAGAAATTCCCTCGCTGGTGCATCATATTACACATCCAAAGGTTATAATACCCCGTGATAATTCGTATTTGACTATCGTGAAAAACGCTACGTACGCAATTAATTTATGAATAAATCATCCAATTACACACGTGTCTGTGCGGAGTAATTAGTTGGGAAAAAATGGAATAGCTCATCAAATGTATCAATTTCGATCTCGATTCTTCCCACGACACGCGATAGATACATACCCACTTACACACCGTGCGTGAAAAAAAAAAGGACAAACCAATGGCGAAACGAACGGAGGAGCGGCCAAGGATATCATTGCGGTGGTTCGTCCCTCCTGTACGTTCGACGTCTAATCTTCGGTTACTTACTCGCCGGATAAATACGCGTGAACATGTTTAATTAAGGTGTTTTCTTTTTGTTGTCGTAGCACAATATGTGTCGTCGTTAACGGCTTCATTCAGAGAATAGATTTATCGCGTTTGGTTCGACAAAAGAATAATTGAAATTTATGAAGCTGATGACTTTACGAGCAAAATTCTTACGCTTGACAATGCGTGTGTTTTGTATATCGAAACGTGATTAGACATTATTTATAATAACTTATTTGTCATCTGTGTGACTTTTTTTCACGGCGTCTATTGCCGATTCATTTGAATATATCGTGAGACTTATTTTCTCGTGCGCATAGGGGTTTTGTATGTCATTAAGATAAATCTGTTTACGACATAATTAAATATTCTTGACATCTCGAGACTTCTTTTTTGCGCGCGAATAAGTAATATAGGATTTGTTGACAATTTTCTTGATTTATTGGGTAAGGAGATTAATGATATTCCGTTTTCAGGGATGTGCTAATGACGATGATTTATGTGGAATTTGTGTGATGGTTTTTTTCAAAATACTCGAAAGCTTGGCTGCGAGTGAAAATAAATTGAATTACCAGTAAAGGTAGTAAAGTCAAAAGATACATCTAATTCAAAAATCGACGTGTAACCTCGATGCATCATTTTTCCCATTTTTTCCCCGCAGCCCAATTCTCGCGTCTGTCACGCAGCTTATTTTTTTTTCTTTTTTTTTTCACCTGCAAGCTTCTTATTGCGGTCTATACAATTCATATACGCCGAGTGCGGTTAACCACGCAGTAGAGTTCTCGCCGCGGCAATAATAATGTACAAATAATGTGTCGCGGGTCTCATTTAATTTTCCTTCCTCTCTCGCGAGGTTCTTGCAAAAGACTTTGTGCGCACGTAGCTTTTGCAAAACGAGCTTTGCGTGTCGCGATGTAGGTTGACAGCTTCGCATTGTGTTTCGAAACGTCTATGAGGACGCATCTTCTATAATACTAATTAATTTTTTTCTTCTTTCTTCTCTTCATCGCGTCGCGTCGCGACATAGATTTTTTTTCGTCCCCGCTCGACGTTGCCGATCTATACTGTTTTTAAATTTTCAATATTTCACTTGAACACGCAACTTTGAACATCTCGTTTGTTTTTCATTGAATAAATAACGAGATGCAACCACATTTAATCATCTTATGCGCCTGTACTGTAAAGACAATATTTTTTTTCTCTTTCAAATCACCCTGCGCGTCCGAGATTATCGAGGCGTATATTTTATTTTTATGAAACGTACGACGGAAAATGCGTTGGTTGTAAATATGATTTATGCGTCCGCTAATCGGTATGTTTAACATAAACATAAGCGCTCGTGATGCTGTCAGTCAGTTCAATAAAAAATCTCCTTTTTTTTAATGATTTTCCGTTATTTCTCTCTTAATCACGTGTCGCTTCTAAGTATCCCGCGACAATAATTCAGAATTTAGCAAACTTACACAACATAAATATAAACATAAATTCGCGCTCGTAAAAGATGCAAATTTCGCGTGTTGTATTGCTCAAAGCGAATTGCACGTTGAATGACTATATCTTCATCGCGGGTATAGAGCGGATGCAAGCTTTTATATACATATACACAACTCCGAACGCGTATAAAAAGCTCGGCAGTGAATTTAATTTACATATACATGATATAAAAAGTCGCAATAAAAGACATGCAACGCTAAAAGTAACTTTCATCATTTAATATTTCTCTCTCCATTCGTCAACCTAGCATTTGATTTAACCATCCAATCATTGCACTAACGAACTTGGAGGTGGTTTGCTCGCCAGCCACGGCGGAGGTGTGTGTCGCGCACGAACGACGAACGACCGCGAGTTGTCCTCGCGATGGTATTGGGTTGCTCGTGCGAACGCGAGACGAAAGTGAATCTCTATCTTGTACGTATGTGTGTATGTGTACGCGTACATACTTGTATGTATGTATGAGAAAATACGAGAATTCGATATCTAGTCTGTACTGTATAGCCTTTTGCTCGTCGAAGTGTTAATCCATAAGGTGAAGGGGGAGCTTTGGCGTATCGATATCGATGTCTATGCACACTCATACTCGTTTCATTGTGGGATTGTTGACTTTCTGTGAGAAATTTACGAATGCAAACTACGCGAAAATGTCGTTTGTCAATCTGTCTTGTGTCGTTCTCTCTCTTTTTTTTTTTTTTTGTTGCAGCTCGTGTCGATATTCCGTTCGTTTGGCGATCCGTTTCCTCTGGCCTTGAGCGGTTTAGTTTTGCTATTTTTACGCGATGGAAATTTTCTCTCTCTCTCGCAGATGTACCGCTACAACACTTTGTCTCTCTTGTAACAATAGCAAACGAGGCAGCTGTCGAGTATAAAGTTGCTCTTGGAAAAACAAAAAAATTTTTTTTCTCTTTTCGACTTCAACAATTCAACCCTATACTGCGCGGTTAGATATACGTAAACAAAATGATTGCGCATTATTGAGGCCCAAATGCGCACGTGGATGTAATGAACAGAAGAGAGTGCAGTCATTTTTAGGAATGATACCTGTACACTTGCTACTATCCGGCGCAAAAGTCGAAGTCTCTTAGTCATCGCGATTCACGTGGCTGCGAGAGGCGCCAGGTTGCACGCCACGGACTCGCGTGCTACTGCTGCTGCTGACGTTGCTTATGTAACTTCACTCGAGTTGGTCCTCTCTTCTTCTTTTTTTTTTTCGTAAAGTTTGCGAGATTTTTTTTTTTGCCACATGTGTACTTCCGTTTTCGGCGAATGAAAAGCACTCGAGCTTGCGATCGGAGAACGTGAATTTTTTATCATCGGTAATCATGTTTCAAACGACAACTCCGGCACTCGAAAAAAAAAAAAGAATGTTCTCCAAAGAGCCTACAAACGAAAGTGTATCGTGCTAAACAATGTACACACGCGTACGCATACTTGCTTTAATGAACGTCTGACCTGGTTCGTATATTATCTACTGAAAAAAAAAGAAGTGCACTCGGCACTGAGAGCAACCAATTCCAATATATACTCGGCACAACTGCACCGAAACAACGAAATCTCCAAGCCCAATTTTTTTTGTTGTTGTTCCCAAACAGCGAAGAAGAGAATCGAAGCTCCGATTCCGATGAATCGCGGGCCTACGCGTGTGGTCATCGACACTCCTCGTTAATGCAATCGACATAATAGACCGCGAGTTTTAGTGTGTCGCATGTGTGCGGTGCGCCTCGCGAGGCTTGCGGCCTTGAACTAAATTACAATAGCCGGCATATATAGCTGTTGTCGGTTGTTTAGATGTTTAGCCAGCGAGACTGTGTATACATATGTGTATATGTGTGTGTGTCCAAGTCGCATGTAATACACAATGGCACACACCACACTACGAGTTCGCGTGTATGTATGCGTATAGGTATCTCCGCTGCTGTCGCCGCCGCCGCCTCATCATCGTGCATCCGCTCTATTTTTCGCTTGTGTGTCGCGCTCTATAGGGCGCAGTCTCTCTCTCTACTTTATTTCATATGGATAGAATAAAAAATAAAAAAAAACTGATATATCAATTATTCAATAGGTGAAAGTTATCGAGATCAATTAGTCCGCGCGCGGCTGTATATAAAGGACGTACAAGATATATGTGTATCATATAGACGCTGTAGTCGATAAATCATCGGCGGGTGTGTTATTAATTGTCAGCAATGTAGTTGGTTTATTGATTACTCGCCGCGGATATAGAAAGCCTCGTTTTCCTTTTCAATTTACAATTCTCTCGATTGAAATGTGCGATTCGAAACTAATTACCGGTGCGATTTAAAAAAAAAATAAAAACCCCCTCCCCGAAAAAGCTCGGATGCTCGACAAAAGCGCACTATACAGAGAGTGGCGATTCTATATAGCGCGCATCCATCCCACGCCCATCGCATGTGTCGCTCAATTGCCGCTAGCCGTCCAAGGTTGTGCGCTATACACATTGTAATGGCGAGAGAGCGCTGAGAAAGAGAGGAAAAAACAGAAGAAAGATTAATTTTCCCGCACGTTGAGTCATTTTTCATTAGACGCGTATTTATAGGCGGTGCTGTACACTGCTGCTGCTGCTGCTGCTGCTTATACACACGTTGACAGTTTTCTCAGGCGTTTATGTACCGTGAGTTTTCTCACCTGTATGTATGTACGATACGTACGCCGCGGCTATTATAATGCGACAAGGATGTGGATGGCGATTTGATCCTTAGGAATGATGGCCTTGTTTCAACTGGGCGCAATTAGTTATTATTTCCTCGAGTTTAGCTTATGTAGAGGATATGACTTATCGGATTTTTATAGCGAGCTGATGATCGGATGCGCTGGTGTGTTTAGGAATTTTTGTATTTTGAGTTTGTGGAGAAACAGATTTTTTTTTTTTTGCTTTTTTTTTTGGAAACTGCCTTGAGAAATGAATGAATTTTGTGCTTTTTTGTATACTACCGATTTCCTTGATTTTATTCTATGGAGTAGATTGAATTTTTTACACCATGGTTCCTTAAAATACAATTGACAAGGCTATCAAGATTCATTAGAATATAATTTTGATGTAATTGATGATTTAAAAGTGAATGTTTTCCATTCTGATTATGAAATCATATTTTTTTTAATGTTAAAAAAAGTTTGTACAATTGCGAATGGCTGTCAACCTTGGTAGAACACTCAAAAACCGATTGTATAAGCAAAAGATTATATTTTTCTTATTGCAGAAAAAGAATCTTATTAGGTACGTATTTCAATTTATAAATGTTTAAAATAAAAGTGTATCATTTTAAAGATTTCTCGGCAAACCTACCTATATTCGAAATTACAGCTTCTCGCAACAGCCTCAATTACAAACTAACGTGTTAATTCATGTAAATGATATCTTCTCTCTCTTTTAAAAAAAAAGTAACCCATACCGATCACCGAAGACCATAAATTAGTCAAAGAATGTTCGAAAGGGCGAACACAAAGAAGGAAGGAAAAAAAGGAGTTAATCATCAAACAATATAGGAAGAAAGAGAACTCGCCTCCCAAGGATCCCCCTCGGGTTTTTTTTCTTACTTTTTTGTGTGCAAAAGTCCCGTTAGCTCTTTCCACGAAAAAGTCAGGACCAAAGTCTCTCTTTGTCGATTCGATCCGACGAGCACTTTTTCCATATCTCAAGGACTTCGCCAGCTCGCTCGTTGTTTGAGAAAAATCGAAAAGTTTCTAACGAACCGCGGCCTTGACTTTGGAGTCTAGCTACCGCTGCTGCGTGATTCACGTTCAAGATCGCGCGGCTTTTTTTTCAACTTCTTCTTCGACTTTTTTTTTGCCGCCCGATAAAAACAAACATCTGAGCTATTTTGCCGCAGCACGACATTCTTTTCATTGTCTCTCCGCTTAGGCTATTAAAGTATACTTATACAGTGCTGAAAAATTACGAACGATCCGTTTCTTTTTTCCATCCAGTTTCTTTCAACAACCGATTTATATAAATATGAATTTTCTCGTCGTAGCTTTTATTTTTTGTTACTGCAGACGAGGAGATCATTAGATGAAAACGAGCTTCGTCACGATTCCAATAGATTTTCCAAGATCTTCGAAAATTGCTCTGTACGACAAACTACTACTATCGTTGACAAAGGATTTGAAGGCGTATGCTAACGATCGTCATTACTGCTAATAATGTCCGACTCTATACTTCTCTTTTTTTTTTCTCTTCTCTCGTTTTTTTTGCATACATACACAGCCGCAGGTAGTATCCTGCAAAAGTTTTGTAGAGTAATCAATTATTTACTGCTTTAGAACACTTGCGCTGCAAAAATACGAAGAAATATAGGTAATTTGCGAGAGGAAGTTGCGAATGATTCAGTCTGTGTGTGTGTATGTGCAGCACGGAATGACGATCAAAGTAATTGCGAAATTGTATTATTTCGCGTGTAAAAGATCCAACCTCTATCTGACGTTTTCTAAGCAAATTGTATGTATTTTTTTTTATTTGCTTAAACGAACACTGTACGATTTCCTGCTACATTTGGCGTGTACGAAAAAACCAAGTAACCGAAAATTTACACTTCCGCGTTTTGACCATCAGTACTCAGTCTTTTGGAACCAGCTGCGCGAAAAAAAAAAACTCGAGGAAGTGTTCCAAACATTTCTCCCTGTAACCTCCAAACCCTTAGCAAATACGCACGTGGCAGCCTTGACTTCGCTACGAAAACGAAAAAAAAAAGAATAAAGTGGTCTTCCGCGATGGACCGAAACCTCTTTCGGCGAACCGACGGCTTCTCGGAAACAGGTGTGCGTGCAAAGCGGTTGATGATCTTTCTCCGTCATAGGATAGGCATATGGCATCTTCATGATGATGATGATTGCATGGGAATTTCGAAAAGTGATTCATGGGAAAATTTAGGAGGAATGAAAGCGAAGACTTATTATTATCAATTGATCGTTTTGATAAACACTTTCATCCATGCATTTAGGATCTTGTTGAGCGATAAAGACATTTTAATTCGAATAAATGTGAAGCATTGATATTTTGCATTTTTTATATCGGTTAATTAATAGAGTAGTCTCTATTATTTGAAAGATACAATTTACAAATCACTTCGCTGAAAATTCATCTATCAATTTTTAGATTTTCGACATTATACGTGTATTATGCAAGAATGTCATCAAAACAAGGAAACTATTTCCAAAATCATAAACTGGAATATTCATGCCCTTAAGAAAAATGAAACCACAAACGCTCGGGTAGAGAGAGAGAGAGAGAGAGAGAGAGAGAGAGAGAGAGAGAGAGAGAGAGAGAGAGAGAGAGAGAGAGAGAGAGAGAGGGATAGAGAGAGAGAGAGAGAGAGAGAGAAAGAGAGCGTTGTCTCGCCAAAAATTCGAGTGAGATTCGAGGTCAAGCAGCTCTTTTAAATTATAGCTACATCTTTCTCTCGAGGCAACAAAGAAGATATAGAGGAAAGAGGAACCGTTGTGAGAGATCGGCAAAAGCCTTAGGATTTCTGACCTTGCTTTTGGATTATTCGAAAATAGCGGTTCTCGTTCGCCCTTTTTGCCTCTTTTTTTTCTTCGATACCGCCCGAGTTATAATTTTATTTTCTCTCCAAACTACCTTAGGCATTCAGACCCTAATAGATGTACAATAAAAGTAAGATAATCAATTTTACACGGACGAAGAGTGAATATTCATTATTTGCTTCAGTGTTGCGAAGATGTGTTCCGAGTAATGCGGATAGTTTTTTCAATGGTTCATCAAACCAACACTGCAACTTCTAATTAGCAAGTAAAAAGTGTATAAATGTTAGCGCGCGAAGTATTCATTAAAATCAGCTTAAAAACTACGCTTCGACTAGTCATTTGGAGAGAATAAATTGCGACACCCGCAGTAGTGTATACTTGTGTGTGTGTGTGCGCGCGCACTTGCAAAAAGTTGATTGCTTCTGGGAAAAAAAAAATTTCTATTATTCTGGAAAACAAGAGAGATGTTTTTATTTAGAAAATGAAATCGCTTGATCGATTGTATCGTGAAATTTGTTGTAATTTACATGAATATTTATACCTGCAGAGAAAGTTTTATTGATGGAGGCCGATGTTATTTATATGTAAAACTTTTGTGGGACACGCAACAACAAAATTGAGCAGGCAACATATTTATTGCTTTCAAGCCAATTCGTTTATGATTTTTGTGTTTGAAAACGAACAAATTTTTTTGAAAGTTTATTCGCAATGTCCGAATGTTGGATATCTTCGCGTTATCAAAGTGACTTATTAATATTATACCTAATGAAATTGATATGAAAGGGAGGTATGTACGATGTTATTAATGAAGGAAATAATTTGAATGTTACAGGGAAACAAGGAAAAGATGGTCCAGACGAGAAGAAAGACGCCGACGGCGAGCTGTGGGGCAACGTTGAGGCCCAAGCAGCGTTTCTTGGGCCCAACCTTTGGGACAAAACATTGCCCTATGACGCCGACCTGAAGGTATTGAATCATGTATGTACACAGACGCGAGACGGTAAGCCTCGAAAGAGATGCTTGCAGATTTTTTTTTTACATTCACTTTTTTTTTCTGTTTTGGGCAACTTTTCTCGTTTTGCGTGACATCTCGAGACATCTGCATCTCTGGTTGCTAAACATTGATTTTTGTTTTCGGTTTTGTTTTTTTTTCTTTCATTGATATACTAATAAAAGAGTCTAGTGAAAATTTTTTTTTTTGTTTTGTTTTTTCTTTTGAATGATTATAGATTGAAAATTTTCTATGTTTAAGTAATAATATGGCTTGCTGTCTGATATATTGAACTGATATTGATTATTATTTTTATTACTAATTGTTTCAAGTTGTTTTTAGATAAAAGTATTACTTGACGTGCGTCGTTCTGTTATATAACAAGTTGATGATTTTTTGTGTAAAATAGTGATTTTTGCTAATCTTTTGTCAGTGTATTATTGAAAATTTTCATTGGTTTTGCGAGACAAACATCAAAAGAAAAAAAAATCGAGTGCTTTTACATAGTTTTTTTCCATATTTCTATCTTTGTCTGTTCACCTGTGTAAAAACATTTCAATTTGACTGCATTCACGAAGATTGCATCTGTGCATGGTTGTATCAAGTTATTCAATATGGTTTTCAATGCTTATTTTTGAAATTCAAATAAACATCGACATGGAGCGCATAAAAACTCTATATATCTGTGTCTGTGTTTGAGTTTATTAGCATGATACATTTTACCAACCTTTCTCGCGAGTCGCATACGAAATTCACTCTACATCCATAAACTTTCGCTATCAAACATTGTCATATACACATATGCTTAGCATAAAACGTGAATGAGCGAAAAAAAGAAAAGGAAAAAATAACTTCGAGATTTTCTAGACAGGCCCGAAAGTTAATTTATCTCTCGAACGATCTCCCCGACACGAATAATATATTTGATGAAATAAAATGTATATAACTTCAAAATATAAATTTCCTTTGCCGAGCGTTTGTAATGTCTTGAAGAAAGAGAGAGTGCATTGACCTGCGGACTTTCTGATATATATCTACGAGCTATAAATTGGTTCATAGACTTTAAAATACGCCTCGCGCTCTGTGGATCTTTGTTCAGCGAAGATCAATTCGATTGTGCTACACCGTCGTGTTATTTTTTTATTCTTAATGAATTGAATATATTTATATATTTTCATTAAGTCAGATCGAATCACGAATATTTAGATATATAGTGTAGACCTTCGATGTACATTGCCATTATTACATGAATTCTTAATTTTATAAACAAATAAAAAAAATAAAATTACGCTAGTTTGAAAAACAATTCTGAGTTTCATAGAAACTGGCAAATCAACATATTCGCTGCGCCGCATTAAATATATAATCTGAATGTAAGACCAAAAAAAAAAAAAAGAAAAAAAAAGAACGAAACGCGCATATAGAAACAAGAAAGAACGAAGGAGCCAGACGAAAGCGGAAAACGATTCGATCCCGTCCGCTTTGATCGTATATACATACATATATATGTATACATTCTCGTATCGTACGGTCACTTTCTCCGTCGGCGGCGGCAAGCGCGGCTCGGCGTCACGGCTCGCCGAGGAACTTTGCGGAAGGTTTTCGGTTCTCCGATTTTTCCTCTTTCTCTCTCTCGCTCTCGGCTCCGCCGCCGCCGCCGCTCTTCCTCTATCTTACCTCGTCGCGAGCGTGACGCGTAAATCTGGCGATAATCTTGGCTTGCCACCTTTCTCTCTCTCTTTACCTCCGCGAGCAAGCGCCGAGGCAACCGACGACTTTCTCCTCTTGGCTTCGTACGCTATGTACCACCGAGCCGCATTGCTTTTACACTCCATACGATTACATTCTTTCCCGAGCTTTTGTGCATACGTATGTGTGTGTTCCAGGGATTTTTTTTTTGGTTGTTGCTGGTTTCGATTAGAGGGTGTGATTTTTTTTTTCGTTGCGTATAGGTATTTTGATAAGGTTGGATTTAAAAAGGGAAGAGTTTATATGCATTTTAATTGGCTAAATATTTCATTTCCGAAACTTTCACATCCTTCTTAATTGTCTTGTTTGCATCGTCGATGGAATTTCGTATATATCTTTTATTATCAAATTGGCGGATCGATTCATTTTTTTCCGTGAGTAAGTGGAATTTTTTCTTTTTTTTTATTCAATCGAGCGAGCAATTAAGGTAAAGTAGTTTTTGCTGGTGTCACGTGTCATTAATATAAGCTATTAAAAATGTATATACGATAGCTTGCAAAAAAAAGACAAGGAAATGGTTGTTGCATGTCCAAAGTTGGGAAAAATCATGATCCTACAGCATGGGGTTGAATTTTTGTCTGTTTCTGCATGTTAGTTTCTTTCATGATGTGTGTTTATGGGGATTGCATTACATTTATTTAGTACATTATTATACTTGATACTATTTTTTTATAGAAGGTAAGGCTTCAAAAAATTCACATTCGTACTCAACAGCGTAGTTTTCATTAATTTGAAGAGAGTCATTTTCAGAAACGTCAAGTTATTTTTGTACGTAAATTATTTCTAACATTTTCCGCGAGTAAATTCATTAGTCAGTAAACCAATTCCCATTTTTCGCGAACGAAACGAAAGAAAAAAAAAACTACGCTTTTGAGTGATACGACCAAACTAACAATAACTCATTCCTCTATACGTACTCGGACGAAGTGTAACGCAATATATACATTCCGCGCGACATTTTTATCGAAATCCTGGAAAAAGAGAAACAATAACTTTTTTTTCTTGCTGCGCCCGCGAAACTTAACAATGCGATGGAGGATAGGATAAAAAAAGGTGCGCGCAATCGGTATAATACCGCGGCGCGAGATTTGCGCTTTTTCTCTTATAACGTTCATACAGAGACTTCCTCGACCTTGACTTTTTCCGCTAGGCGCGTGCGCAAAAATAGATGGAGAAAGAGAGAGAGAGAGAGAGAGAGAGAGAGATTTTTTCTCCTATCGAGAAGTTTTTCGAAGGACAAGTGCAATAATAATTGATAGGCTCGCGCGCGCGAGAGAGTTTTTTTTCTTCGTTCGCTGATGGCGTTTATAACGGTTGCTGAGTTTATTTATGAATACTGGCGGGAATTCGTTATGCGCAAGCTGAGTGAAGAAAACAAAGAAATTGAAATTGTTTTATCGAAAATTACCGAACCGAGCTTTTTTTTCTGGAATTGAATCTTTTTCGATTTCTCGAAAAGAAATTTCCGATTTCGATAGATATCTATTTCAACAGAATAAATTTCTCGCGTGATCGTGCGGCCTTTTTAAATCTCATCGTCAAACTCGGCAAAAACTATATACTTATACCGCTATACAAGCTCGCGCGGGCTTGAAGAAAAAAAGCACGCGACATTATCCATTCCGAGAAAAATAGTAGCAGAGTAAGTATAGTAGGAGAAGAGAGGCGATATATAGATAGAACATAAACGAGGTTTTTCTCGGACACAATGACAAACGGAAACACCGCCTCTCTCGACGCTGTTTATACGTCCTTCGCGGGGGCATTTTCGAAAATCCCGCGCTCGCGCAGGCAAATTGCCGGCAATTAAAAGCCGACAGCCATCTTTTTTTTTCTTTTTTTTTCATTCACTGTCCGCTCGCACATAATTGCATTCTAGTATTCTATTCCACATCCTTCGGTGAGTGAGAGAGAGAAAGAACGCGATTTGCCTGTCGTCGTTGTTCGTTCTGTTCGTCGCTCGTCGTTCGTTGTTGTTGCAGAGCGCGAACCTTCACCCAGTAACGCCAACCTATCATGAGAACTTTTCCACGTGGACGCACGCACATGCGAGATCGTGGTATTTTCAATGAGAGCGTTATTTTATTTCTTTCTTTTTTTTTCTCTTATTAATGCGGTTGGGTATATTGAATGTTTCGAATATAATTTTTTAATTTTTAGAGGTAATTGTTAAGTGAATCGGATAGGAAATGTACAAAACCGTAAATTTTTTACCCATGATATAATTCACTTCGCGAATGAGATTTGTGGTGATAGATATACACCTGCTCACGGTTATATCAACGGTCTTAAGCAAATTACGAAAAAAAATGGATGAAAATTGAATTTACGTAGAAAAAAAAATGACGAATGAGTCAGAATTGTTACACGAAAAATACAAAAAAAATCACAATATTCACGACACATTATCAACTGAATCATTTGCGATATAAAAAATTCCAATATAGTGGAAAATCACGTCATTGTAAGTAGAAGGATCCGGAGAAAAATGAAGGATTGCCAGAACGTACGTACTCGAAAAAATAAAAAAGAACAAGAACATCCCATCATGTAACCCGTCCATCATGGTATCGAAGTACAACATACGTTAAACGCAAAGAAATATAGAAACGAAATCACACCCCCCACCACCCGAATAACTTTAAGCTTAAGCTACGTATTACAATCGATTTCGAGGTTTATCACTCAGACTAACCAGCACACGAACTAACCCCCATAACATCAAACTTGAAAGCCTTCATATATACATATGCCTGTGACGAATCGATAATTTATCGAGAATCGTTGGATTGATTGATCTGTGACTTTTTTTTAACAGTACGTGGACTTGGACGAGTTCCTCTCGGAGAATGGAATCCCAGTGGACGGCGTTGCCGGCGGTGGTGGTGGACAAGCCGGTGCCATGCAAAGCGCAGCTCAATTGCACAAACTTGGCAATGGCACGGATAATGGCAATGGACCAAGCGCCGCTGGTGGACATCAAGGACCTGCGAGTCATCATATCGAACCTGTCACTAAACGCGAACGATCGCCGTCGCCAAGCGAATGCTGCTCGCCCGACACTATTAATCCAGCCTCGCCTGCCGATTCCAGTGAGTTCTTTCTTTTTTTCTTGTTTACTTGTTAGTCAGAATGATATTTAAAAGAAATACAATTATAAGCGTGCTCGTACGTTTTACAAATGAAAAGATATTTAGTTTTTTTATTTTCAAATTATTATTGCTTGCAACTTTTTTGTTTGTTTGGTTTAATGGCTGTCATGAGTGAAACGTTGCAATTTTTGCGCTAGGATGCAAACAATAATAATTTGAATGAGTCGAGTGTGGCAAAAATCAGCACCAACGTAACGTAATTCTCAAAGAAAATCAGCAGAAAAAACTCAAATTAAAGAAAAAATCAAAAGTCTGTCATTCATATTTTGAGAAAATGAAGATATAAAAGTTTAATTATAGCTTTTGAAATTCTCATCATCACGAAAAATCCAGTATTAGAATTTCATTTTCTCAAAGTCATGAAGTTCATTAGCAGTCTTGTCACAATAAAAAACGAAATGAATCACACCCCGAAAAAAAAATGACACGATCGGTAAAGATACAAGACAGTAACACGAACTCTGTCAAACTTCTTGTTATTAAAAAAAAAGAATAAAGAAAAATAAAGGGGGGCTAAAGAAAAGTAAACTAGCAGGCAAAATGATTGTTAATTGAGTGGTTACGAATGTGTATGGTGCTGAGAGCAGACTCAGGGGACTCGTCGAGAATACAATATGGCTTGTCTCTTATAGCGCTCTCGATGGCATCATCGGGGCGGGATTTCGACCCACGAACCAGAGCCTTCTCCGACGAGGAACTCAAACCCCAGCCCATGATCAAGAAGTCCAGAAAACAGGTATAACATTCACTTTTCATTCGCCAATCTCTTACCCCATCGTCAACCAGCACAATATCCGAAATATCTTTTCTTTCTAATCGAAGAATGCGCGATTGTTGCAGTTCGTACCGGACGACCTCAAGGATGACAAATACTGGGCGCGTCGTAGAAAGAACAATATGGCGGCCAAACGCTCGAGGGATGCGCGACGCATGAAGGAGAACCAAATCGCCCTCAGGGCCGGTTTTCTTGAGAAAGAGGTATTTATATTTCGCTCTAACTTGTTATTTTCTTCTAACCATCAGTTCTCACATTCTTTCGATATTTCTCAGAAAAATCATCTCTCATTTGCCTCTCCTATTGGAATACATCAAATAATCACATGGAATAATTTGCGATTTCAGAATATGGGTCTGCGACAGGAGCTCGACCGGCTAAAGAACGAAAACTTGCTGTTGCGCGACAAGCTGAGCAAGTACACGGACGTGTAACGTGCAAAGACTGGCACAGCAGTAGCAGCAGCAGCAGCTCGTCTTCGTCTTCGTCGTCGTCGTCGTCGTCGTCACCGCCGTCGCCGTCATCGTCGTGTCACTCACAGCAGCAAGAAAAATATAGAAAAACTTGAAACACCCCCTCCCGCCGTCGTCGCCGTCTGAGTGATGAATTTCTTACAATAAAAAAACACGCTCGAACGCGAGACGCAAGCTTTGAGCTACAACTTTACCTTCTTGGAGAGAAGAGTCGGCCCGCCGCACGCGTACCTCACACGTACACGTACACTGAGAACAAAAAAAAATTACATACATACACATTACACACACACACATCATGCTAACTCTGCACGCAGCTCTCTCGATGACGAAGATATCGCGCGTTCTGGGCTTGCGAGTTGACACTTTGGACAGTGATGGACTTGCAATGCCTTGAGAATATTATAGAGTATATCGTCCGTCGCGGATTAACAGACGTTCAGCGTACCCGATTTTACTTTTACCCCTTGACTCTATCCCTTCGTGTGTTTCCAACAAGTCCCCCCCCCCCCCGAACCAAACCCCTTCGTCTGTCATTCTCTGATTAATTTGGAGTGAAATTTTACTCTTATAGAGTATGCGCTTTTTAGTGACGTGCTGAGTCGAGAATATTTGTACTTTGTTATGACTATAAATAATACTTGTATTTTTATTAAGCGTTCGATCATGTCAATTTGTAATCATTCTTTTATATACACACCACATATAAGACACGAAAAAAAAAACACTCTGTCAGAGTAAAATTTCGCTCGGGATGAAATTTCGATGAGCGTTATAGAGAAATATATCAGAATTCAAAAGAAAACATATTATTATTATTGTGCAGATTGACAAAACAAAAAGGAAAAGTGTTGCTATCGAATTACATTCACGACGATTAGACAGAAACACTTTTTTTTGTTCGCAATACAATTTGCAATAATTTTACTTTCGAACTCATGAGATTTTTAACGGTTGAGATCTAATTATAACAAACACGACGATGAGTCTTACACATTTTTCCTGGAGTGAAGCACTATAGATTTAAGATTACAACAACAACAAATATGGTCTCTTTTCAATGGTGTTCCACAATTGAAATTGTGATTTTTCTGCTGAAAAAAAAACTGTAGATGCCTAAAAATATTTTTATAAATACGAAAGTAACTTGCGTACTATAGAGAAGCTTTAATACACTACATAGTGCAATAACTCGTTGAAGAAAAAAAAGTGAGTTCTACACGATTAATCATTGTTATTATGTAATCGATTTTTTGACAATCTTTAGATTCGCCTGATTTAATTTTCACTCCGGAATGAGATATACAAGCGAAATTAATTTGCAATTTTTTTTTTCATTCGATGTAAGAGAGAAAAGTTTGTTTTTTTTTCTTTTGCAAGCCTGTCGAGCATTTTGCCTATACTTTCTTTTCATTCATTTGCAAAATACAAAAAGTATCTTCTGTCCCTTTATTTTTTGCTAACCTTGCAATTGTACATAGTTATATGTATAGTTAGATTACATGAGAAAAGTATATATATAAATATTATATATATATAAATATAAATACATGAAAAAAGTTAATGATATCGATATATCATGTACAATGATAGTACGGACAAAACAAAAAAAAAACAACTATGTTTATGCTGAGAGCATTAAGAAATGCAACAGAGATATATATTGTTTAATTGTAACGCATCATATATGTCTTATCGAAGGTACTACGCTTTGTGAATGTTGGACAAGATTATAAGACAATGTTCAAAGATCCAAGAGAAAGGATGGAATTACTATTATCATTGTTGACAATTATATATTTGCTGCGAGGCTCGAAGCGAGCGATTTGTAAATTTATATATTTTTTCCTTATACCGGTGTCTTCTTTTTTGTTGGCATATATTATATAAGTACATTAAGTGTTTTTATTAATGATGAATAAAAAAATGTTATTTCTAATAAATTTTGGACTAAAAAAAGATGATATTTCATGTGCTAAACGCATAGTGAAAACAATTGTTTTAGAAATATTAGTGTAGGTTCGTACACGAGCTCTAATAATGGGAACCTATGTTTAGACTCTTAATCCATGTAGGATATTGTAACGATATTACCGTAAATTAATATATCAGCTTACATGGTCTATAGTACACTGGAAAATTTATTAAATTTTTCAATTGTTTTGCTGTCAAAATTCAATAATACGCTTACTCAAGAAGACGAATGTAATTATTATTGTTATTTTTTTGGCTAAATACAAGACTCGATTGATAGCGTCCAGTTTGACTGAAATTTTGCATCAAAGCTTTTCTTTTTTTTCAATTCGATAAAATTTACAGTGTACTTATGCACTTAGGGCCTACACAAGGTTTTGTAAGAAATCAATGCAATACGTAATAAACTTTACGTAAATAAAAGAATTTTTATTTTTTTTCAAACTCCACTGCATACACAAATTTATTGATTTAAAAAAAAATGAAGTTGCTATTTTCTATGATCGTCAGCATTGAATCCCGAGAGACGAAAATGACAACACACATTATTATTACACGGCGAATAATCGATAACTTTTTACATGCTTTATAATAAAGGTATAATAAAGGTACGTGCTGAACACGTGCAATGAAAATCAAATATATCAATATGAAGTTAACTTGACTAAATCAACAAGTTTTATTCATTTTTTTGTTGAGAATTTCATAACTTGATAAAATACAACGGCATTACTTTGCATTATATTTTTAGAAAATTTTTTCCTTGTGAAAATACGTACACTTTTTGATCAAAACACGTAGTACTTGATTTTGAAAATGCAGTTGTTATGAAATGAACAATACTACTTATTTTTGAGTTGTATAGTTGTAAACATAAAGTGAAGTGTACCGTTATATTTTTCATAGATTCGAAAACTTAGAGTTGCACCCCATAGTTGATCGGAACCGTACTAATATCTCGATAAAAGTAACTACTTATCAAACAAATATCAAAAGTTATCATTTTGTAAAAACTATGTACAAGTCGAGTTAGAAAATAAAAAAAAAATTTGTTTGTAAATGAAAAAAAAATTCATGCGTAAAATTCCTATGCTTGAGCGTATTCATATATATATATATCGCCTGTTAGTTATTATTTTAATATTAGCTAATTAAAAAATTATTGTAAAGTATTAGAGGGTGCATATAATTATTTGGATAGAAAGAAAAGTTCTTTGCGGTGGTTTTTTTTTTCATGTTAATTGATCTACTTATGAATTTTTTTAATTAGCTATTATTCAAATATATCCACTGAAAAATGAAGTTTGGTTGAAAAGAGCGACATTGTGATTGTAGGGATCATGTATGTTTTCTGCAAGTATTACATGAAAATCAAAACCATATTTACGTTCAGTGTACGCGATTGCAAACAAATATATGCACAGATGTATTTTCAAGTGACGAGCACCACGATCGCAATAAACGACGTTCGGTGCTAGCACTGCTCTTCACTTTTAATTTTTCTTTTTCCTTTTCATTTACATTCTTTTTCTTAAGAATTGAAGATTCCCCTTTTTTAAGTTATTTTAGACTTTTATTTTTTTGTTTGTATGATTTGTTAGCTAAGCTATGTTCCTCCTGTACACAGACTAAAAGCAAGTTTTTTTATGGGGCTATCTCATCAGTTGTGTATATTTTCATATGTCCTCTTGCATAGCAGTCGTGCTGAAATTTGTCTGATGCCATGAAAATGCAACGACGATTTCGCACAAAGCAATCTCCAAACTTTTACGCCACTGCTTTTTCCACAAGTTTACATGTTAGCATCATTTGATTTTTTTTTCGTTCAAAGTTTAATACATTTTTTTGTACCACTTTTTGTATAGAAGACACAGTGTTAGTCAATTTAAGGCAAAAAATAAGGAGGAAGATGGACGTTTTTTGATGTCGAGGTATTTTCAAAAACAAACAAAAAAATTCATAAAAATTGTTGAATGCGAGATGTGCATGTCGTATTTTAAATGGAGGAAACAAAAGTTTCACAGTGTACTACGGTCGAAGAGTTCGTGCGAAATCGTATGGGAAATTCAATATTCAAGCATATATGTTGAAGAAGGTCATACGTTTTTGAGCTCGATTGATTCTTTATTCGTTTTTTTTCTACTTAAAAAAGTATGTCGAAGTGAAAAATACAAAAGGCAGGATTTATAAAATAAGCACTAAACTAAAATATCTTATTAATTGTAATTAATTATAATTATAGCAAAAGTGATAAGTTACTGCAACAAATCAGTAAATGATAAAAGATGAAATAATAATAATTGTAGAGGCAGTGCTTCACATCGATTAAATACAAGATGTAAAACAAAGCGAGCAGTGGTATATTATAAAAAGTAACAGTTTATCAATCAAGCATTTTAAAAGAATGAATTTACAAACTTTAGCGGAGATTTTAAGAAAATTAAAAAAAAAAGTTATTTTACGCAGTTGAAAATTGTACGTCAAATGAATACTTGAGTTAATTAAATTATTATGAAATGAGTGAAGTGAATACAAATAAACACAAAAATCATTTGTAATCGCAGAGAGAATGCTATCACATCCCGGTTACAATATCTTCCGATTCAATAATATTTCTTTTTAAATATTGAATAAAGTACATACGTTGTATATTTTAAGTGAATAAAAGTAATTTGAAATGGATGCGAGGCGTAAACTGTAATAAAAACACTTAATTGAAAAATTGGATTTGAAAATAAAAAACATGAGCGACCAACAACACAAAGGAACCTTACTGTATCACATTTCGAAAAATATATGTATTTGTTATTGTTTTAATTGAATCATTGCATTTATTATTCGATAATTCCTTTCTTATTGCAGTTCTGAAAATTATATTACAAATATTTTTTGATTGTAACAAAAAAAAGCACTTCTGAAATTAATGAGTACAAACACACAAAAAATAGCTGTTTCATTAATTTATTTGTCTTGTTATTGTATTAGTAAAATCTTGAGTTTCATTTTTCAAATTCATTTCGAACTGCAAATTGTTTGGTGATATGTAAATTGAACAATGTTTATTATTGATTCCAATATTTTCATGAAAATATCAATAAATGAATAAAGTAATTTCTTTTAAATATAAATGCAAACTAAACTAAATTTGATTACTTTTTTGTTTTCACTATTTGACTTTTTAAGCTTCATCATCATAACGAGTTTAACCGTATACGTTTCATGAATATCAGAAAAAAATTTGGTAGCAAGAAAATTAAGTGATGCAGCTTGAATTGTGCTTGATGCTGTGCTGAGTAATGGTAGATGAGTGCGTCCTTGACTGACAGAAGCGGCGGGGGAGAAGGAAGAGTGTGAGTCGGTTTACGTTTATATGCGGTATCAGCAGTTGTGCTCCTACACTCATCCAGATTCCGTAAGATTATTGAGTTCTTTCCATCGCGTTTAGTCTATACGTGCACTTTCTGAAAGTAATTTGACTGCTGTTAAGACGTGAGTACCTTGCGATTTGCGTGTTATATTGAAAATTGTGAAATAAGATTAATCTTTTTCGCGTGAAGGTGAGGTTAGTTTGTTTTTTAAATCTTTCTGCGTAATTAATTACAGTTGATATTCGCCTATTTTTAATAAATTGTACCTGATAAAAAAAATTAATTAGATGTGTGAATAAAAGTGTTTAAATTTTTTAACAATTCCAATTTTTTTGCTGCAAACCAATATAAATCTTTTTAATCTATGATAAGCGTGATTTATCTATGATTTATTTGTTGCTATCGAATGAACAAATTGATATTCTTTAAAAAGAATAAAAAGTTAATCATTTTTGCAATACATATTCATTTCATTTTTATAAACTTCATTTTCTAGCCAAACACAATGGAAATCGGAATCGTAGAGGTTTTAGCAGGATTTGGATTTTTGGTCCTCTGCGCGTATTACTATCTAACATCGAGTTTTAATTTTTGGAAAAAGCAAAATGTGCAAGGGCCTTCTCCCTCATTATTCTGCGGAAATCTCAAGGATGTCATACTTGGAAGGACTCATATGTGTTTGTTGATGAAAAAATACTACGATGAGTTTAAATCTGAGCCAATTGTTGGCCTTTTCAATTTCAAAAATGCCCCTCTGGTGATGTTAAGAGATCCCGATCTAATAAAAGATGTACTGATCAAAGATTTCAATGTGTTCTCTGATCGTGGAATGTACGTTAATGAACACGACGATCTTAGCCAACACTTAGTTAATCTACCTCATGAAAAATGGCGCCCACTCAGGAACAAGTTATCACCAGTGTTTACGTCAGGAAAATTACGTGACATGTTTTATTTGATAGCTAGTTGTTCGGATCATTTCGAAAAGTATCTGGAAAAAGTAGCGAAGACAGGAGAACCAACTGAATTTCGAGATCTAACCGCGAAATTCACAACAGATTCTATTGGGGCTTGTGCATTTGGTATCAACACAAATGCTTTGGACGAGCACAGCGAATTTCGAAAACACGGGCAAGATTTATTCGCAGCTAATATTTCAAACGTGGTCCGACATTTACTTCAAGAGATAGCTCCTAAATTTTTCTGCTTGCTAGGGCCTTTCAAATATAGCAAAGCTGTAAGATTTGTTGTTTCTTCTATGAAGGAAACAATGGATTATAGAAAGAAAAATCACATTCGGAGAAATGACTTTGTGGATTTACTGATGGACTTACAAAATGATCAAGACAAAGTTAAAAATATTGGTAAAAATTTCGTTTCCGTGGATTTCAAAGATTCATAATTAATAATGATTTTATCACACTTTTAGAATTTACTGACTTATTCTTGATAAGTCAAGCTTTGATATTTTTTGCTGCTGGATTTGAAACGTCATCCACTACAATGAGTAATGCATTTTACGAATTGGCTCTTCAGACAGATGTTCAAGATAAACTTCGAAAGGAAATAAGAGCAGAAATAGAGAAAGATGGAGGAAAAGTAACTTACGATAACGTCAAAAGACTGAAGTATTTGGACAAAGTAGTTAAAGGTAAGTGAAAAAGTTTACATTTTTCATTGTGGTTCAAAAGTCAGTAAAACTTCAAAATGATTTTTTCCCCAGAAACATTAAGAAAATATCCTCCTGGAAGCATCTTAAGAAGAAAAGCAGGTGCTACGTATACTTTTAGTGGAACAAAAGTAACAATACCAAAAGACATGAAAGTTTTAATACCTGTATGGGCAATACATCGCGATCCAGAGATCTATTCAGAGCCAGATAAATTCGATCCAGAAAGATTCGATGAAGAATCTGAAAAAAGTAGGCATCCAATGAATTACTTGCCATTTGGCGATGGTCCTCATAATTGCATAGGTATGTACTTATCGCGTAAGAATGTACTACGGAAATTGTAATCTTTGGATCTGTTTTCAATGTACACTCTCGTAATTAATGTTATTTTAATTTCTAGGTGCACGATTCGCTAATTACCAAACGAAGCTAGGAATTATTGCTGTCATCAATAAATTTAAAGTAGAAGTTTGTGAAAAAACGTGTATACCATACGTGATTTTAGCGCGTCCAATTATACCAACTCCGGTCAATGGAATATACCTCAAATTATCAAAAGTATAGGATTAAATAATAAGTACAAGTACATTTCTAATATTTTATAATTGAATTTAATATAATATATATAGTATATAATGTAATATGGTGAAATAGCGAGATAAACATATATTTTAAGAAATAAAGTCAAAATTTCTGTTGTTGACGAACTTGGTTTGATTATTTAGTTTATAAATTATGCTAAAGAGATGGAGAGTAAAAAAAGGAATTCGAACAAAAGGATGCGTTTTCTGTGCTTCTTTAATAGTAATAATATTATAAAAATATAAAAGGTCTATCTGGCGCCTGGAACTTGATGAAACGTGATGCATAGATGTGCGGCGTGTTGGCGGTTAAAACCTTACTTTTCGTGAATATATTATAAAATGCTTAAATTTGAGGAAAAAGTTTTCTTACAGTTAGAATTTAAAGGTAAATAGTATTATTTGGCATTATGGACACTGATTCGAATGTACTTGTAATTTTATATCCAAAAATTTATATTTTGATAATATTTTCTACGTCGGTAGTAAATAACGTACATAATATTTTCATAACAATCCATTGCAGTCTATCGTTATTATTTCTACCCGCATCTATCAAATCAAACATAGATAAACTACCTACTGCACTGTGCAGTGTTAATTAGTAGCGGACTACTTCCACGACACTTTGGGATTATTTATTGCAACAACAGTATCGCCGCTACTTTCATCTGCAATATCGTATTGCACTACAGCAGCGGCGCTACTTGCATAGCGGAATATATATGCGGTAGCGTAAGTCCAGACTTGCCGAACACTGGTGTCGTATCATTGTTGATCTACACATTCAGTGGTGCTAATTCATCAGACGACTACGTCGCATTGGATGCTGCTCGAGCCTAGCGGAATCAGATGTCTCTCTGCTGCTTCTAATATCAATCGTGCGTTCGACGTGTTCACTTGTTTCGTTTCTTTGAAGTACAGGTCGAGTACAGTCTTGGAGGCTATAGTAACGAGGATTTAAAATACTAATTTTCTTGGATGGTACGTGAGTAATGATTAAATGATAATGCCATTGTAACGACAACGTTTTATATAAAATTTCGTGATATTTATAATATTTATCTCCTGATACTATAGATCACTCGAACTACTACTCGAAACAGTTTTACGAGTATTCGCTTTTATAATTCCCAACGAATTCCGTTTATTATAATTTCACCGAGCAACTGGTGATCAT
>JAWWMK010000001.1:4124482-4148861 GCA_035047105.1 Galeopsomyia nigrocyanea | reverse complement strand
TATATATGTATCGGCTATCGACAATAACTGAAGAAACAAGAAAGTAACCGAAAGCCAGCTGTGATCTTTCGCGAAAGTTGGCGATAAAATCAAACATATCAAAAGACACCAACCACGCTTTGAAAAAAAAAAGATGTGCAGCACCGTTCACTGTCAACAATGAAAAAATTGCATTTTTTTTCGCGATAGTCGAGAGAGAAAAAGTGATAGATTTAACAAATTTTTTTCCGAGTATAATGTCTAAATCGACGTGGAACAACAACAAAATATTTCAATTGTATTTTTGTATTTAAATCGTAAGGAATATTAATAAATCTTCCGAATGTACTAAGTATTTTTAAGATATATATATATAGAGTAAACGTCGTCGATCGAGGGTTAATGATAATATGTATTATTATAAGCATGGGAAGAGAAAATCGCGCCGAGTGATATATATGTCGAGAAGATGCAAGCTTCGATTTTTTTTCTTTCGTATACGTGATGATTTCGAATGGTACAATTATTCACACTATAGTATTCCGAAGCGCGGCGCAAGTATTTTTTTTCTTTTATTTTCTCCGCATGATTATACCTTTTTCCGCAAAGCTATATTTAGAGAAAAAAAAATTGTCTTGTAGGGCGCAACGAAAAAGCTTCCGACAGAGAAAAAAAATAAAATCTATTAATTCTCCAATCTATTGTCTAAGTGTACAGAGATAAGTGACAATTAAAGTGCAATTTGTTTTACAAAACATTATTTTTGTTCTCATTTCCTTCGTTTATCGCAGTTTATTCATGAAATGATTAACACAGTTAGATTTGTGTTTGAGATTATCTATATTTTTTATTGCTTCACACTCTTTTTCTTCCAATTGCTCAACAATTCTATTCTACATAATTAAAGTTGGCAGTGAGGCGTGGCTGGAAGACTCGATAGACTGATAAATTTTGTGATTCTATGATAATCCGCTTGAAGCCACGTCTCAAAGGCCGTTTACCTTGAACTATTTACAAATAAAACCCGAAGTACACGTATCAGGTAAGTAAATTTCACGATTCCAGTCATCATCCAGTTCTCGAGTGATGGAAGATTTTTTTTGAACGACAAACAATGCATTTCTATAAATAAATAGAACTACAATAAATATTACTAATCATACATACTCAGAGCTTATCATTTGATAAAACCTTAAATTATGAGGGAAGTATATTAAAATTTATATGACAAATAATTGAATAACAGCTAAAATAATGTAGATAATTGATACTCTGTTTAAATTCATATCTTGATTCAACTACTGTTATAATGTTTTCGTACATACACTCGATCATGACCGCAAATGATTTCTACAGAATATACGTACTTTTATATATTCATATATACCAAATTAATCAATTTTAGTATACATAAAAATATATAAATGCTGAATAAGTTATCACTCGCTATTGATTTGCATTGAAAATAATTTGGTATAGTATTCTGTAAAAATCTTTTAAAATCGCTAGGCCATTTTCATACAAACAATGTTTCAGTTATGAGTGTAATGCACACATTTAGTTTCATTGAGATTCTTCATTAATATATTTTTCTTTCGCATTTAGTTACAAGACTAGATGATTATTCGACTATAGTACATAATTCACCTCCATTAGATAAAAAAAAATGATTCCCATAAACTTCTGTAATAATAATTATCCAGAGGATTGTGAATCCAGGAAAAATTTAAAGTTGCAAACTAGGTGAATGTAACGTTAGACTTACAATCTTGAAATTCATCTAGAAATTTTCCAGGAGGTAAAATCCTATCACGTTGTTTTTTTTAAATGATATGAAATATCAATGCACTAGTATTACAGCACGCATACGATCTACACAACAATAAACAAATGAAATTTAATATGAAGAGAGTAAAAATTACCGTAGTAAGTACCGTAGAGTGCTCCGAAGTATATAAATTTGTAAAAAAAATTGTGACTGCTACCATTATTTTTGTATACAAGAAATTGACTTGTTTGCATGCTTTTTTATGTCTGTTTGTTCTTACTACTATTTATCGAACAAATCCATTTCCTAGTCCCGAATAATTATAGTTTGTAATCATGTACAAGCTCCTTTTCCATAATTTTTAAATCAAGCGCCACATAATCTTATAGAATATCACTTGATACTCTTTGTGGAATGTCTATCACAAATCTAATTGGATTACTTCACGAGCAGTTCAATTACGATAGAAAAAAACTTCCTACGAATCGTAAATCGGCAATGGATGTCCTTCGGAATTGAAAACCCATTTGTCCAGATCTATTAATTGTCTTGTGTCGTCGAACAACAGATATAGGTATTTCAAAGTCTCCGCAAACCAGAAACTTTCAGTCATGTCCCGAGGACGTGTATTGAAAATGTTCTTCACGTTGTTGATACTCGTGTAACCATTTTCCACTTTTGTATAATTTTCAAAAGCCTAAAGAACCACAAGATTCGAGTTTACAATTGACAGATATAAAAATCAGTGTGAAATAACGAAACTTACTTGAAATATTTTCCAGCCCCAATCCTGATAAGTCTTATTGCCAGTAAAGTACCACATGTAGTATAAACTTTCAATGAATTCTGGTCGTAAAAGATTGTGCGCATCGTTAGTCTTGACGTACATGTCTTTCTGATTCTCATCGTCGGTTTTCTGCAATAAACGTTTTTCATAAATTATACATACCATACGCAACTAACGTACGCAGTAAAATTAAATTCAAATTACCAGTATATTGAAGTAAGTAATTTCCGGCGCAAGACCGGTCGGCTGTATGACATACGTTTCGTAGCAAGTTCTGAGTAATTCATCGGCCAGCTCCAAGTGGCGTTTGGGCAGGCCGTTGTGTACTCCTAAGGCTAAGGTTCCGCTTAAATAACATGTTAAATGGTCCTAGAATGAAAAAAAAATTAGTTAAATAACGCGCTGTTCATGTTAACTTAATTAATCAAATTATACTTGTACCATTTTTGGTTTCACGTCACGCGCAGCGCCTAAAAGCTCTGCTATGAATAAAAATTTCTTAACGGCAGTTCTCTTTACTAAATGCTTTTCTGTCCCTTCGACACCAAGTAAATAATCATTCCTTAAGCTGTTAAAATACAAATATTTCGTTAGAAATAGAATTAAATGGCAAACAACTTTTACATTTTACTCACTAATCAATCGTTTTTCCCGTCTGTATCCACTGCTTTAACAGGTACTCATAATAACTGTCTCCTCGTGCGCCCAACGTGATAACTGCATATTCTCTGAACAATCCAGTATTTGCATTAATGAAAATTGGCACCAGACCGTCGTACTTTTCCAACCTATGTATATGTTCGGAAACTTGAGATACCGCGTTTTCAAATCGTGGCTGTCTAGAACTACGACTCAAATCTCGAAACTCCAGCTGAATAGAGGTGATTTCACTGGTACTACTGTCTGGACCCCACTTTGGTGGATGAGCGCTTCGAGTGCCTAAATTGACGTCCGAAAAAGGTACACCTGAGCGAGTTGAGAAACCTGGCATCATTCTGTCGCCGAGATCGATCTGCAGGAGAATTTTAGCGGTGAATTTGATTTTGTAAATGACTTTTTGAAGATTTTATAAGTGGATATCTTACGGCTTTATCTAAAAACATTTTGTCGCCTGATAAATGATAAGCAGAAAGTAAACCTCCAAGCACTCTAATGGTAACTTCGAATAAATTGACATCTCTATTTTGACTGAATGATAAGCTATTTTGAACCCAATTTCTTGCATCTTGGAACTCTGAAAATTCACAATCAATATTAGATCGATAATAAATAATTAAATTTCACAAAACTATGTATGTATACCTTCATGCATTCCCATTATGTACAAAGTATCCAAAGCATCAACAATTGTCAATCCCAGACCAAACCAGTCATGATGTCCTTTTGTTATTGGCTTGACATTATCGTGGCCCCAGGCATATTTTTTATAGCCATCCCAAGAAAATTTCGTGGCTCTAACAACTGCTTTCTGTCTTTCATTTTGTGGACCTGAAAAAAATAGTGACTTATTACGGTGCTCGCATTGATTAATTCAACATTTTTTTCTCATTGATAATTACCACTAAATTTCAGAGGTTGCAGATTGTGCTGAGGTGGCTCTCCAATTTGATCAACATCAACTTGATTTACTTCTGGTTGGAATTCTGGCTCATCGATGACATCAATATTGTTATCATTTATTTCTTTAATGTTTTCCTTGATGTTTCCTCCATCTTGGTCTATACTTTCAATTAAAATTTCATCTGGTACCTAATTTACATAAAATGCATCGTGTTTAATAAAATAAAAAAAGTCTTGCTAACATGCCTTTCAGGAAAATTTAACTAGTTTTAATATCTATTAGTCACTTTAAAAGTAGTGGAAATCACTCTGATGAATCACAAATTGTAAACTGTAAGTCATCCTTAAATGCTTAGAAAAAAATTCTATTTTTATTAATACATAACAAATGCATTTTTGATAAAACTCAAGCTTTTTGATGTAAGAATATATTACCTTGTGTAGCTTTGGATGTTCCTGAACAACCTTGGCATTGTCATAATCACTCTCATCAACATTCGTATTAACTTGTGTCTTCCCAGGTAATAAATAAATTATTAAAATTATCAATGTTATCACAGCAAAGTAGCAAATGTTCCGCTGAAACCTGGATAACTGGTTCCATTGCTAAAAACATTTAAAAACTTGTATCCACATCTACTGGTGAAATAACAGCAAGAATTCATGCGATGACAGTATTGATCATAATTCCATTGCCTTTTTTTTATTAAACACTTGAAACATTCTTTGTATCAAAGATAAGATCAGTAACAAACATTCACTTATGGACAATAAAGATAAAAATGTTAATGAGTCTACAGCAGTTCAAATAATTACAGATCATTGTACGGGCAAAATGGAAAGTAGAATAAAAAAATAAAAAAAACAAAATTCAAACAATCGTTGCTGCCACATAATGCATTTTGGTAATTTTTTTTCCTCTTCAACAAAAGTAAAGAAAAAAAATAAGAGAGAGAGAGAGAGAACTTTGCAAAACTTACTCGCCAGACGCTGCGGGAAGTGGTTTTTGCGAAGGCCGCGCCGTCGTTGATGCTAAGACTGATGTATTCGGATTTAGATACCGCCGGCGAGTCGTTGTTCCTGGCCGCGAACATCGTCCACGTGGCGGCAGCTCTCAGCTCTCCTTAGCACCACCACCTCGCATTCCTTGCGCACTTTGCGCCGCGTAATATTGTTCTAATTGCTCGCCTCCGCGTGATATTACGGGACACTGACTGAAGTCTGAGCGTGTCGGTAGAGGGCCCATCACAGCTGTTTTCTCGTTCGAGAGCATCATTCGAGCACCTAATAATAAAGCAAAACGCAACGCGGCGCCAGCGCGTGGAAGTCAACAAAAATATAACCTCTTCGCCGGTATTTTTGGAGTTTTCTTTATTTCATAGGTAAATTTAAGTGATTCGCCAAAGATATTCAAGATAAAGTGTTGATTAAACAATCGGTCCATTTTTTTTCAAGTTTTTGATTGTCAAAAACTGACAAGAGAAATAGTATTGAACGAGTTTGCGCTGCTCCGCTTTAATCAGCTCAGCATGAATTTCGATATAAATCATTCATATTCAAGTGGAAAATGTTAAACTAAATGAAATGTCAATTGTCTTAATCTATAGGATGGCTTTGTCTGCTGCAAATTCCTCAGGGATACCTGACAAACACTGGCAACCACCATTTGTTTCTTTTGAAACAACGTAAGTTATGTGCACAGATTACTTTTTGATTTATTCCTTAAATATACTAACAGAATTTTATTCTATTCATTCAAGGATGGGTGAAATAATCATAGAACTATACTGGAAACATGCCCCAATAACTTGCAGAAATTTTGCAGAACTTGCAAGGAGAGGATATTACAATGGCACAAAGTTTCATAGGATAATCAGAGATTTCATGATTCAAGGTGGTGATCCTACAGGGACTGGAAAAGGTGGCAGCTCTATTTATGGAGACTGCTTTGATGATGAAATACATGATGACTTGAAGCACACAGGTAACATTTACTGTTTCTTGTTGAATTAAAAAGAAGATAATATTTGCAACATAAATTGATATTTATTTTTATTTATAAGGTGCTGGTATTTTATCAATGGCAAATTCCGGTCCTGATAGTAATGGTTCACAGTTTTTTATCACCTTGGGTCCAACACAGTGGTTGGATGGAAAACATGCTATTTTTGGTAATTAAATTGATTCATTTTAAATTCATTGCAATTGCAATATCAATTTCGTGTCTTTTTATATTCTTTAGGGAGAGTTCACTCTGGAATGACAATAGTTCAAAGAATCGGGCTTGTGGAAACAGATAAGAATGACAGGCCCATTGATGATGTCAAAATAGTTAAAGCTTCAATTAAGAATATGTAAAAATAAAGTATTTATATGTAAAAATAAAGTATTTAGTTTTATATGAATGAGAGTAGAAAGTTAAAAATTGTAAGTTTGTAATAATATCAATTCACAAGTCAAAGATCAACTACAAAACTTTTAAATAAAATTTAGAATTCATTGCAGCTTTAAGGAAAATAGGATAAAAAAAACAATTTAATTAGAAAGTAAAAATTATTTTCCATATATTTTCACAATACTAACAGTAAAAAATTAATGAATTACATTTAATGCACATTCATTCACGCCTTTTTTTTTCCAATAGTCGCATTCAGATTCAAGCATATTGACTATGGAAAGTAAATAAAAATAGTACAAATATTTTAGCTCATAATAAGATGCTTCTGTTAATCTTTGTTTGATAAATAAATTTTTCAAAACCAAAATATGAGTACAGTAAAAATGATTAATCTACAATAATTGCGTAGAAAAAAATGAAAATTTTCATATTAATTATTAAATAATATATTTCGAAAAGCGTTATAAAAATATTTTACAATACTATTTAATAAGCTTCTCTCAGTCCAGAACAATAATAGTCTTTCATTTTAATTACAGTAACTGTCCAAAAAAATTTTCTGATTCATTTTTATCCAAATTTAATTGATTTTGAACGTGTTACTCGATCACTGGTTTTGTTATTTGATCTCTGTTATCACATCTTATTCCATAAATATAATTAGCAACTTAGAAAAACAATTAGTAGCATTTGTTCAAATCAATTCAATATATTCAAAGATCTTTGCACTTGAGAAGGTAAGTCCATTTTAAGTTTTAGATTTTTGTCTCAACATCGGTACAGGGCACTTCATAATTTCACACAATTGATTTCTTATTGGTCTTAACTCTTCAACTGGCTGCTCCCAGTCAATGGTGTTGAGCTGAGTCAAAAGAATAGCTAATTCATCTTCACTTATGTCCATTTCGTCACCATAAAGAGTGAGTGACTCATACAAACGACTGGCTGTTGCTTTTCTAACGTACTTGAATTTATGACACAAATATATGCTAAGTTGTGAGAAGGCACCTTTGCTTACTGAGCCATGAACTTGCAATAAATGGCAGAAGAGTTTTACACTGTTGAGTAAAGGCTGAGTAGAGTTGATGAACTTGCATTCCTTCTTCAGCAGAGTCAACATTCGCGAAGGTATCTCGTTTTCTGCGTCGTCGAAAATACTTTGTACGCAGCCTGAACTGAATAGACGATCGAGAAAAGCTAAACTTGCCGAGATCATACGATCATCTCCATGACAAGATTCAAATATATTACAGATTTCGTTGCAAAGTGAAGTCAATGTCATTTGATCCAGTTGCTGCAGATATGAGAACAGTGATATGCTGGAATGTTTCACCAAAGATTCTGACAAACCACCTACGCTGAAAATTATTCCTTTCAAAACATCCTGCATGTATTGTGGATAGGCCAGCATTTTAATAAAAAGTGGAAATGTTTCACTTTCAGACTTCCAATCGGTGTATTTACCATTGTCATTATTTTCAAATGTGAACAGTGATTTGAGCTCTTCATGACGTGGAATATTAGGCAGTTGACTGTGAATTAAGGAATTGAAAGCACTACCTGCTTTTGCTCTTGTTCTGTCAATTCGTTCAACAGCTTGTTGAGCTATTCCTCCAATGATCTTTGTCATCAATTCTTCAGTTAAAATAGACAAGTAACCAGCATCATAGACTAAAGTTGTCAATGTGAGAATACCAGATATGGCAGATTCTCTCACCCAGGAACCTATATCGCCGCGACTGTCGTTTGTGTAATCTGTTAGACCATTGAAAAAGCATCGATATATTTCATTCACAAAAGGCTTCCACAGCTCTGCATGCTCCAATCCTAATGTTTCACAGATCCTTTTTAAAGAATTCATAGCTTCTTTTCTAGCTTCAGCCCATAGCAAAGTGTCTTTAGTTAGAAAAACACATTCCATTAATTTTTCAAATATGTCCTCTCCTTTTTCTTTCAAAACGAGTGCAGGAAAATGGCCAACTGCTTGAGCAAAACCTACCCTGTTTGTCTGATTACCGGACTGCAGATTACTAAGATAACGATTGATAATGGTATGTCTTTCCTCAGGAGACCAGCAAAAGTAATACTCAATGAAAAATGCAGTGTGAGCCTCGGCAGATACAATTCTCACAGCTGAAACTTCATTGCTCAAACACTCTTCCATCAATGTTTGCCAGTCATTCAAAATAGGATCTGCGTCTACACGGCTGTGTATCAGTGCAAACTTTCTGATAAGAGTCACGCATGCTTGTTTGATTATTTCACCTCCCAGTCCTCTGAGTTGACCTCTGTTGCGACATGTTGATACAATATTTTGGACTTTTACTAAATCATCCTTACTAATTATTTCACTTATGTCTTTTTCAAGTTTTTTGTGCAATGCGACAAAGATTTCAGCAATAGCAAGAATAGCTCCGTGTCTGACAAATAAGTCAATTGAGTCAACAAAATCCAGCAATATTGGAAGTACTTCTTCGATTATATAATTGGAGTCAAGCTCTGTTAAATTGTGCAAGGCTTTTGCTGCCAATTCTCTTATAGCTATATCCCAATGCGTAACTTTCTTTTTCACCAGATGATCCACCAAAGGCTTGAAGTATCCTTCATACTTTGCAACATACACACTGATTTTAAGATAAGCATTGCTGCGTACACCAACTTCAAAATAATCAGCTGCAGAGATAATATCTATACCATGAGGAAAGTTACCTTGCCTGCCAACATTTTCTTGAAAGGCTGCAGATCCTGCTCTACGACAGTTGATTTCTCTGTCAAAGCAAGTGACTATCAAGAGAGCTGGGGCTATTTCTTTGACATATGGTTCAAATACTTTTGGTGCAAAAGCTCTTGCAAAAGACCAGCATACAAAGCAAGCCGCATCTCTGATAATAGAACCAACAGGTCCATATGCTCTTGGTTCATCAAAAACTAATGCTTGGATAACAAGAGGAATGATATCTTTCAATCTATACGGTAAAAGCAAACCTCTTCTTCCTAATTCAGCCAATGCTAAGCATCCCCCATGCCAAGCAGTTTCTGATTCTCTTGATGAAAATAAATTGATAACAAAACCAAGAACATCATCAGCCAAATCTATTGGAAGCCTGGCTGTTATTCTGCCAATCCCTTTGGCTGCAGACCATCTGATTATTATGGATTTATCTTGCAAACCTTTGATCAAGTATTCAAGTATATCTTCCATTACTGGTGGGATTTCATGATCTTCACTTTCAGCAATTTCTGAGAATTCTTTGTCTGATGTAATAGGCTCAATACTGTTAGGCTCATTCACATTGTTTGACAGCATTATAGTTTTTGATGCTTTTTTGTAACCCCAAGGAGTGACGTTTACTTTTAACAGAGTCATACCTACACGCTGAAAGATCTTTATTGAAAATTTTCTAACAAGATCAGCTGGACTTTCATGCAGCTTACTTTCTGAAATTTTATCAAGTATCAACTGTGTATATGGTGCCATATCATCTCTGCAACTATGCTTAATAATTGATGCAATCACTGCCAATGGCCTGTGATTTAAATGATCATTTTCAAAACTTTTCAATGACCACATTATCATATCTTCCAAGTACTTATCTTTGACGTCGAATCTGGTGAGAAAGTTAGCCACCAAAAAAATTGCTGCATCCGAGCAAGAGTCTTTCGACACACAATACTGCTTGCAAATTTGTATCACTCTTGTTGTGATTGTTTGATCTTGATTTGTTGATGAAGGATCAATTTCTAATCTCGACATTGCGAATGGAATTTTAGCTATGATCGACAGCCATATTAGCAATACATAACGTGTCTGCCAATTTTCTTTGTCATTGATATCCTGTTTTTCCAACATTTCCAAGACAGTGTTGAAATCAGTTACCTCATGGGGCAAGTGAATAGCAATTTTCTTATAAGTCTTGACGCTCATTATTATGTAAATGTACTTGAAAACATAGTGCTTCCAGTAATCAAACTCAGTCTTCTCCCTGATGAATTGAATCAATGGACTAAGGAGACTTTCGAGATAAGGATCCAGCAGCTGAGGTTGATCCTGATACTGTTTTAAAATGAAGCAAAAACGATCTTGATTCTTCTCCATGACTCTTGCAGGCAAATCTGGTACATGCAATTGCTGAACGAGGTGATTGATTTCGTCAATCTCTTTGAAAGCGGTAAAACCACCCCCACACTTATTGCAATCGGAGTCATCGTTTGGATTCATTTTTAAATTCTTTTCACTGTCATTTATACGCACTAATTTTTTGTTTTAAGTTTACGTTGGTTGACGTTTGAGGTAACCTAAATCGTCAATTAAAATTTCATTTTATTATAATACCTATAAGGTTAAGTTCGAACATAGGTAGTTGGCGACGACCGGCGATTCGCTTGTTGAAAAACCGACTGCGGCCAATGAGAATCCATGATGATTAAGCGGTAAATTTTGAAAGATTTGAAAACTATGAAAATAATATAACTATAAGTAACTGATCAAAAAATTTAGCAACAAAAATATTATTCACAAATGAAAATGTCGAGCATCGGGTGTGTCGAAAAATAAGTTGATTATGAGGATCAAACTTAAAAAAAATTGAATTTCTACGAATCCACGAATTTCTCCACGAATATTTATCATTTTTTGAAATACATGATATGATTTTTAGTATTGCCATCAACGTTTTATATCTTGATTCGAAGCAGGCAGGAATAACACGCGAGCTTAATTAACAAAATAGGAAAAGAAGATCATATATTAGCAAAATAAGTTATATCGTTTGCAGCAGTTGAATATATTTCTTAACGAAGATAAGAGCTATATTGTATGGCATTAGAATGATTATGTAAAGCTTTAAACAACTGCGGAGAAAATAACATTCGATATTTAGAAAGAATGGTTGAGCAGTCGTTTTATCCATTTTTTGACGCAAAGTTTATCAACGTTATCTTTTTTCTTTGTTTGTCAAATTAAAAATAAACCATGAAAATAATAAAAAAAAAAAGGTGTCACGAGATTACGCGGAGTGTGGCACTAGTGTTTTTAGATTCTATTAGTGTTATAGATTGAGAAAATATAATGATTACGAGCGTACCCCCGAGTTTTTAATTTGCCAATACTCGAATCAAATTGTGGCAGTTTTGTTTTGTAGAGTTGGCCATATAAGGTTGGCTCTTTTCCTATTAGTACACAAAATGATCCAACTTGTAATAAATGCATTTAGCATTTATATTATTGCAGTTTATTAATAATGAATCTTTCCATTTCGCAATAATACTCGTCGACATTTGTCCATTGGTCTATCGTTATCTCTCGTTTTTTCTCAAAACTACATCGGTTTGGAAAATAACGCTCGGAAAAGTTTATGTTTCGATGAGAAAATGCGTTATCGCTCCCACTCTTATATGAATTAATGAATGCAGTTTTTTTCGACGTTTAAAAGTAGCTATAAGTAGGAACTAATGCGAATCAGAAAGCTATTTAGATTATTCTTGTGAGTGTACAGGAACGTTCTAAATTTTCGTACAGGATGAAGTTCTACCTAATTCTTTTCTGTATCGCTGCGCTGATGATCATTCAAAGTAAGTTTTATTTCTCTTTATAAAATTTAACATTTGCGATATTCTGTACTTTAAAAGTAAAAAAGAATTTCATTTCATGGTTTTTTTGCTTTTATTTTGTTCAAAAATTTGACGAATATAATGAAAAATGACGAGTTAACAATTTCCTGTATAAAATAAAAATAATCATCATATGAAATATTCGATTTTTATTAATTCAACAATGTGATTCGTAGTTGCGGCAGATTGTAATGACAGCGAGTGCAACGCATGGTGTGCGCAGCACAATGGTGGAAGATGTGTACAACATCCATATTACGGCAATCATTGCGAATGTAGACGAGATTTTGGAAGGCCCTTTGATGAGAGACCTCTATAAACAAAACCAGAGGAAAAACCATAAATAGAAAAAATTGTTATTTCAAAATCTACAATGAATCGATCTAAAAAGCTTACATATAAATGGCTTAACCAAAATAAAATAATTCACGCTGTTGATTGAAGTGATTTTGTTAATCGACAAGCTCAAAGGAAAAATCCAATCAGGTACAGAATCAGCAATCGCTGATGCGAATTATCGACAATCGAGAAAAAAAGACTGTAATTGAAGGAAAATGTAAAATAGCTTCATGAATTAATCATTGTTATTTTGAAGTCATTGTTCAGTCGGAAAATTATTGATTTTCTCGCGTTTCATAGAACTGTAATTGAAAAATTAGAACGCGCGCAGATAATGCGACGCTGCGACAACGCAATATAATTTACGATAGACCGAGTTAATTACATAGAGAAATATGATTAACATGGGAATTAAGAGTCCGACAAAGACGCAAGAAAAATAAATAATGATGCCATCCAAAACAATATTATTCTCTATCATAAGTAGCTGACGATAAAAGAGTCAGAAGGCAAAAAAAAAAGAAGAAAACCGTGATATGAATTCAGATGAAACAATCCACCAGCGGTGACATCATAGGCTTAGTTTATTAGGCGCAAAAAGTCGAGTTTCTTACGCGTGATAATCATGAGCAGCTGCGCGTTACGGAATAGCTTCTTCCGGCTTCTGGATAATACGCAGTTCTAAATTTGAGCAGCCTCCTATTGCAGTAGAAAGATTGCCGCGGACTCTCGTGTACTGTGAAATCATTCGATTGGAAATTCGCTGAAAATTGAAATTGTAAAATCAGTTTTTAAAAACAAATCTAATAACTTTGTGATTTAAACTTTGACGATTGAGTTGGAGAAAGTGCAGTGCGATAAGAAATTGGGACAATCGTGGTAACGATAATGCAAAGCTCATTGGAAGGGAATGTGTGTAAATTGTCGATTTCGCAATGTGTAGTGACTTCGTCTTGGACACTTTAATTGATAAAATTTTTTGCCGATAAACTTGACGCGATGATGCGTTTCAACCAGAAGTCTCGTCTCCATTTCAAATGAGTCGGATTCCTGATTAAAATCCCCCTCCTCTCGCGCTCGTAATTGCTATTGATTTTTTTTTTTTGCCTTACATGCTCAGTTACGAAAGTGACAAGACTCCGGCTACAAGTATCGTACGTCTTCAATTTGAATATTTCAATCTCCCGGCGAATGCTTTCTGTACGCTCGTTTGGTATTTTTAATACACTGTAAAGCTATTATTAAAATCAAAATTATTAGTGTCTTTGACATTGTTTCCAAAAATGCGTGACCAGTTGATTGATCTATTTTTAATTTATACGTTGGAACCTTAAGTTTATAAAGTAAGTAGGCCAACGAAATAGTAGAACATACATTGAGTACAGTGAAAAATGTTCCTCTACAGAATGAGTCCAAGGTAATATGCGATTCGTATTCTTTGTGTAATGACATTGCATCGCAATTGCACTTATTACCTGCTTACAGAAACGCATCAAGCCAGTCTTCGACAGCGGCTCATCTTCTTTTAATAATATTATCCTTGAGCATATTTATAGATGCTACAGTGGCTGTAAACGGAATTAGTGAGTATATCGCGTATGAGTATGATGATTTATGATTTTAAAATGCAACTCTTGCAGCTCGCAATGGGAGACAATGTCAAAAAACGTGCACATCGAGTAGCTGCGTACTTCAAAGTATCGTGCAAAACAATCAAAATATTTCCAAAGATTTCATTTTTCATCCATCAATAATATAAAATTAACATTTTATAGCTTTGGAGTTTTGGAAAATAATGAATGAAGATGCTGACCCATGCACGAATTTTTACGAGTTTGCGTGTGGACGTTTCATAAGGGATATGTCGATTATCGATGAAGGAAACGTGGTAAATACATTTAGTCTGGCACAGACTCAGATATCAACTGAATTGTTTCGCGAATTGAGCCGACCGGTAAGGTCAAACGACTTAGAAGCGATCAAGAAGACGAAAACTTATTACCAAAATTGCATGAATGAAAGTATGTTTACAGTACATATAGTAAACGTAGTTGAAAATTAATACACAGATGATTATTATGTTGTAATACTTGCAGACAGAATTGAAAAGGCAGGTAGTAAACCTCTCATTGATATTTTGAAAAATATCGAGGGATGGCCAGTGTTACTTGGTGATAAATGGAACGCTAGCCAATTCAATTGGGCGCAAAGCGTTTACAAAATTAGAGAACAGAATTTCCCGGTATTTTTTCCAATAATCATGAGCGTTGATTTCGATAGTAAAAATTCAACAACGTACAGCATCAAAGTAAAGTAAAATTCTTAAGGAACGTTATAGCGTATAGCAGTTGAAAACATTAATGAAATTATTGAAGCGTACTTTCTTTTAGGTGCATAACGCCTTTTTAGTGATTGATCGAGCATTCTTGATAGATGGTGTTAATAATCCACGAATGAAAGCTTACTTTAATTATATGATGAATGTCATAACTGCATTAGGTGCAAAAAGGGACGATACCACGACAAATGAAATGAGACAATTATTAGAATTCGAAATTAATCTTTACAACGTAAGTATGCTTATTTACAAAGACCTAGTAGAAAAAATATAAATATTTTCATATCAAACGAATGTATTCGGCAGATCACAACACCCGAAGAAAAACTGCTTGATATGCCAGAAACGGAAAGTCAAATAAGTATTAGAGAGCTGTCTTCCAAATATCCAAGTATCCCGTGGCTAACGTTATTGAACAAAATTCTTAATCCAAATGACATATACATCAATGAAACTGAAAAGGTTTACCTCGTAGATCCGCATTTCATTGCAGAGATTGTAAAATTGATAGAGAGGACTCCGAAACGAGTGCTAGCTAACTTTTTATCATGGAGAGTTACTCAACTCACTCTCATGTACATGCCCAAGAAGTTGAAAAAAGTTGCCACTGATTTTACGAGTATCATAGAGGGAACGAAGAAAACCATGAATCGAATATCGTGGTGTTTAAATGAAATAATGGAAGCGTTTCCAGTGAGTTTGAGCGCCATGTTCGTCAGAAAAAATTTCAATCATTCTTTCAAATATATTATCAACGAAATATTTGAAAATATTAGAAATGAAACAAGAAAGAATTTGATGAAGGTAATTTGCGCGTCATTGAAAAAATAATCTATTGAGAAAAGTGAGCGAACGAAATCTTATAATCTCTCGACAGGTAGACTGGATGGACGAGAAAACTCGACAGGCTGCTTTAGAAAAATTAGACGCGATGACCGTTTCAATTGGTTACGCTGAAGAATTGATGGACGATAAAAAAGTCGATGATTACTACAAAGAGTTACAAATCAATCCAGGACTTTACATGAACAGTGCATTCAATATAACTTCATTTTTGGAAAAGCAAAATTATAAAGCATTGAGAAGATCTTCGAATGACTATCTGTGGACGTTAAATCGAAATGTTGCACTTGTCAATGCTTATTACATTCCGTTGAAAAACAAGATTGGTAACTAAGATGTCTACGAAGTCTGTTTTTATGAAGATTCATAGTAAATATTAATCTAACAGTGAAAAAAAATTTTACTTACAGAAATACCAGCTGGATTTCTGAAAGTTTTTTTTCAGTCGAACAGACCTCAATACATTAATTATGGCACAATAGGAACAATGATCGGACATGAGATCATTCATGGGTTTGATAATCAGGGTCGGAAGTATGATAAGCATGGTAATCGAAAGAACTGGTGGGAAACGAATACTGAAAAAAAATTTGTAGAAAAGGCAAAGTGTATTATCGAGCAATACAATAATTACACTGTCCCAGAAGTTGGCCTGAACGTATGCAATATATATTTTCATACAACTTACAATTTCTAGGTATAAATTGAAACTTAGAGTATTTATGTTCTTACAGGTAAATGGGCAGTTGACACAAGGTGAAAATATTGCTGACAATGGAGGTTTCAAATCAGCTTATCACGCCTACAACGAATGGACAAAACGTCACAACATTGTCGAAGGTTGCCTTCCGTATCTTCCATACACACCCCAACAAATGTTTTGGATAAGTGCGGCCAGCAATTGGTGCAGCAAACAGCGACCGGAATATTTAAGAGAAATCATTACTACAGATCCGCACAGTCCTTACGACTCGAGAGTCATATTGTCATTTTCAAACATCGATGAATTTGCTAAAGATTTCAATTGTAAAATTGGCTCTAAAATGAATCCTGAAAAGAAATGTCTTATTTGGTAGATTTTACATAGATTGTCACCTTTTAAATATATCTGTATCAGTACCACGTCTATTTTATAATAAGTGGACGTCGGATACCTACCGCGGGCCCTGTTTTACCGGTCCACGGGTTTTCCCAAGTTTTCTCCAAAACAAATTCATTTTCCGAATTTTCTGGAACGTACCGCTCTTCGTTATTATAATTAAAAACATCTTTCAAAGTTTCAGGAGGACCGGTTCATTTGTTTCTTAATAAATTTCCGAAAATTTATGACAAATATTCATCCATTGCTTTCGCCGGGTCTCCGCGCATTGCCCTCGATCAGTTTTCGGAACTTTATTAAAAAACAAATGAACCGATCGTTCTGAAACTTTGACAGATGTTTTTACTTATACGAAGAGCGGTACGTTCCGGAAAATTCGGAAAATGAATTTGTTTTGGAGAAAATTTGGAAAAACTTTGAGCCGATAAAACAGGGCCCGCGGTAGCTATCCGAAGTCCACATAATCCAGTAACCCCAAGAGGCGATAGAAATAATTGTCAATTTTTGTATTGTATGACGCTTTTGAAGCATGACTTTATAAAAATAAATTTGCGCATTTTAGAAATTTTTGGAATTGAAATTTAGACCTCTATATTGGAAATTGCTGTTCGATATATCTACAAAAGTTCATTTGCAGTATTGTGATTTTTACCCTCGACTGATAACATCACACTCATGTATGCAAAAAAGAAGTAATCTTTCGCACTTATACCAAAAAATTATATTCTATAGACAACCTATAAAGTTTACTTTGAATAAAAATAAATATAACGAGCAATAACAAAAAAGTTATAAGCGAAAAACAAAAAAAAAGACATTTTATTTTGCAATATAATGCAAATTGCAATATGTTCCGGAGCGTTTTGGAAGCCAAGACTTTTTTCCCAATATATTAGCATCGCATCAAAACTGAAACCGTTGAAAAATGCAGATATAAAGATTTTCGCTACCAATATTCTGACAGACTGAAAGAATGGCTATAACGGCAAACATCGGCTAGCCTAAACATCTCCCGCTGTTCGTAAATAGCGATAAAAATCGCTGGATTAGCTAAATTTTGAGCTGCTACAGCTATTCCTTTCTTTCCGTGATGGAGTATGCCGTCATCGCTCGTTTTATTTTACAGTCGAAAAAATACTATCGATCAATTTTTATAACAGAAATACGACTAATCATTGTGCAAGGCTTTTGCGCAGCTGATTCATCAAAAAAATTCAAAAGTTAAAATTATTTTTCAGCTGTCATTTTTGCGAACATGCGATTACATTTTATTTCAGTCGTTAACATCACAACTGGAAATCGAGCTTAGCTTTTCATTTTCAATATTTATCGATGTTATTTATTTATTTGAGATCTAATTATATTTGGATTAAACAAGCCATTGAGAAAAAAACTACGAAATTTTTCCCATTAATTTCTTGAACTATTATGATACAATTTATATTAAATAACACTAAATAATACTAATCGAATAGAAAATCTCTTTGATATCACAAAGAACATTGCAGTTGTCGCAGTATTGAACTTAATTAAGAGTGTTTATGTAATGTTTTCCTGACGTGCATAAACTTGCTGTATCGTGCATTTGAATTTTATAAATAAAACAGCGTTATCCCGATACTAGAGTTTTCCGTGAACTTGTTTTGCTATTTCAAAATCATTTTATTGATCAAGTTTCCACCTCCAGCCAGTGGCAATATTTTTTGAGTCGATTGACGTTATAAATATTGAGATAGATACTACTAGATTCATCACAACCTTTAAAATATTTTATAAGTTCTAGTATTTCCAAAATTCTAAAAAACATTATTGAAATCAACTTCTCCACATCAGGAGTATCGCGCAGATAAAATACCTTATCTTTTTTTAGACACATAAAGCACTGTGGTATCTTACAGATATAGTTCAGGGTAATACTTCATTATACAATATTTATACTTATGTAATACAGGTGTCAGATTTAAATATTAATTTTTATTGCAGTAGTACACCTAAAATAATGTTCAAACTTTGTTTGAATATTTTAACGTTGAGCCTCTTGTGTAAACTAGGACATGCTGCTGAAGATCTTGCTCCCGTGATACCATTGCGTGAGTTATGAATACCAGTACTAGCTTTACAATATTTGTTTTGTAACTTAATTTATATGACTGTATAGACGGCAACCAGTGTACCGATACATGCCACACCGAAAGTTGCGGAGATGAAGGTATTTGATATTAGCATGTAACCACTTCTAATGTAGTAAACCGCAATAATTAATATGCCTTGTCATAAACTAATTAATATTAATTATAGCTTTGCGTTTGGCTAAACTCATTGACGAACAAGTTGACCCGTGCTCAAATTTTTATGAATTCGCTTGTGGCATTTTTATAAAAAATGCGTCCTTAGATGAAGGGGACGTTAGCATTATGGGCAATGTACAAAATGATTTATCTTTAAAAACTAATAATGAAATAACTGCTGATATAGAAGATACAGATATAGAAGCATTCAAAAAAACCAAAAAATTTTATAAGAATTGCCTGGACGAGGGTGAGTCTAAAAACTCGGATAGTACTATATTGTACTTGAAAATAAACTGAAAATTTGGTCTATTTAGCTAGAATCGAACAAGCCGGTAGTAGACCTCTTCTAGAAATTTTAAATGAAATTGGCGGATGGCCAGTACTGCTTGGCAACAGATGGAACGGACGTGAATATAATTTGATGGACGCTCTCAACAGAATCAAGCAGCCAAAAATGATGGATAATTACTTTCCAGCAACTATTAGCATCGGACCCGACAACAAAGATAACTCAAGAAATGCCATCAAAGTAAATAAAAAAAACTTATGATAGCATAATTAACGAAGACAAGTTGCTATAGATGCGTTTTAATTTTATAGATAGCCGGCGTAAAATTGATTATTGGTCCCAATTATTTTGTGGACGGGCAAAGTAACAACTTTTTACAGGCATATTTGAATAACATGATTAATGTAGCAGTTGCATTGGGTGCAAGAAATGATGGCACGACAACGAGAGAAATGCAAGAAGTGTTGGATTTTGAAGTAAAACTTTACAAAGTAAGTATTTGCAAAAAAATATATTACAGGCTTATTCTTTAGTAAAGGTGTGAACTATATTACCTTACTTTAGCTTGGGACGCCACAAGAAAAATTAGACAATATGCCCGAGGAACAAACGAACATTGCAGAGTTATCGTCGAAGTGCCCAGGCATTCCTTGGTTAGAGTTGATTAATCGTCAGCTAAGTGTGGTCAACATAGCTGTGGATGAAAGAGAAACAGTGTACGTTACCGATATGCCCTTTACATGCGGAGTTGCTCAGTTAGCAAGTAATACACCGAAACGAGTAATTGCCAATTATTTGGCTTGGAGAGTGGCTAAGGCTTCGTTGACTTATATGCCTAAAAGATTTATTGATATTGATAATGAATTTAAAAGCGTAGTAGAAGGTACGAGTGTGCCAGTTATCAAATTGGTTACGTGCTTGAGCGAAACAATGGATTTGTTTCCAGTAAGCATCAGTACTATGTTCGTCAGAAAATATTACGATAATTCGGATGCCGGACCAATTGCCGAAATATTTAGTAACTTGAAATCAGCCTTGAGGAAAAACTTACAGCAGGTCAGTTGACAATCTCATCATGATCCTAATATCATTATTGCTCATATAAATGTATAATATTCTTTCTTTGATAAGACCGCATGGATGGATGAAGGAACTCGACGTTCAGGTTTGGAAAAAATCGACCTGATGAATCTTACTGTTGGCTTTGCTGAGGAGTTAAAGGATGATAAAAAAGTCGACGGTTACTACGAAGATTTACAGATGAATAATCCAGGACTCTATCTAGAAAGTGCAATTAATGTAACTAATTTCTTAAGAATCCAAAATTTAAAATCATTGAGAGTTCCCACCAGTAAAATGATATGGACAAAAAAGCAAAGTGCAGCAGTTTTGAATGCATATAACATCAATGAACAAAACAATGTTGGTAAGGTTATTTCTGAATATCAAATAAAAATTAATGTTCCCAAAATTTTTGCTAAAATTTCAAATGGTTTTTCTCCACCTTTAGAGATACCAGCTGGCATGATAAAAGGTTTTTATAAACAAGGCGTACCACAGTACATAAATTATGGTATACTTGGCACATTTGTTGGTCATGAAGTTATGCATGGATTTGACAACACGGGTAAGCATTTTGATAAGCACGGAAATCAGGTGGACTGGTGGCAGGCTACCGCTGAAGAAAACTTCCGTGAAAAAGCTCGCTGCCTTATAGAGCAATACGGTAACTTTACCGTTCCGGAAATTAATATGAACGTGAGCAATCAAAACTTACAGGTGCAATCATAATTGAATGTGCACTGATGAGCTTTACATTTTTTAGGTAAATGGAGAATCAACGCAAGGTGAAAACATTGCAGATAATGGAGGCTATAGAGGAGCCTATCTTGCTTACAACGAATGGGCGAAACGTAATAATGTAGTCGAAAAATGCCTTCCATCTCTTAACTACACACCTCAACAAATGTTTTGGATTAGCGCAGCCTCGTCTTGGTGCAGTAAAAAGCTGCCGCAATCTCTTATAGATTCTATTACGTCTGATGAGCATAGTCCTGATAGTGCAAGAATAATACTTACTTTTTCTAATATAAAAGAGTTTGCAAAAGATTTCAATTGTCCAGTAGGTTCTAGAATGAATCCCGAAAAAAAATGCACCATGTGGTAATTTTTTCTGTCGTCTGTGACAATGTCACCATACGAAAACTGTTCATTGAATAAATCAACTTTTATGTAATAATAAAAAAATATTATTCAACTTTTTCTAGGTACCCTTATCCCATTCCGCCACTTGCTCGTATTTCAAATGTACGCTTGCTACAGCGGTACGACGCGATGACATTATGTTTATACTATTACGTAATGAAACTTCCAATAATTAAAATCATCTCCGAATACAAAATTCGTTTTACACAAGCTCTTTTATGCTCTGGATGAGCAAATTTTCCAATTTTCCAAATTCTTGCGCACGAATATGTGTCATTTTAACTAGTCTAATATACTTAAGCATAAAACTGCGACATACCAGTCGATTTGTCTTCTTTTGCTCTTTTGAAAACATCAAAATTTCCTTTAGCGCACAAATAAGCAAAATGCCGACCGTATTACAATTCTCATTCGAGTCCACTCAATACCGCCCAATACTTTTGAAAATCCTTTATAAACGATGAGTGAAAATTTCAATTACATTTTTCTCAATATAGTTTTGCATTTCTTTGTTCAAATAGAGAAACGCAAATGTAAAAGAAGATGGAACATGTACATTAATTATTTTTGTAGATTTCATAATATTATTAAGCACTAGCAGAAATTGATAAGTATTATCAACATTTATAAGAACTAATTATAACGCGAGAATACAAAATAAATTATTTACGCAGCGGTATTGAAAGAAAGAGTAGCCGATAAGTGATAAGTGTCACTGATTTCAACAAAAGTTTTTCTAAAGTAATCTATGAATATATTGACCAAAATTTTTCACAAAGAGTTTAGTGCTAAAATCAATTTGAATGCATTTACCATACCATTTTCAATTGAAGTGGCGATTATGAAAACGCAGTGTTTCCAATTTACACAACGGAATTTGAAATAACGAAAGCCGACCAATCCCAAATGTCACACCTTTTTTGTGAATAATTCCCTTATAAATTTACCATCGTTATCGTTTAAATTTTGCACGAAGAATTCTTGTAGCAGGTAAACTAAAATTACTTTAATAATCAATGATAACTGATGATATCATTTCTAATCATGAACCAGATTTGATAGCGATCGCTATGTTTGACGAACAAAGTACTAAAGTTGTATTACTACTATGACTCACCAAAACTATAGCTGATTAAGTATTTAACAAAAAACGAGAAAGGAAAATATATTAAAAAATGATATTTGCTACGTGATCATTACTAATAGTACAAATAAAATAACAGGATTCCTATACACGGAGATTTATTTGATCTAAATAGCATGACATTTAATTCATTTCTTTAACAATAATGAATAAAAGTAAAAATATAAACTTGGCACCCTTCTGATTGACTTCTTCGTATTTGTAGCGGTAAAAAAAACTAAACTTGAAAGATAATTTTATGCCAGGAAAGCGATGACGAAACTTTAGTTTCATATTATATAGATAACATTATAATTATATGAAGCTTGATAATGAATTAGTGCTGATAAATCAAGAAACTCTTGATCTTTATTCTAATGCCGAGATGTGTTTGTATCAACATCTCCACACAACAGGAATTATATAAATATCATAGTTTTTTTTAAACATTTGGCTATATAAGTCTTCTGACTCGTGCAACCTTTTGAACTCTAGTGCACGTCGATTCGAGTGATCGACTGAACTTCGTAAGTATACATTTTTTATTGAACATTATATACTTATAATATTACGAAAATCGTAATCTTCCTTGCAGATACTAGAGAGTAAAAGAAAAGAAGATGTTACGCTATAGCAGCAATCCACGGTATGGTTAATTTATTTCGCTTTAAAAATATCCTCTAACTCTTCCATTAAATTTTAAGCGCAAATGATTTATATTTCAGAAAAGCAACTTGCAAATGGTTGGAAGTAATTCTCGGATTTTCAATATTAAATGTCTTAGGTACATTGAGTCATGCTGCGGCTACAAATCTAAGTAAATATAAATTATCAGCATTGCATGCAATTTTTACCAAATTCACTATTATTAATTGACCTCAATTACAATTACAGATGAACTTAACTATAACTGTCGAGAAAAATGCTACACCAAGAAATGCGCGGACGAAGGTATTACATAAAAAATTAATTTAAAGTCTAACAGTATATGATATTTATAACAATGTTTAAACAATTATTTATACAGCTCTGAATTTGATAAAACTTATGAATGAACAAGCTGATCCATGTGAAGATTTCTATGAATTCGTATGTGGAACTTACGTAAAAGAAACACAATTACCACCAGAAGAAAATTCTGCTTCCATAATAGCTAAAGTGCAGAATGCTATAGGCCAAGATGTATTCAGGGATCTGGAAGAAGAAGTAAAAGAGAACGATTGGGATGCGTACAAAAAAACGAAGACGTATTATCAAAATTGTATGAATACCGGTGAGTTCTAACTTGACAATTTAATTGCATAACTGATAAAAAATTCATCTTACAAATGGGTAATTCTTGGCTATTTCAATCACTCTCAAACATTGATATCTTCGATTTTTTTCAAACTTGGCACACTTGTTACTTATACAGAGGTCAACATATGTGCACAGTTTGAGATCAAAATGTTGATTATCAGCTGAGTTATCAACAGTTGAAAAAATTCTGAGTTTTTTTTTTTGAAACGCGATATTACATTAGGTATTAAAGATATCGGGACGATCTTTTTTTGAAAATACTCGTAAAGACTAGTACTTTCAAGATATGAACCGTAATATTTGCAAATAATTATTTAACGCAAAACTATAAACGATTTTTTCAATAAAATGGATTTTTCTCAAAAACAGGTTTTTTAATTAAAACACTTCCTCTCCGCGTTTGATCGGGCTGGAGGCCGCTCACTTCTCTACAGCTGTTTACGACGAACGA
>JAWWMK010000001.1:4070607-4107480 GCA_035047105.1 Galeopsomyia nigrocyanea | reverse complement strand
TTAAAAATAAACAGAAAAATACAATAAATATAATTACAAGTCTTTTTGAGTATAAAAATATTTTTGAACAATCTTTTCATTCATGAACGGATTAACGAATGAATTTCAAGCGTGCAGACTCAAGCGTTTTCGAGGATTAGAGAAACTTTGAGACGACGAGTCGGTTAAAATTTAATGACGGTAGCCTACTCGGAGAGGGAGAGGGTATAGTTATAGTAAAAACTGTGTATAGCTTAGAAACGTTCCGCTATCGTAGAAATTCAAGCTGTTTTCACATTGCAAAAATATTAACTAGTTCGATTATTGCTAATTATCAATAGTAAATATTCAACTTAAAATTTTTCATTCACGTTGTCGCTGAGAATATTTATATTTGTCTCTATCTTTTTTAGCTAAATTGTTAAACCTAACGTTACAAGTGTCAGTTGCAATTGATTTTCTTTAAGCTGCACTAAATTCTCCTCAATTTATAAGTATTGCAATGTTTATACTCATTTCTGTATTTGACTTTTAGTCGGATAGTGGGTTTAAAAAAAAAACAATAATCAGCGATCATCTGCAGTTGCGTATTTTACCATAGATCTAATATAATTAATTTATTTCGAAAGTAATTTTTGAATCTTGAAATTCAAGCGGATTTAACTTTGCTAATCCAAAAATTCATTCAATAGGCTTTATTTAATTACATTAGATTAGCTCTACTTTCAATCGTATTTTGAGATAATCCAATAACCCTGCCTCGCATTATCCTCTACTAATCTCTCAACGAATAGCATAGGATATGCTAGGTACAACGACGCTCCAAGTAGACCCAAACTTTAAGAGCCCAACCCGACCCAACAACCTCCAGTCAACGTTCAGTTGTCCAAAGCGACCGGTCAGTGTGCAAACTTACTCATCGCAGCAAACCATCATGTCGACATCGATCGCCGCAGTTGAGAGTCTCGGTTTCGAGCAGACATCTCACGAGATGTGTTGGAAACAGGAACACATCGAACTTCGTACACGCAACTACCTAACTCAAAGTCAATTATGCGATCGAATGCAAGAACACTCCCAATACCTCGATTGCAAGCTACGCGAGCGCAAGAAGGAAGTGAAGCGACTGAAGAAGGAGAACGACGCTTTGAGAGATGAAAACGTAAGTTTGAAGAACGAAGCTAAAGAGCAGAACATGGCGTTGTTGAGTTTCGCACCTTTGGCTTTACACGAAGCTAGTGACAGTTCGTTAAGACACGCCGGTTTCATGCTTCCCAAATTCAACGGCACCGATCCCACCAATTTCGCCGAGTCTTGGTTGAAGATGATTTGCGACACTTCGGCATTGTACAGCTGGTCGGAGAGTCAGACGTTCCTTGCTGCGAAGATGGCACTGGATGGAGAAGCTCGTCACTGGCTGGTGGCTTTGAGAAGAGATATCACTGACTTTCGTGACTTTAAAGTTGCTTTCACCAAGAAGTATCGCAAGAAGGACACATCGGTTGCGAGGGTTCACTTGGAGTTGGCTAAACGGAAGAGACTCAAAGGTGAAGCTGTCAATGATTACTTGATGGATATGAAGCATCTGGCTAAGAAGATCAATCTTGACGAGGAATCGACTATGGAGTACATTATTCTGGGTTGGAGCGATGACGAATTTCCTAAATCAACTCTGGAGCAGTTTACTACTTTAGCCGAGTTGGAGGAGTATTTGATGGAACACGTTGATGAAGTTCGAGTGCCTAGTGAAGTTCTAGATGCAAATCCTAAGAAGTGCTATCATTGTAACAAGACTGGACACGTTTATGGCGAGTGCAAGGAGGTGATCGAGAGCAATATTGCTGCACTGTTTGTCGTCTCTGTGTTGCTTGCTATTATGGGAGTGTGATTTCCATGGATTTGCTTTGTTCATTTAATTATTTCTTATTTCTAAACTCACTTTGATAATTTTGACGAAAAGCTAATGATTCATATTTAATTCTATTTAATTTTGTACTTTTTTCTAAAGTATTTTTTGCCATTCTATATTTATTCATTAATTTACATTCTATTTGTATGTGAAATTTGTACTCATTTATAATTTTCCATGTTTTTTTATTAATTAAAAATTCGAAACTAAATACATAGTTATTTTTTTTTATTTATTTGTTGAAAAACCCTACTATACTCTCATATGTAATTCAAAAATGTTATGGTTATTATATAATTCGATGGATTTATTATTCATTATTTCAACTTTATAATAAGAAATTCTTCGAAAAAATCATTTTTTTATTGGTAATTTTAAACTCTAATTACATTATAGTAAGTAACTGTACAAGTTGAATGTTTGTTTTTCAATATTCGCTGCATTTAATCATTTAGTTATTCTAGATAAAATATCATTTACTTCCATGTTACGTCTTGACCATTAGTTTCAAATTATAATTAAAATATTCATATAATTAAAATATTTTCGCAACCTTGTGAAGAATATTTTGAAGAATTGTAGTCAATGGTAGCAGCAATTTCTTGTGCGAATAGCGATAAGGGCACAAGACAAAACATCCTGGCTAAGTAGTTGACACGCATGATAGAGCCAGTAACCGATTACACAATATATTATAATTGTTAATTCTATCAGTTATTAATCATTGAATAAAAGTAAAGTGTTCGTTAAATATTGTTAATAATTATTTAGTTACAAAATGTGCCTTACAACCTTCTACGTTACTTTAGTAGCACATTCACCATTAACAAAATATTTTAATTTCTTAAGTAAAAATTGTTAGAAATACCTTCCCAATACCCCACAAAACCGTAACATCGTCATTTCCAAACGTTTCCAAACGTAAAGAAAATCTTAACAAAAAAAAAGCAAATATTCCAAAGCGGCGCGGCGCCAAGGAAAAAAAAAATAACCACCGCGCTGTATATGAGAACGACGAGCAGCTGACTCGCTAGCCAGAAATAAGTTAATTTTCGCGTGCCCCACCAATTCTTGACTTTTCATATCAAACATATACGTGTCTCTCACACATACACACATCTAACTCGAGCGTAGCTGATAATAACGCGCGCGTGTCTCAGACTTTTATTTTTCCTTATTCGTCGTTCGACAGGGCATGTTGTCAGTCATATACATACATCGCATATATGTATATAATCTTCCTTTCGTCGTGAATTTCTTTGAAAATATCTTATCGCGCGCGGTTAGGTTACGCGCGAAGGTTTTAATTTCGAATGCATTTTCTAATTTTACACCTTTTATCACAACATTCTTACTATAATTAGAGATCATCGTTGCATGAAATAAATTTTCATCGTCGCGTAGAACGATTTAGGAGACGTAAACGCTCAATAAAAATCCGGCTTTAGCCGCTATGTCAGGTACGATAATCACCCACTTATTTAGAATGATTGTCACCAAATCCCGTTGAAACGAGTTCAAACCAAGGATTCTAATCTTCTACGTCTTTAGCATACATTCAAATGAATATTAGAGAGAGACAGGACGAAGTTATAAAAGATAAAAAAATTTCTTTCACTCATATATATGTATGTACATACGTCTGATAGACAGCCTCGGTGTAATAACCAGACAAGTGAGCTTATCAGTGAGTAACGTGAATTGAGATTGGCGATAAAGCAAACCTAAGTCATCGCAATTTTTCCCCAAAGAGCTCGCGCGCACGGTTCAAAGTTCTCTCGTGGTTTACACACATGTCTGTGTCTTTATTTATTAATTTTTTTGTTTAAATACACGAGTTACCGAAGAAACATTTTGCTTTGCAAATCATTATTCAATACGCAATCGATCAACGAAGTTCAACTAACAGTTACGTCAATTCGCAAATGTTGAACGAAAAAGTCCTTTGTTTACGTTTTAGCGGAGTGGCGCAATAGTAAACACAAACTCCAAAGTACGATTACAAAAAAATTATCATTCGCGATTAGCCAATATGTATACTCCGAGTTATTCTTTTAGCACGCTTTTGATAAAACGTCCTATTTTCATTGTGATTTTCGTGATGTATAGAAACTTACTCGAGTAATCTGGAAATTTTCACAAGGAAAACTTATTAATCTTTTACATATCAAGAACCCAAACAATCACAAAGTGTATTAAAGAGTCACGGCATATTTTAATCATCGTCTAGCCACGTGCACTCGTAATTAAATCCCCCGGGCGGACGATAGAGAGAATCGCACAAGTGCGACTTGCGCAATCATCACATATATACTTCTTTGTATATATACGCATCGGGCTTCCGACGAATTCTTTTTTTTTTTGTTGCTGAGGTTTCTCTAATAGTACGAGCGCGCGCGTGCCGGATGAAAACGTCATCGTCGTGAGAATTATATTATTTGAGGAAATTTTGATTGATATCACTTGTTTATGTTCAGAATTCACGGGAACTCCAAGTGCATGTGACTATGATTATGAATCATTGGAAACGCGGAATACCGTGTATAAAAAAAAAGCGTCAAACGGAAATGATTTATTACAAGTATCTAAAAAGCGATTGCTATCGTTCAGCATATCGATGTGTTTTATCACTGCCACTTGTTCCTTTGTTAGAAATTTGTCTGAAAATATTCCTTTATCGTCTGACATTGTCATTCGAATAATAAATAATCCCCCGAGTAGAACCGCGGGTTTGTAATTGTCACAAGTTTAGTTCTTAAAATTTTCGAAGAATTGACAAGATAAAGAGGCATTCGAGAACTGATTTCTCATCAAGTGTGTATATATAATCTTCGGGATGCACACGTGCTAATCGTATGAAAATGTTCGAGTATGTCAACCCAGCTTGCGATCATTGATAATGACTATCCAAGTCGACACACGAAGATCGTGTTTCGCAAAAGCTCGAAATAAACTTCTTGAAAAACATGCAGACAATGACACGATATTTTACAAGTGAAAGCGCATCGTTCTTTTTTTTTCAACTCGCCGGCGAAAATAAAACTTTGTAGGTGCAGTCTGCGGAAATCGTGCATTTACGTAATAATGGAAAGGTTATGCGAGCGACAAAGCAAATTGTAATGTCAAACAGAAGACTCCGATTTGCACTTGATGAGTACACTTATTTTAGAAAAGTTCTTTCTGCAAGATGAATTCCAAAATCAGATATACTTATTTTAAAAATCGATTATTAAAAAAAAAAACCACATCGAACTTGAGCCAAACGATTCTAACTTGACAAATCCTCATTCAACAGCACAATCATCCAACCTTCGCTCAATTATCCTTCCAATATATCATTCAATCCATAGCTCGGGTGAAAAAATCTTTTGCATCTTCTTCGTCCTTTCGAGCAGCAAAAGAAAAGAATGCATGCCGGTGCGCATTCGCGAGCAGCCTGCGGAAGAAGCGCAGCCCTCATTCTTCAAAAGCGTGTGCACTCGCGCACTGCACATTGCTGACGTCGACCCCGGCATCTATCGGCCACTCTTTGGCTGATGAAACACGCCTCGATTATGTCGACATCGCGAAGCGGCGGCGACGACGTTCTCTATGTATCTATACAACGCTACAATTGTGAATTTAAATACGAAGATGAGATCTGTGTGGATTTTTAGCGTGACGACGTTGTTTTTTAATTTTATGTTTCGTGATAGGAGGAACAATTTCTCGGAAGTAATTTCGTTACGTTATTGTAACAACGTCACAGCGTCACATTAGAAAAAAATCAAATTACTTTTCTTTTTTGTTCGGTTTCTCCTTTCTCGATTTATAGCGGAAAATGTTTGCAAAAATGAAAAAGTTGACTACGAAAATTCAATGTAACGCAATTAGAGTGGTGTTACGAATTTACAATTTAGTCTTGATGTAACGCCGTTACTTTTAATGCTATTGCTCATATGTTCTAACTTTCAGACAGCGAAAACATTCAAATTTTCAATGCAAAGTGTTTATGAAGATTCTCTATAAATTTTAATGCCTCGAAATAATTCAATGCATTCTCATTGTAATATTAACCGCTCGTCGAATTTATACATATTTTAATATCTATTTCATTCTGTGATGGCAAAATTTAGAAAAGATTACTTGAAGCGAATTTTCACATCATTCTAACTAATAATTGTAAAATCGGTGCAACCATTGGCCACCACTGAAATGGACCATTAAACTTATTTAAAAACATCGCATTACATATCATATGTTATATTCAATATGAAGCTGAAGCCGACAGACCGAATTTTTAACAGATTCGGCGATATCAAGCTAGTATCGGTGATCTTCTAATATTGCCGCTCTCTCAAGTCATCGCCCATTCCCGCTCCAGTTTCTAATGAATTTTAATACTATTCAAAGTCGACACACCAAGTTTCGTTGAAATCCGTCATTGAATTTCGAAATTATAAGTCGGCAATGTCACCTTCGTCGTAGTTTTCACTCTGTTTGCCTATCAGCTTTATAACTCCACGTATTCAATGCACTTCCTAAACATTCATATACATTCACAATATTGACAACAGCAAAAATTCCCGATTCACGTCAATTACGACCAAAGTCCATTACAATCGAATCATCAACAATTTCAAGTGAGAAAATTTTGTTTACAAGCCATCATAATCATCATCATCATCATCGTCGTCACCGGTGTCACTAACCGCGATAGAGGGGAAACAAGTCGTCACGATTATTATTAAGTTCGTGGAAAAAATGTGTATCCCCGTACCTATATTCAACGACGTTATAATTCATCATAACAATAATAGCAGACATCGAGTATCGCGCCTGACGTCACTAACATCGTTGCCGCGAAAACTAGTTCAAATCGGCTTGCGCGCTTCACGCGCGCGTTCATAGAAAATTTTCGAAAGCGACAGCTCTTTGATAAGATGTATAGTTTATTGAGCTTTCGTATATGTATGTAACATATGCTTGTAGAAATTGATTTTTTGTTTGTTTTATATGATTGCAGGGAATTGCGCATCGTTTTGATGAAATGTCAAATATCGAAATCACGAGAACAGACAAAAAAATCGAAATGTCATGCAACTGCATTAGTTACGCAAACGTAAACGATTATAATTCGTTGCTTGATTACATTGCGAGAGTAAAAAATGTCAAATCGCTCGAAATTTTATAAAAATTTCATTTCGTGCACATCGCATGATATCGCGAATTATTGCATTACAAATATTTATATAACGTCGTTTACATGAGACGCATGCACCATCCGATAACTTGTACATGCACTTGAATAAACATATATGAAATTTATTAAAACGTCGGAGAGCTTTCAGAGTATCCGTCGATTTTCCAGGCCATAAACTTATCAATCGAATCTATCGCACTATTATACACTTGGTATAATGAACATCGCATATTTATCAGAGGGAACGCAGACAACAACAGGTTTATAACGCCATTTGACGCGCGTCTGGCGAATTACAAATCGCTGGAGAAAAACGAAAACTTTGTATTCAAAACGACGCGTGTGTCTCTCTGTTTACACAAATTCGTACGTGCATAATTTTTTGTTATCATCGCAAGCATGATCTTTCATTTTTGACGGATAATATAATTTTTTAAAGGATTCTGAGTAAACTTGCTGCCGAACTTGTCACTGGAAAAAGAGCCAATTTTCAAGGGTAATCAGCGGCGTTTTTTGCATGTATCTTCACTTTTCCACGCGAAGCGATGATGTAATTTATTGTTTTGGTTTGGGGACAGTAAAAAACTGAACAAATGTTGATATACAACGTCTAGACGATTAATCCAAAGGAGTTATTGAACGATAAGTCTTTATGAACATTTCTTCATTGATTGATTGACAAAAAACGCAGACAATTTCGATTAAATACAAAACAAGGTTTGGTGTATGAGCTCATATACGTATTGGGAAAATTTTCTGTCGTGTATATGTATATATAAATTTGACCGATCAGATTATCAAAGTGATAATTGTACCTTGTACTTGCAATTGGAAATGAATGCGTTAGAGATACGATAAGAACAGAATGAAAATTCAAGGAATTGCAATAATCGTAAGATTTCATCGATAGTAAGTTTTTTTTTTCAATTTCTTATTACATTAATTTCTGCAGCGGAAACGAGAAGATAATATACATCTTAATCATTCCATGAAATCGAAAATTTCAACAAATGACATTATAAACAATATCTGACGAAACGGTTTTTTTCCTCAATAATTTTCTGTACTTCGCCCGAAGAATTGCGAAAAATATTTACCACAGCGGACCAACGGTGGCGTTGATATTCGTGATAACGTAAGTGATTCCGGTGAGGGTCAAATAACCTTAAATAATCTCTGACTGATAAATTCTTATCATTGTATTACGCGAAAAAAATAGATAGTATAATATACTAGACGAACACTTCAATGAATTCATGAAAGTTTTATTTGAATTTCATTCGAATAAATGTTTAAAAAAGCATTAAAAAAATGCAGTAGGTGGAAACTTTTTTCGCGACATTGAAAAGAATATTAATAAGATAAGCGAGGTTCCTCATTTCAACTTTTTTGCTAGATAAAAATTAATGAGCTCGCTAATCTGAATAATAGTCGCGAATGTCTGGATATCAAGCGAAGGATGTCGAAAACGTGAATTAATGATTTGACAATCTCGAAAACGTCATACAAAAAAAAACTTTCCTCCTGCAAAATTATCTTAAAACTAACTTCAAAAAAAATTTATTAAAAATCGGTTATCAGCGATAAAAAGAAGAGAAGCATCGAGAACAATTATTCAATATGAATCGAAAGTATTCCACGCCCAAAAAGAAAAAAAAAGAAAGAAACAAGTCAAACAGTCTCGTCTGCTGTAAAACGGTACGCATGCCCGTGCATGAACAGCTGGAAATGAAGGTTATATCGTGAGTGCACGTCACACACGCGCGGCGGCAACGGCGACAGCGGCGAGACCCGGATAAAAAAGGAGAGGCGAGCCCTCGTCGACTGGCGAATCGCGTGGCTTCTCTCGTCGATGCCGTAGACGGCGCGGAAAGTCTTATGCTTTTGCGGATGTGTGTGCAGTGTAAAGCAGCGCCGCCATGTGAGAAATTATTCGTAGCCGATAAATTGTTGTACATGATTTTGTTGTTGATAAAGGTGGAATTTGCAATAGTGATACATGTCTAATTTTCTGTGTCGTATTTATGAATGTTTTTAATAGAATATCGACGAGTTGATACGGAGAATGTTGAAATAAATTTTGGAATTTCCCTGGCATCTTTTGAACACAGGTTATTTTCAATTTTGTTTGGGCTATCCAGAATAGTCCGGTAAATAATATATTTTGCGCGCGTGCTATGAAAATTGTTCCTGACAGCAATACGTTTTAGACGCACTAATGTTTTTTGATGTTATTTTAAAAGATTTTGTTAGTAAATAATTTTTGCTAATGGACGATTGTGGTTCTTTTCCAAATTAGATTTTAACGCATTTAGATTTGTTTTATAAATAACATTTCTCGCTGGCACGTGATGAGATGTATTGTGATAAATTTTTCAAAACAAAATCTTTGAGCTTTACAATGTCTACGGTGATCCTATGTCACTATGACTGCATAAAAGAAAAACTTTTGTAATATGATTCATTTTTTTCATGGTCAATACTTTTTACTTGATTTTTTACAATATTGTTGAAAAGAATTGTTTGCGCTGGTCAGAATTCAATTTGAAAAAATTATGGAACCCTATTGAGATACATTAACGCCGAACTTACCGTTGTATGCCGCCAGTATTTAATTAGTTCGTGAATATCATTAGTAGGGGCATACAGCAAAAAATCTCTCCATTCGTTGAAGCTGATGTTGAGACTTCCATCTTTATCCATCCTAAAATATAGATATAAAGTCGATTAAATCATTGCAAATAAATTAATTGATGGTCATTTTATTTTATTGATAAATGACATTTTCTAAACTTCAAATTTACTAAATGACGTACCTCTGAAGTAGTTTTTTCGCTTCAGCCCGTTCCATTTCAATGCCAAGATCTTTGAATGCTTTTATCAATTCTTCCAAATCGATTTTCCCTGTAGGAAAAGAGTAGATAATATTAGTGAAAATTGAACTAAACTTAACAGCTATGCAGTTTGATAGTTCTGCACCATTTACCATCTTTATTTTTATCGAGGTCTGTGAATTGCAGTCGTAAATTTTTCTCGTGCTCTCGCACATAATGGATGAACTCTGCCAGCGAGATGTCCCCACTTTTCGTCTGATCGGAACGAGCCAGAAATTTCTGCAATTCAAAAATTTAGATCAGTTAGTAATGTTAAATAATTGATGCAATAACGTAGTTTTGAAAATCCGACACAACGCAATTATACTCGTGTGAAGAAGTACAAAGAAAAGCCGATATTGTCTCGAGCGAAACCGTACAAAAAATTAGATGAAGCAAATCGAATACGCTTTCGTTTTTGTCTTTCTAAGGAATCGGAGAACAAAACGTTGATCGGTTTCGAAACTAAGCTAGGCACTTCTAACGTTTGACTAAAAAAAAAATAAATCTGTACATTGACGGCGAACAGTAAAAATAAAATATCTTACGGCACGGTAATAAATTATTATTTTAACAATACAATTATACAACACGACGCCATAAGGATATGTAAATCATTATATCTTTGAAGAACAAAATGTATATTGTGAAATGTACAGAAAGTTTGCAAGTTTTCTCAAAAAAAAAATTTTTTTTTTCAAGTATAACTTCGCCTTGGAAACTATATTTACATTAAAGCGCGGTGATCGAAGTTGCATTGAAAATTTTCAAGTTCACTGCAGATGTCTGTGCATACTAAATTATAGGTGACTGTGTGTGTGTATTCGAGTGCGACCTCGCTTTTTCGAATTGACGATGCGAATTCAATATTAAGCTTACTTGTTCGCGAAGTTATTTCTTGGCAAACTAAGTTCATTATTATTCCGTTAGCAGCCTCTACGTAACCTCGAGTTAGAGTTCACAAATTATTCATTAAATTTCGTAATACAATAGTTAGCAGAAAAATCCCCTAAAGGAGCATTTATGTCATTAAGATTTATTTAACTTGAAATTTATGTATCCAATTTTGGTTCATAATTCGGAAAACTATTTCCGCCGGTACAATATAAATAATTGATTTAGAACTTGTAAAATTTGCTATAAATTAACAAGTATGGCTTTTGTCTATTTTTCAAGTGTTAATTTATGAAACTGCTTGAATTTCACAAAATTACAGAATTCGGATGAAAATAATAAGTTAATGTATGCTGATTTGTAAGAAAATACTCAACCAATTTCAATATTTAACTTTCACTTTTTATTATATCCATAACGATTCTACAAACTCGAATAAACATAAAGTTCCATTCAATGTCTATTATGAAACGCGCGCAAATTCCTAGCTGAGCTCAACTTACAATAACGCAAACTTGCATTCCCGATTCTCCGAAATTCGCATCAAAATCAATAAAAGCAAAAATAGTAACTCTACACCCCACCCACATTCAACCTCGCTATTGTCACAGAACAACAAAGCAGGCCAAAAATAAAAAAAAATAAAAAACAAAAGAAAAGCAAATCAAGCACTCTCACCTGAGCATATCTCTCATGCACTCCGGCTTGTGAAAGTGCCTTGGACAGATCGTGCACGTCGATCCTGCCATTGCCATCGAGATCCAAAGATTGAAATAATTTGCCCAATCTCTCCTCGTCTTGAGCCGGTAATTCGTGAACACAATGGGCTGATGGTGGTGGTGATGGTGTTGGTTGAGCAGTCATCGCTGCACTCACACCCCGCGCTAACGTACTTGTCGGCATTTTTTCTTCTTCTGTATTATAATCGTTCGTTTGTAAATTTGGCGATTCGATTGCTATAGATACGGTAAAGGTGCTGCTCAAGCGTATCGGAATATCCGTGGATATTGTACTCGGTGTTTCGATACTGCTGTGAAATACTGGCTCCTCGAGCTGGCCATTGTCGATCTTTAATCCAGGAATGTTATGGAGTCAGTGAGGTTTAGACGATAGGATTTTCGGTAGCGATGGTGGAAGTATCTGAAAAATTAATTTTATCGTGTTAAGAGTCTGTAATACAATGAGCATTTAACAATTCGATGAATAAACATTCGAAAAAATAATCGTTTATGATAAAAATCGTTGAACTAACGCTTCAGTTCTTACAATGAATTCTTCTTGTGCTTGCACTTAAAGTTTACTAGAGGAGAAAGGCAGAAGTCATAAAAAGTAAATATTGATTGTATACACACGGACAACTTCTTTTTTGCCACGCATTACAGAAAAAAGTTGAAACGCCGACTTTGCCATTATCGTCTAAATTATTTCTAATGAAAGGCAAACAATTAAATAAATTGAAGTATCACGTCGACTTTTTTTTCAAATATTCATGTATAGTTAAAATTGTGCTATTGCAATTCAAACTATTCGAATATTGCTCAATGATTAAAAATAATAATTAATTCCTCGTATTGTTAATGAAATAGTCGAACATATTCGCATAAAAACGTAAATTTTTTTGCTATCTCTCACGCGTATTATTATTACGAATCTTTCACGGTCTGTCTAAAATTAGTAGACTTCGCACTCGGCCAGTTTATCCCCGGATGCACCTATTCACACACATATAGTCCGAAAAGTTTTGCTCAACTTTGGTGTAATACCCAAGCGCGCGATAAATTAATGCAGTTCTCTCTTGTTTCGAGCGCAAAATTCAATTACGCAAGTTAGTTTGGCTTTGACGAGCGAGGTCGAAAAAAATTTCGTCGCACTGCACAAATACCTACATTTCAAACGAATATGATTCGATTGGAAAAAAAATGAATTTTTAAATGAGTCATTAGCTAAAAATACTTGAGAAATCATTCACTAGCGCGAGCCCGAATGAGTCAAACTGAAAACTTGCAACAACACGCTGCACGCACATCAAACGCATTGCAGCCGCGCAATGAAAATAATTGACTGTGCAACGAAAGACCACGCACTGAGTGTATCGATTGTTATCGCATACCCGGAAAGACGTTCCATAAACAAAAGCCTTCTCCCTCTTACTCGTATTCACATTAGAACTTTAAACATGAAGCGCGGTCAAATAACCGCTCGCGGTGGCGCATTTTTCTCTCACGAAAATTCCAGAGCGAAAAAAAAAACGCGCGGGAAGAGAGGGGGCGGCGGCAGCGAACGTATACGAGGGGAAGAAAATCGAGCGACGACGACGACGGCGGCGGCGGCGGCTTTCCTGCACTGCGGCGCGAGTAGCAGATATGTATGTCTCGCACTCTTTTTTTTCGTTAACTTCGCACGAAAAAAATCGATGACAGTTTGTTTTTTAAGAATGACCACTGCATTGATTTTCAACGTAACGTTTTGCATACGACAACGTGCACTGCTTGTCATTCAGAATTGTAGGCTTGAAAAGGTTGTGTTGAGAGAGCACATCGCGTGTGTGCTACTTTTTCTTGTGGCGATCAATCGAGTTCCATAATTTAATATAACATTTTTATCGATTCTCTCTCACCTGTCTGGTAACATTAACACGCGACAATGAGACTAGCTCGAATGACACAAACCGCAGCTTTGCCACTAAAAAGCGAACGAACTTCGACGACCGCACGATGAACTTACTTATGAATTCCACACGTATGTATGTATATCGTCATAAAAAAACCACAACGCTTCAATGACGCAGAGGGGGCAACAGCAAATGAAAAAAAAACGTTTGATTTTCAGCCTCGCGCACGCACTGTTTCACGCAAGGATCATCGCGAAGGTATCACGAGAGAACACTCTGTAGGATGTGAAAACGCCTTGGCCCACTTTCACTGGCGACGCGGGGTTGACGGACGTCGCGCGAGTTTTAGCCGGGGGGAAAGAAAACACGAAATAACGCCAAGAAATTGCCTCAGCCGGTGTGCTACGACAATGACATGCTACGCGGGGACACCGCAGAAGCAACAGCTCTTCTTGACTCACCTTCCGACTATAATGCTGAAATGCTTTCGTACACGCAGAGTGGCAGGTCGCTTATGTGGCTAGTGGCGATGCCACGCGCGCATACACACGCTTCCTCTCGGCTTCACACCCCAAAAAAGAACGCTATGACACTGTCTACTACCGGACGTTAATCGAACAATAATGTTTAACGTTTATATTAACACTTGTCGCGCGTACCTAACGGTTAATCTTTTAAGGGACACCACACGAGATACGTTACAGAACACGGATCATTCGCGAACAACTCATGTACTGCGGAAGTGTGAATTCGCGCTCTCTCTTTCTCTCTGCAGCGCAGAGCCCCCATATTCCTGGAAATTTGGAAATCGCGAGGTAAAGCGACATCTCGAGGATTCTATTGCCGAACTCGATCGGTATGGTAGCGCGAGTGAGTCGGCGATTTTTGAACTTTACGCGGGAATACATTATATTTTATATATATCTTATCACTGCGACGAAGTTACGTAATGATGTGGGGAAGTTGAAGTTTTTGACCTTGAGCTATGCCAAGGTCGACCACGTGCTATTTGCGAACTTCTCGACGAGAAGACTTGGAGATGGTTAATTGTTATTTGCAATTGCGGTGGCATGTGCATTCGACAATTAATTGAATGGGGGAGTTTTAAGATTCAGAAGATAAAGAATTGTTGATGTATATCTGTTTATTTTTTATTTTAGTGGTAATTTTCATAACAACAACGTGGAAATCATTTAAAAGCTCACGAGTAATAATAATTATTAAAATAAAAAAACATGATATAGCACTTGTTCATGCCCCATGCAAGTGAAGTGTATACTTCAGTTATTAAATAAAAAAGTAAATGTGCGTAGTAGGATACTGCGTAGGATATGAGACGAGGTTACGTAAATAAAGTTCGATGCAATTTTAAGTTGAGTATATAAATATATTACACTTTTGATCGTAGTACAATTTATATCAAACAAAAGCGAAGACGCGACAAAGTTACTCGTCGCGTGAATCGACGAAAGAAAAGTTATTAAAAATTATTATGCTTTCAAATTTTTTATTTTAATACTGTTTCGTAGCTCTCTAGACATGTGTGGATATATTATCATACTCAATAATTTTTTTTTTTTATAGCCATTCCATTTTTTTTTTTGAACAAAGAATATTTTAAGCACAAATCTATTTACAATTTACACATTCAAAAATACACGTCAATTAATATTTAGTCGAAAATTGTTTTCAACTTTTTACTCAATCAATTTCTAAAGAAATGAACGTGAAGTAGAAACGCTCATTGCAAACCACAGTACGTTGAATTAAAATTAAAAAAGATAACTTTCATGTGAATTTAGTAAAACGTCGATTACACTCGCTTTTTATTTTAAAATTCCCAAGTACAACATCTAATTGTCGCACAACATTGTATAAAAACATACAATACGAACGCTAAAGAGCTTCGAGTAACTCTATAAACTTCGTTATTCAGGCAGTAGTACGAGCAAAGTTTAAAAAATTCTGTTTTTATTCAAGTCCTCAATATCTTTGACAAAGAAACAAAAGACTGATTATTCCGATTGCTTTTGTCCTCAAATATCTTAACGATCAGAAATATGTTACATTAGCAGTAAAAAAAATTATATTTTTTGGAGAAATATATTTGATTATTTATTTATCTCTGAAGACGTATGTATGTACAATACACTGAAATTTGCACGTCCATACAATAGAAACAATTATTAAATAACAGTAGTAAATAATTCTGTTTTAAATAAACAAAAAAGAGAAAAACCATGAAATCGATTTCGAGTTAATTACACACATTAGTATTCAATAAATAGTGTTTACCCATTCAAGTTATAAAAGTATCAAAGAACGATTGATCAATTTAAAAAATACACAACTGTTTTTGTTTCCACTCAAAATCAAAATCATTTATTTAACTGTTCATATAGTACCCAGAGATAATACACAAATATTAAAGGTAATACATTAATATTTACGTATTAAATTAGTAGCAACTATTGAGGAAAACGTCTCGTAGTCGAATGCAATGCCAACAAATTCATTTAATTACAAATAGTACGATAGTGCAGTTTTACGCTACTGTCATAAGTTAACAAAGAAATTTAGGATTTTACCGTCGCAATAATTACAAAGCTGTACGCAAAAACTGTACGCATTCAAATCGCTATCGGTAAAAAAAAATCACACGATTGATTTACACATTTCTCATTTCGCTAGTTACAGTAAAATTCATTTTAAATCTTTGCATAACAGAACATTAAATGTGTTCTTCTCATCGACATTGTTTTACGAACCATTTCATCTATTCAACGAGCCGTTGAATTGTTTTTTCGTAAAATCTAATGCATTCCGTTGTTCATTGGTGGCGTGTGATTTTTTTGTTTTGATCTTTTGTCGAACGATGTGCCTCCTGATTTTTATGAAATCACATATATACCAATACGTATATTCAACTATATACTTGCGATACATTCTGTTTAATGAAAAGAACAGCGTCTGCATTATTTTTTTTTGGCGTACTTGCAAAAGATCTTTACGAGTGCGATTTTTTTTTTTTCAATTTTTTTTGGTTTTTTTTCTGTTTTTTATACCATTAACACAGATACGCGCGTATCATTAATCGTCGTACATATATAAAGTGACATGTTTAACATGCAATTAATCTGAAGCTTGCACAAACAATATTGCTGCGCTTTTTACTTCCCATTGTTTACACAGCCCTCCTTAATTTAATATTCTTTTTCCACTCATTCATAATATTATAATTTTTTTTCTATTTCTTTCAGTCTACTTACTCGGCGTACACGCTATACCATTTTTTTTCTTACTCCCCGTGAGCAGGATGAAAAGTTATGTCTGTTCAAAAATTTTTGTTGTTGCAAAAATTATGTCTAGTAGTTGCAGGTCTGTGCAAAATATTGTGATTTTTACTACTGAGCGACTCTTCGTGAAATACGAAGAAATCATGTTGGCATTTGGTTTTCGTGAAAAAAGACAATATAAAAAGGATTTGTTGACGATGAATTTTAATTAGTCAAAATTACAATATTTTGCCTTGAAATATCACCATGTTTTTTTTTTTTGTTTCTACGTAGAGTAAAGTTTGAAAGTGGTTGTACATATATGATCGAATTTACAATGAAGTCAGTGAAGTTTTATGCATATGCAGTCTAGAAAACATAATCGACCAGGTATAAAAGAGGGAGATGTGCGAGTGAAGCGACCAAGTAACTTGCTATGTTAAGAGATTCAGCGTAAAAGTAAGCAACATATATATTAAAAAGGAAAAAAAATATTTTTACAGATGACAAAAAAAACGTAAATACATGAATTATAATCAAACTATAACAAGCTTTGATGATAAGGCTATTATTTATTTCGCAAAAACGATCAACCGGTAAATAACTTTGTCCTTCGCGCCACAGTTTTCTCATATTTCATTTAATAATATCAAAAGTGTATACAAGCTTTTCGAAATTTTAGAAACTGTGGAGAGAAGAAGGAAATTAATTTTCGGCAAATCAAATTGCACCGTTGTCTTTTGGACTTGAAAAAGAGTAATTACGAATTACGTTCTAGCAAAACATTTCTGTTTGTTTTGTGTGATCACAAATAAATTTTCATCCGTGTATCATAAACTCAGAAAAAATAATAACATTGATAAATCATATGCACGCAGAAATCAATTTGATAAAAAATATTATGCCAGAACATTCTCAGTTTCTCTCGAAAGGGTATAAAAATAATCCTATGATCGACGGTTGCCTTTTTTTTTAATCAGTTATCCGATGATCTTGTAAAAAGTCTATCAACACTTCCAATAAAACTGGAATCCATTATACAATCGGCTATACATTATGTATCATATAAAAAAACAAACTAGATTCAAATAAAACACTATTCCAATTTGATAGTTTTTGTTTTTGTTCATTTTCCTATTCGTCGAGCGACATAGGTCGCTCTCGCAAAAAGAAAAAAATAATACGAACGAATTGATAACTTATGAATGATCGATAAATACCAACATCTTTCGTCTTCGGTGTGTGAAACAAAAATGCAGAGCCCGAAGTATACAATAACATAAATAATAATAATAATACATGTAAACGCATGGGAAGCCAATGTGACTTTGTAAAAAACTATTTCGCTCGTAAGCGAAATCTATAACTTGATTTCAATGTAACAATAAAAAAAGAAACGTTGAACAATCAGAATTCTATTGGGCTCTTGTTTACAATAATTACAGACAGTTGTAATTTATTTTCTGTTGCAATTGTGTTTGCCAGTCTTTATCGTTTATCGACTTCAGCTATATATTTTTTTCTCATTTTTTTTTCATATATAGAATACGAGAAATGCTTTGCTTTTGTCTAGGCACAATAAACAATATCTTTCTGCTTTTTGCGGTAAAACGACGAAAACGTTTTCGCATTAACGTTACTGCGCATTAATTATGATAAAAAACATTTTTTTTTTCATTGCACATCCTGCACGTACTTACAATTTCTTCGAATAAGCATACATTTATCCTTTAAATTTCGATTTCGCATACGCAAGTTCAATAAAAATTCAAAACTTCTTTGCTTCGGTCGTTCAATGATTATTTTTGAAATTTTTTTTTTCCATACGTTATGTACAAATGTATAAATTTTTTCCATGGCAATGTTCGTAAAAAGTAATTTTCCGAAAGTATAACATTAGTATGACTAATCCCCAAAGAACTATTCCAATCCAAATAGACGATCGTTCACTACGGTCATATAAGAATTTCATCGATAAATGTAGTTATTACAATAATTTAATTTATGTAGAATCGGGATGATTGAAATCTTGAAATTAGAAAAATCCATTGATAATAAATCGCAGAGGTAATCACTTTTGATACAAAAATCCAGATAGACATTAGAGCTGATTGAAGGAATCTTTTTGACACTATTTCAAATACGAATTCAACAGTTAATAATATGAGATTAGTGGAAAATAAAGTATACTTTTCGATGGTATTTCAAGATTTCTTTCGAGACGCTTTGATTCTTCGTATGCTAATTATACTTTCAACATTAATATGCAATTTTTTTCTACATAAAATGTATTCATATATATTTTCACGTAACCTTTTTTTGATCCAGGTTATTAAACGTATAATATATATATTGTTCATCGTCCCCCGTTACATATCATAGCGATATCATTGAGTTGACCCTACCTGCATAGAGATATATTATGTATAAATATACTACACTCTGCCATGTTTATAAAACATTGACAATTAATTTCTGTTAAATTTTAACAAATCTTCCATTTCCTATACGCCACCCATGTACACGTTTTGCTTATGTAAAACAATTTTTCATTATTTTTTTTCTTCGAACGCTATAAACTATTTTTCAATGACTACAGATGACATTTCTAAGTCAAAAAATCCTGTGGAATTTCCGGACTTCAAAATGCAACCGACATTAACGTATCAATTTCTCTTAGATATTTCATTTCTGTTTTCATTTAGCTATGGTTCTACGCCTTGACTCTACGGTCGAAAGTACGAATAAATTAATTTATATTGGTATTTAACCTCATTGAGGTTGTTTCATATTTTTTCCCTATAGAATTCGTACTTTGACGGAGCAGCAATAAAAGTTTTCTCGAAAAGGGAAACGAAAAAAAAGTATTACGGTTACATATCATTACAATGATATAAATCCTGCACGATTTTCAAAGACTATGTACAAACAAAATTGATAAACATTCGATCTAAGCGTATATTGTGACTCTATTAGGACAATACTGCAACAATTTCGAATTGCATTTCGTAAATGTCTCGATAACGCTTCCGTTTGTTCAAAACAAAACACGGAAATATTGTAAAAAAAGAAGAAGCAAGCGATTGGTAACATTGAATTTAAAAAAAAAATGAACGAATTGCCGTTATAATTAAATTATAACTGTCGGATGAAACGCATTGTTACAGTACTGCGATAGATTGTGCAACATACGTCTAACCCACCCTACGATATTAATTTTGTTGAAAAAAAAACAAACAAACAATAGTAACACGGAGTACAACAGTGTACTAGTTAACTTTGATAATATCTAAGAGCTTGCAAGCAAACGTTGTTGGAAGCTTTTTATACTTTCTTTATCTCTTCCTCCTCGGACCAACGCTTTTCGTGCTCCTGTAGCTCGGATTCCCACCGTAACTCGAACTCCCGCATGTCATTTGCAATATCCGCCTCGTATGCGTCCTCCTTTCATTATTAGCGGAAAGAAATTTGTAATATATACTCCGGTTTATTAATTTAATTACTTGATTATTGTAATGAAAGTTAAATGTAAAAATAGGGATACTCTTCAATTTAAAAAATCAGATATGAATTTAGAATAAAAAAAAGCTCATCAATACCTCATCCGCTTTGAAATCTTTGTTCAAATTTTGATTCGTCAACAGGTTAACGGGAGGTTGAATCCAAGCTGTATTGCTATACGGACTCCAATTGCACACATCCTTTTCTTTCTCACGGATTCCGGCCTCAATCATCTGCAGTTCCTGTGCTAGCCTTTCACCTTCGGTACATGTCGCTCCTTGGGTGGCGAGCTACAATAAATTGAGATTAATTTAAGTCCTCTCATTTGAAACATTTAATTCTGAATAGCAACTTATTATTTTGATATTCACCTTCAAATCATTGATTTTCTTTTCTAAATTTCTCAGCTGCTGCTTTACTTTTTGTGACTCAATGATAATGCTGTAAACAAATGTTTGTTTTAACACTGTTAGTTGTCTTCAGGTACCGAAAAAAATGTAATGTATTGTTATCAACTCACTCTTTTGACATACAATCTTGGCGGGGAATTTGTATTGGTGAAGCAGGATCGGTTATATTGCGACTTAAAGTAATGTAAGTATCGTTGAAACCAGAATTTGGAATCTGCTGTATTCCACCATTAGTTCCGATAGCAGTATAAGCTGCTGAAATTTAGAATGAGAAATTTGAAAGATGTATTCGAAATATCGTCCATCCAAGTGTAAAAAAAACACAAAACACTCACGTTGATTGTATAGTCGAGTAGTTATAGGACTAGACGCAGGCACAGGTCGCAGTGTAGAAATAGAATTAGTCATCCCATCGTTGTAAAGACCATTTTGCTGGACTCCGTTGTTTGGTCTGCAATTAATATTAAGAAATTTTAATATAATCATTTGTGCGTAACGCATAATAATAATTAACATACCTTAATATGGACTTTGATAGTCTCGAAATCGGGCCGTATTTGTTGGCCGAAGAAGCGTCGAAAGGTACAAATTCGTCATCGTACAATAAAGGATCGTTGCAAATATAGTTGTTAGCAAAATTAATATTGCCAGTCTGTGTCGTCTGATTAGCAGCCGCATTAGTCCAGATCGAGTAATTCGGATTGAACGGATCGTTCTGAATGTCATAAAAATTCTGTAACAACAAAATAACGTAAATCGTTAACGTTAAGCTGCTTGCACACAGTCCTATGCTCATAAATAATTAACGTAACGCAAGCGCTTACCGCTTTCATTTGAGTAGGAGTCTGTTTGCCAACGATGTTCTCCAGCTGATTGATTATCTCCATCCTACGCTGCAGTAGCACGGCAAGCGTTTTAGCCGCGGTTCTTTGCTTCTTGTTGTTGTTATTATTGTTGTTGGGAAAGACGTTCTGCATCGCGGGGGCGACTTGCGACGGATCCCACATATGTAAATTTGTCGCCGCGTAGTCTAACGGGCCGGTACCTGCTGGCACGATGTAATGACCACATTGGATATCCTTTTGCGGTATCAAACGCGATACGTTTTGTGCTCCCGGTAGCATGTAGTTGGTCAGCGAACCGATGAAGTTGTCGTTGTTGATTGGCGATTGCTGCGCTGGATTGTTCTTGTTTAGCTGATTGAAATCTGAAAATACATATTTTTTATGTAATATTGCGTAAAAGAAGCGTTTTTCATACATTTTTATTAAAATTTATTTTAGTGCACTTACTGTCTCTGTGCGAGTTGTCATGATTCTTGTTGAAGTTATTAACGACATCCTTGCATTGCTTGAATCCTTTGCCAATTCCAACTCCAGTCGTAACAACCAGCTGTTTCTCGTTCTTTCCATCGGAAGTCCCGTTGAGCGGCAAGTTTGCTCTGGGACCAAGCTTGCGATTCTTCGAACGGTACTTGTCGAGCTCGAGATCGCTGTGAGCAAAAGTACAGCTACTCGCTCGTGGACACGAGCCACGAAGTGCTAAATCCCGACACATGCTGACTTTGTATTTGGACTGGCCGGCGTTGTGAGGACCATCCTGAGATTTACGGTTACCGTGTTGTTGAATGAACTCCACGAGTGCGGTTACTACGATCTTTATTGCTTCGAGGGCCGCACGACATTCCGCCCACGATGGCGGTTCTGATTCTGCAAATAAGATATACAGGTGATTCGCAAGCTCTGCTGTGATTCAAATTAAAAATATAAGAACGTTAACTTCGCTTACCTGGGCTGGGATCAATCGCCGCTAACAATTCCAAATGCGTTCTCAAACTGCTCAACTGTCCGGGATCCGGTGTTCTTTGCAAAGCAATGACAAGCTCCTGCACACTCTGGGCGAACGATTGAGGTGTCTGTAGCTTATCGATGATACTTTGCATGTGCGATTTGTGACTGGTATCGCCGTATAACAAAGCCGACCATTGATCCGGAGCAATTCGAAGTCCAGCTTCGGTGGCAATCTGGACTATTTGAGCGTCGTGCTCGCGACGCAACGCCTCGTACGTACGGAATTCCTCTTTCAGTTGCATCAGCGATGAGTCACCTTCGCGCTTCGATACCTGCATACGAAAAAAAAAGTCATCGAATGGAATTTGGAACTTCTGATTAAACGCGGTACTTTCAACTCAACCGCGTACACGTACCTTGAAGCAACTGGCTCGGTAGAGCAACTGTACAACGTGTCCTATGCTGGTCTTCGAAGCCTGAGGAAAATGTGGCTCGAGGCGTTGCACTACAAACATGACTAATACTTTTCGCGACAAAGCAGAGCCGTCCTCGAGAGCCAAAAGCACGAGTTTCAGCACCTCTTCTTGCATACCTGTAAAGTCAATACAGAGAGAATCATCGGTTGAAATTAACTGGCTAATAGTTGAATTTGTAATCAAGCGTTTTAAATTTATTGGCTATGGTACCAGGTCCAAGAAATTGACATCCTCTCGCTCTAACAGCAGCCCAAAGATTGGCACTCAACTGCTGTGGATTCTGATGCTGTAGAATTAATTCCGTGACAGATCTTTCACCTAAGCTTCTTGCCGCTCTGACAGCTCTTGCTCTACCCTCTGGTTCCACCAGTTGACATCCAACCAGAGTTACCAGCTTTCTTTGCATTGGTCTAGATACTAAACCAATACCTGAAAGATACAATTTACAATGTTCAATACCTTAAGATCACAAACAATTTGAAATGATATTTTAATGACAGGTTAATTACCAGTTGCATTATTTGGCGTTGCTTGACATGGTTTGAGGTATAGCGCAAGTTCCTCAATACAACGTTTGGCCACCAGGTAGTGTGTGAAATCTTCGGGGGATAGAAGTGACTGAAATGTTGTTGATGCATTGTTGCTTGGCACTGAGTTGCCCACTAATTGCAGTAGAGCTTCATTTACTGGTAACTTCTCGATCTCTGTGTTGATGGGACTCTATAGGTTAAAACAAAATCGTACGATAAGCACTTTTGAAACACTGTGAATGAAAATGATGATTGTGGTGCTTGACAAACCTGATCAAAGGGGCATTGTTTTCGGTGTAGGTTGGCCAAGCATGTTCGGCATATCGTGTGACCACATCCTAAGGATATAGGCCCTCGAATAGCCACATCAAAGTCATGACAACAAACAGGACAAGAAAGAAATTCAGTCCACTGTGGTGCCTGTATTGGCATTCTGTAATAATAGGACGGATTAATATTAAAAAAGAATCACTGAGAACACACATATAAGGCTCGATAAAAGTGATGCAATATGGCTCTGCAAGTAGTGCTCCAAACTGAGTTACTTGTTCTATATCACAATAAGAGTGATTGCATCTCTTGATATTTGTCTAATTCATCTCTATTGATGCTAATCAGCACAGAATACTCTAATAAAGACTTTCAATTGATTAAAATGCAATTGACTATTCTGAAAACTATCTATGCATATCAAAATATTAAATTATCTACTAAAAAGACATTTGAAATCAACATGAACTTTTACATGAAATTGTGAAATAACAAATCATTCACCAATTGTTCATTAAACTTTCACTCTTTGAGGAAAATGGTATCCACATTTCATTTTATTGCTGATCTATTCTTTTTCAACTGAAGTTAGGTGGTATCACATTCAATATTTATAAATAGCCAGCTTATTTAAAAATATTACCCATGAACAAGCTCAGACAAGCTAAAAGTCTCAGAATAAAGACATTTGATATTAATTGACTTTACAGTTCTATGAGGATGCCTAACAGCTTATTTTCAATAACGTTTGTTATACTTTTTTATTAAGTAGAGCAGGCCATATGTGCAATGTCTACAGTGAAATCCGTGACTGCACAACACACCCACACGTTACAAGTCTTTTCAATTTCCAACGTGATGTCGACGTTTCTCCCGACCGAAAAATTCCAACGACGGGCCATTCGTACTTATCGTCAAAATTCGTTTAGTCACGTCCAAGTATTGACGATTTTAAAGGAAAGAAAAAACCAAAAAAGCTCCTTATCTCACGCACCGATTAATTGAAAAACGAAACAACAGAGCAAGCGAGCTAACGAAAAACATTTCAGCGAATGGCCATTTGAGAATCGACAGACAGAAAATTACTGGATTTTCCCAAAAAAAAAAAAAAAAAAATCAAACACGTCACGAATAGTGAGCGAAAGAGCGAGAGAGAGACCTAGAAAATCCCACCCACGATCCGAGCTCTCTTCGCATCTGGAAGTCCGTCCGCGTTTATAAATTGCACAGACACTCCCAGCAGGCCCGAGAGATATGTACATATGCAGACGTCAGGAACTCATGGCGCAACGAAGAAGAAAAAAATAGTCACATTGTCCGCGCACACAACAAACACGATTACTCACTTTCTCATCATCCGCACACATCGACAGAGAGAGAAGAAAAAAAAACAACACACGGACTAATATTTATATCCGCTTTTTTTCTTTTCATTAGCTCGATTGACATTTTGTGTTGTAACGTGGCTTACCTCGTTTTTGCCCACAGAAAACATCACATTAATTAATAAATCACTTGGCCGAGCGCACGTAGTGTTCGGGCGATCGAGAGAAACGTGAACGTAGTGCAATATCAACTGCGTGTACTTCTTTCGCGAGCACTGAGAGAGAGAGAAAGAGAGAGAGAGAGAGAGAGAGAGAGAGAGAGAGAGAGGGAGAGAGAGAGAGTAAAGATAACGACACTACGATTATCTGCTCACGTCATATACAAGTGCCAGAACAATCTGCCGAGCATTTCAATGGCCTGTCCTGTTAGAGATGGCGCCAGTAATCGTGAAATTATCTTATCTAGATGACCGCGCTATAGAGTTATTTGTTTTGAGATTCGAATTTGCGCAGTGATTGCGCTTTTTTTTTTGTTTTTTTTTACAATTGCGCCTATGATATCGCTTTCCTTTGAAAACAACGATTGTCCTCTTTCGCGTCCGATACTAGTACGATTTCATAGCGCTGAAATGCTTTTTTTTTTTAAATTAATATCCGCGACAGACGAAAACAGCGTAATAAATTGCGAGCTTTTATTTCAAAACGAAGCATAGCTTTCGTTTTACGCATCAATTTTTCAGTACACGATTAATTATATTATTGCCGAATTTTTTAAATATGGCAAGACACGAGATTTTTTTTTGTAAAAAAGAAATTGATTTATTTGTATAACAAACGTGTCTTAAAAAATATATATGTGATTTTTTTCCGTAGGAAATTGCTGATCGAGTTGCTTGAACTCAAAGGCGTACATGTTTCGTTCCTCGTACATGTCGATCTCGTGATAAAACACGCTCAACAGATACAGCGTGGTCTTCAATCTGTCGTTGGCTTCCAATTTTTCGAATAATTTTTTCGCTTTGCATAGCTGTTTTATCGCCTCAAGCAGCATGCACTTCCGCCTATCTTCCGGCTGATTTGCCGCATTGGCCGATAAACACTTGGCGTAAGTGACGTATGCTCGAGCTTGATCGTACAGTCCGCCGTTCGCTAATATCTGAACGATCGATTCTTGCAAGTTTCTCAGCGCTTGATAAGGCATCCTCAGTAATAACTGCAAATGAGGCTTGCTTAACATCGTTTGAAAAAAAAAATGATTATTTTTTCTTCGCTGTATAGAAACGAATTTTACCTGTACGTTGACCATATGCATTTTGACTAGTGCTTCGTGATAGGACAAGTGAGCTTTTTTTGCTACGTCCAATGCTGAGCATAAGAGTAAAACCGAAGATGTCGCTGACCCCTCGGTGCCAGCATCGCAAGAGCCGCACTTTATCTGACTTATAAGGAGCTTTGCTCTCACTTTTTGTTGGGCCGTGATGTTCTCCATTGCTTCAAGCTCGTAAGCTAAATCTATAGCTTTGGGAAAGTCATGCCTTGCGAACAATACTTCTACCATTCTGTAAATAAAAATGTATCTATCGGTAAACAATCGATCTCCTTTTTTTTCACCATATCGCAATTTCAATATACCTGAATTTACTTTCTATAGGATCCAAACTGGACATTTGATCGGCTATCCGTTCAGCTGCTGACCACTTTTCGTTTCTCAAAAGTTTCGAGAATTCTTGTAACAGCTCGCTGAGAGACCATATTTTACTGCTGGGTTGATTGGGAAATCTTTCCTTTGCATGGGATAGAACAACACTAGCTAATACGTACTCGCCCATTTCGTGTAAAACATTGGCAACGGTAACGACAGCCTGACACGTCGATTCACCATTGAACATTGGTTGCTTCTTTTCCCCTGAATTGAACAGCAACAACAATTGCGCACAGACAGATGCCATTTCTGTTTTCCCATAGTAAGCCCACAATGCTGTTTTTTCAGCGTATATCATAGACATCAAATCAATCATAGTGTGCTGAGTGTTGAGAGAATCTGACCTCATGAGAGTCTATAAAATTAATAGCAGTGTCAGATTGGCAAATAATGAAATTTTACTCCTATTTCAATTGCATTACCTCAAATACAATATGAGGACTTTTTCCTTCCATTGCTGCTTCATGAGCAGAAGCAATTAGTGCCAGGCTTGCAGTGTGAGTCATTCCTAACTCAGTTGCTTTGGCAATAGATCTTTCAATTAGAGGGCCTCTGTAAAGCAATTATTACAGTTAGTACAGAAAAATTGCTATTTATTTCGATTGGAAAAGATAGAGCTTACTTGTTCTTATCAGTCAAATAATAATTCCATGAATGAGCCAATTGTAAGCAAACGTTATCACCTGCTTCCTGAGCTAACATTATTGCTTCTTTCAAAGCTAATTTGGCCAGTTTTCTAAAAAATAGCATTCAATAAATCAGTCAATGTCGTGCGTGAGTTGAATAAATAAAAGGCCTTACTTGTATCCAAATTGAGCATGAAGCGCAGCGAGATTGAGTGCAGCATATCGAAATGACCGTAGTTTATCTTCATTTGGACGCGGATTGCTATCAACCGGGGTCAGTCTATCAAAACAATGATACAAACTGTGCAATGCTCCAGTATATTCATTAACTCTCAAACAGTTAAGGTAGCTTAGATAATGCTGAAAAATAAATAATTACGAAATTACTATTTTTGGGCATTAAATATTGTTATTTGTTGTATGTTTTTTAAAACTTACTGCCTCAGCATAGTATGGGCTACAGCTCAATAAGTCCTTAACAAGAGCTTGCAGTTCTGCTGGGGGAAGAGCTTTATGTTCATCAGTGAGCAAGGCTTGAGCTTGCTGTGCAACAAGTAGTTCAGCTTGTCTTCCTCCCCATATCTTAGTACTGAATCTAGGAATATTTATAAAAGAATAAAATTTCGTAGTTAACTAATAAAATAATCAACAAAATTTAACACATTACATAATTGATTTTTAAAACCATAAATTTTATTTTAATCATAAAATCATACTTATGTGGAAAATCTTCTTCGTTCAGTGTTGTATCATTAACGGAACGAGTAATGTCCAAGCCATCATTTACATAAGATTTGAATTGTTCATAAAGTGCAACAACTCTATGGAAAGTTAATTTTTGAAACATTACAATTGCTCTTCTGACATATAGTCCAAGGACTGAGTGCTTATTCAATAAAGTCATGTATGGATTATCTATCTTAGGTTTCATTAATTTATCTAAATCATCAAAGAGGTCTAGAATTTCTTTTACGCCTCCTTCTTTGACAACACTCAAATCTAACTCAAGTTCATGACTAAAATGGCTTAGAGTGTATTCAGAAGAATTGAGAATTTTAAATAAATCTTTACAATCCATGTCTGGTGACTGTAAATATAATTTTTATTTATTAGAAAAAAACCAAGATTGTTATTGTACAGTAAAATCATACCTGTATTAATTTCAACGATGCAATGCAGAAATCTCTCCTTTCTTCAATAACTGAAAACATTTATGATGTTTGTTTAACATAATTTTCATGGATGAATTTAAATAGTTTATTTATATTTACCTTTGTTTCTTGTAACAGAACAATAGATTTTTATGAACATGAGAGTTGTAATTTTGTAAGGAGTTAAATATTCTCTGTGGCTCTTCTTGATGGGTCCATCAAGACTTGAAAATTCTCGATTCATTTTTGCTCTTTGTTTAATTATCACTCACGAAAACAAAATTAATATATCTGTACAATATTGTAAACATCAAACACTTGTTTTAGAGTCTTTAATTCACATGTTGCAACAAATAACGGATGTCTATTGGTAGAAAATAGTTTATCGATAATTAATTTTAGCTTTCTTTTGAAATATTTTTCTTTTCAACATTTTCTTGCATGTAATAAAATAAAATATAAACCGGCTAAAAGAACCGCCTCCAAAAAAAAGTATTCACAATATGTTTAATACCATGGGTATCCTAACCTCAATTGAGATCATATAAAATCCCTTGTGCAACTAATGGCAGTGAAGCGATCTGCATTATCGACCTTTTGTAAAAAAAATAATAATGTTTTTTTTCATCATGTGAGGTTAAACGAAACATTAATGGCAGCTGTCATTATCATTATTGTTTTCTCTTTATTTCATTATTTCACAATGTTATCTTATGTTCGAAGTAAACATGCTACTAGTTTTTGAATGATTGATTGTCGCGGATTTAGTTGTCAGAATTTCATTGTTCTGTTCTCAACGCACTGCTTTACCAAGGTTAGTGTCGAATTTGCATTATTTATTTACTGAGATTGTTTATGAAAGTAGTCGAAAAAATTTATTAAAGGGCTTTCGCCTACGTTGGCATGTTAGAATTCAGAAAAATTCAATAAACTAGAGCTCATTCTCTTTATATACTTATCCTCTTATTTTCTAATAAGATTATTATAATACACTATTAAAAATTACAAGATTGGGCCAAGTTTATATACACTTGCAAGATTTCCTGCAGGTAATAACCCGAGTGCATTTTTGTAGCAAAATGTCAAGCTCCGAGGCAAGTGTTGGATGTGTCAGTGAAGTTACTTTGGCTATCAGTAAGGCAAAAGGACCCCAACAGCCAAATAATGCTCGAGACTTGGATAGTCCTGATTCTACCTACTCTGGAAACTCCAATTCGTACACAGTTCAACGATACGATTATACAGATGAGGAAAGCCAAAATGGAAACTCTGAATTTCAAGCAACACCTAGTGAAAGTGACTTGAGAATACCCATTGTAGGATATGAAGTGATGGAAGAAAGAGCTCGATTCACAGTAAGAATTAAAAAATTTACGATCATTCAAGTTACTCTTTAAAATCAATGCAACTGGAAAAACATTTTTGCAGGTGTATAAGCTGAGAGTAGAATTTAAAAATGGAGACTGCTGGTTTGTCTTTCGTAGATACACAGATTTTGTTCGTCTATACACACAACTTAAGAGGCAAAAAGCTCCTATTTCCCACTTATCACTACCAAGGAAGAAGTGGTTAGGAGATAACTTTGCTCCCAGCTTTCTTGAGGAAAGAATAAGGGGACTTCAAGCATTTGTTAATGGGCTGTTGAATAGTCCAGATTTAGTTAACCTAAGTTGTGTCAGAGAATTCTTTTGTCTTGATGAACCTCCTGCCTTATCAGATACTGTGGAAGAATCTAGAGTAAGGAAAAACTTCGTTGAATAGAATTTAAAATATTTGTTCATAGCATTCTTCAACATTTTCTTCACCATTTTTTTACCTTTTTAGGCAATTTTTGAAGCCTTAGAAGACACAATTTACCATTTGAGGCAACAGTTAAGAGAAAGAGAAACTGCTCTGACTGCAGAATCAAATCTTTGTAATGAAATGAGGAAAAAGCTTCATTTAATGAGGTAAAAATATATTTTATAATCTTTATAAATTCTACAAACTATGCACTGCTCCATGATTATTAAAATTAAAATATTTAAATATCAGTGAGTCTCAAACTTGTCCAAAGTGTGGTGCGAATAACAATTACTCTAGTGGAGAAACTTAGCAGTATAATATTTGACATGGACAACTGGTATTTCAGAATGAAAATGGTAGCTCTATACGATGCAATAAGTTCTTAAGATGATTCATTAAGGGACTAAGACCATCTTTCAAACAGATCTGCAAACAAATCTTACGGTCTCAGACATTGAGCTTAATGTTTTTTTATCTATATTCTGTATTCTCAAGGAAACGACTAATGCTTTATCTATATTGATGGAGCAATAACTGCGGCTTTATGTAACACTGCCTTTCAGAAAGGACCTATGAAACGAGTCTCAGTACTATTTTAATGTAGTCTTATAGACGTACTAGCACTTTTTTCACAGATTTTTATTTATTTATAGGTCTTATGTATTTAATTATTGTAAGTATTACATCACTGGTAACTATGTTGTAAGTGATTGGTTTTAATAAGGAAATGGGTTGTGCAAGTGATATTACGAATTTAAACTTACACTTAAAATTTTATTGCATTCACTTTGATTTTATCTTGAAGTATTAGTTTATTTAGAAAATAATTACTTTGTTACCTACGACTCCAGAGTTGGTGGTTGTTGCTAGATAGAGACAAAGATGTAAAATACTGACTATTGTATATTTTTATACAAATTTACCACAATTGCCTTCCCGAATTTCAAAATTGATATACGAGCCTTTTGATATCAAAATTTGACAACGGAATCGTAAATCTTTTTTAGGATTCTCATTCGTTACATACCAATTTAATATAGTATTTCGAGGAGAACTTATACATTCAATTATATTGTGGGATGGATATTTTTATGTTTCTTCCAGAATTTTAAGAGTTGAGTTAATGAGTATATATGTATGGTCGTCATGTTAGGGGAAGTGGTTAAATTGTAAAAATGTTAAGCCATGATATTTACAACAATTGATATACTATAAAATGTATACGAATGTATCCTAAAATTATTTATAAAAGTAAAGTTTACTTTTGCTATTACATTTCACGACATCGTTTTTTTCCTCTTGCATCGACCTTTGAACTTTCTACTTATTCGTGAATGATCGCAAAAAAAATCGCGATCTCTGAGAATATTAAATAATATTATTTTTTTCAAGTCAGTTTATGACAAAATTGAAGATTGTTAATTATACCAGAGCTTGGTTGCAGTTTTTAATTATATAAAGTATTGAAATTGAAACGAAACTCGTACATTTTAGATTTGTTTATTCAAAAAATTGGACATCCTGAAATACTAATCAAGACAGCCGTCAAAGCGATATACTCACGATATCAACATAAGTAATATTATAAATATTGAATATCATAACCACGCCCTATTTTTGAATAATCCCATTATACGACATTCTCATTATTAGCTCCCGAAGGGGCGGTTTTTTTCTTATCAAATTTCGTGCCCCTTATTCCATCGTATTATCTAAAGTTGACATGTTCGACTTCTGTTGAAAGCATAAAAGATGCATGTGATTAATCGACACGCAATGACAGTTATTTTAATGATATTTTGCATCGAAGTTTCAGGGTTTTTCCCTCTTTTTCACTGATTGAACCATTTTCGATGAATATAGAAACATTTTAAAAATAGAAATAAAAACTTGAAATATACATAATTTTTGCATCGGAAAAAAATGTAACATTTTTTTAAATATTTTTAGGAATAACTTCAATTTACTCTATTTTAAAATTTAAATGTATTATTAAAAAACAATTTGACAAGGATTTGGTTATTATTATCAAAGAAGTTCGATTACTTTAAATTAATAGGTGTAGATTACAAAAAAATGGATATAGATTGATGACAATAGCTACGATACCCTTTTACACAACACGCGCGCGCACACACAACACACACACAACACTTTGAAGATTGGCAAATGTTAATAAGACAAGTAGATACTAGCTCCAAAACGAAAATTAGGTAGTTATTAAAGTTGACAGCTTTCAAATTAAAATGTATTTATCTGGTTGTCTCACTTGTAATTAGGTTGAATTAACTTTAGTGGAATTGTAATGATACTCTTATGTTATTAGATTGAACTTGTATTAATATTACCAAATTTGTGGTCACAGTACCTATAATATGTATTATAAACGCATTTCAAAACAATGTACAAATTTAATTTTACATTTGCAGTTGCGTACCTTTATCAATAGAGAGTTATCCAAGGAAAATACACTATAAATGGACAGCTTAAGCTTACCGTGCAGTAAATAGATTGACAATCGTGTTAGCTAAAAAAAAAATTATTTTTATTAGATTTTTCAGGTCAAATGAAGTAAGGTTTTTGATTCGTACCTTGTCTAGAATGCTTTGATGAAAATCGATATTTTTTAGATAATTACTTATTATTAGACAAGTTCTGTCGTTCTGTAAGAAAATTAATTATTTTTGAGTTATTGCAGAATAAAAATTCATGTTAATGCGAATGTTAACATAACTGTTCGATACCTGATCGATTACATTAGTGACAGATGTCGTCAATAACAGTAAAGGATAGAGATGAACAATCATCTCGTATAGAAATAGAATATAAACATGCGTATCGTAGCAGTGAAATTCATCGCAGCAATCGTATAAATTGCCAAAACCATCGTCAAGAATTCCGAACAGATGGACAGTAGCATCACGAAGGAATAAAAATGCGATATATCGTGAATGATTTCTCTCAATTCCGAGTAATAAGAATGCCAAAACTGAAACAATTTATTATTTTTCAAATTCAGTTTGTCTGGAAACGACTCTAACCGCCGAGAGATTATTCTTCGGTCGCAAGGCAAAATTCTGACTGATAATCAAAAACAGATTTTCGATTAATTTCAGTAGTATGCAGTATTGCATTATCACTGCGTTCGGTACCAAATGGTGAAAGTGAAAGAAAAATATCGATTTCCACGCTACCGAGAAGTTCACGTATATAAATACGAAGTATCCGGAAAACAGAAGAAAATTAACGATCTACAAAATGATCAATCTGTTCTTCAATTTCTTTGCCTCGAAAATGAAATTTCGATTGTATACGACTTCTTTGGTGCTATTGATTTTACTCAATAGAGCAATTGCTTTCTTGTGCTTGATACAATAAAACAAGATTATGCACGCGTTGCCAACGATGTAAACCGTGTAGCCTGCCATATTGATTTGTATTTTTGCATATTGCCGTTTGAATTTAGTTGTTCAGAAGCAGTTGATAATTTATATAATTTATTGTTCTTGCTCATACTTAAATTAAATGCAAAAAGAGAATCCAGACCAAATTGCAGTGAAAAGAACAACAATATTTCAATACATATTAAATTAAAAATTTGGTTCACACGACAACTTTAATTAGAAATAAAATTCACAAACATATATTATATTGCAAACTGCAAACTGTTAGTACTATTATTATATATTTTATAAGTAGTTTCAATTATTATGTAAATACGCCATAAAAACAAAGGAATGAATGACGGAGAAACAAAAAAAATTGCAAAAACTGTACTTTCATATTGCAATAAATTGAGAAAGTTGGTGAAACTGGCTCCAATTTGGTTAAATTATATCTACTGTCGCTTTTTGTCTTGATTTGCTTGTAAAAGAATAACCAAATATGTCGCCGCAGTACCTATAATCTGTAATATACAATAATTTAATAACTTATATTGATATGAGTATATCGTATTCATAATATTGAACAAACCTTGATCAAAAGAGAGTTATCTAATGAATACATTTTATAAACAGAGAATTTGATTTTGCTGTGTAGCAGATAGATGGAAAAACGTGTGAGCTAGAAAAAATATCGATAACATATAAATTGTCCTATTTAATTTTACTTAGTTGATATTTAATAAACTAGAATTGTTGCTTACCTTGTCCAAAGTAGCCTGATGAAAGTTTACACTTCTCAGATAATTATTTATTATTCTGCACGATTCATCATCCTGCAAAAAGATAAAATAAGTCATGAATATTGTAATGATAAATTGTAAAATTATCAGGTACCTGATTGATTATGTTAGTAGCAGAAGTTGTTAATAGCAGTAGAATATAAAGGTGAATAATCAATGCGTAGACATAACTGAAGACGTCGTAAAAATCTTTATCAAAGTTTGATATCGCAATGAAATACGTTGCGAAGATTATCGAAGAAAACTTATAGCAGACAGAAAAAAATACAGCTTTGGAATAAAAGTCAATTGTATCGCGTATTATTGCATTCAATAGTGAGTAAGAATCCCAAAACTGAGATAGATGTTTTTCAAATTCAGTTTGTCCAGAAACGACAGTGACTGTTGAAATATAATTCTTTGATGACTCAATAAAATTTGTATTCGTAATTATGAACAGATGTTCAATCAATATCAGAAATATACAGAATTGTAATATTACTGCGTCTGGTATCAAATGCATAAATTGATATACATGCAGTGATATTGGTGCGTTTGGATGTGTATTATAATTGTATATATAAAATCCAGATGAAAGAACAAGATTTATGAGCCATGTGGCTGTTAATTTTCTTCTCAACACATTCATTTCCAAATTAATATTTTGATTGTATATGACTATCCTCGCGTTATTGATTTTGTTGAACAAAACTATGATTTTGTTATGTGAAAGACCAAAAAATAACGTAATGCATGTATTGGTGATTAACAAGTATATATAATGAATCACATATACAGTGCCCATCCAGCTTTCTTCTGCGAAGAGTTTCAATATGATGAAATAATTCCACGCAATTAGACCAAAGCACAAAAGTAGACTGTACATAGTACTAATCCAACTATGCGAGAATACCCAGCGTCTTAAGTTGTTATTCAACAGTTGGCTTTTGAAATTAAATGGTGCTATTCCCAATAGTTTGAAATAATAAAATGCACATTGAAGTATCCATGCTTCTGCATCACTGAGTTTCTGACTCAATTTCATTATTTGTCTCGCCATTGGCCCTTTTATGAACAATATTTGTTATTGAACAATACTGTAAAGGTCGTAGTATAGCAATTCTCATTGGAGAGTTAAAATAAATAAATACATTAAAGTAAGTAAAGCATTGTAGTTAAAAGATATTAACAAAAAGAAATCACAAACGTTGTGCAAGTCACTCAAGCAACACTTAAACTTCGGATAGTTCGTTCAAGTTTTTTGACAAATGAACACTGACGAATAAAAACTTATTGCTAAATATCGATGAAGATCAATATAATCATCGTCAAAAAACTATATCGTTGAAATTCAGACTTGATTTGACAACGTTAAGTCAGTCACTGAAACGCAATAGGACTCTAGTTGGCAACGGTTCATTCGAAATTTTGAAAAATGTATGTCCGAGACAAAACCTTCGCTTTATTTTCACACGTGTACGTAGGAATATTCAATATTTATTACCGCAAAAAAAAAAAGTTCGTCCGTGTCCATGGAAACAAAAAGTAAAACACACAAAGCCTTTCCCTTTAAATATTTGACGAAAGTCAGTGTAAGTTTTCCAAGTGCACGCGGTTTAAAAATCGATGATACATTGTCGCGTAATTGATGTATTGATTTTTCGCTTTGCTCGATTCTATCGATTGAGCAGGCTACACCTCATCCTAGCTCATGTCCTTTTTTATAGCTGATCGATAAATTGGTTGACAATTTAGAAGTAATAGCTATTTACACTTCGTTTGTTGCTAGCGACATTATGACGGAAGGAATTGAATGAATATTCTTTAGCATATCGTTTTTGTAGTACAACGCGATTATTGATTTTTTTATGCCCCAAAATGCAATTCTGAAATACGCTTATGTACATACATGGTATGATTCTGACGAAATGAGCCATAAAACATTCTGTATTATTATTTAGTTTACACGTAAAATTAGATAAGATACCCGATTCAACCCTCTGCCACTGATTTTACTGGTTTCCCATGCTTATTAAATGGTAGTACGGGATATTTTACGGTCTCTTCTGTGAAAATAATACGCGCGTAAAAAATATTTTTTCAGAAAATTCAAAATTTGTAAAATGACGGATTTTTATATGTTGTGATAAATGTCGTTTCAAATAAATATGTGTTCAGCCAAATGAAGTTTTGCACTATGCAATAAAATAAGTGTTTTTTTTTAAATATTATTGTTTAAACTTAAGCTTGGAAATATCCGTTCCTATGCAGCTAGCTTCGAAGTAACTCAAAATTGAATGTTTTATCAATAGCAAAGACGCTGTTTATATACCCTATTTTCCATTAAACTTCATTTGACCAAAGTGGGGATCCGATTTCTTTGCGCTCTCCAAAGCAAAAGCAAAAAAAAAGTCGCAGT
>JAWWMK010000001.1:4002299-4070507 GCA_035047105.1 Galeopsomyia nigrocyanea | reverse complement strand
GGTGTACTATCCTTGACAATATTCTAGAGATTCAGATTTTTTGGCATTGTCTTTCATGAAAAAATCCCAAGGGTGCCATCCCCCCCCCCCCTATTTGTTTTGTCTCGAATAAAAACCTTCAAACATTCAAATTTCATAAATCATAAGAGCTCCACTTCCATCCGCAATATTCAACAAATCACAACGAATTCCACTTTCAAAACAAACTCTCTTTTTCACGAAAAACCAGCCATAAACATTAAACCACATGCGGGCGAGCGCATCCCTTCGTGTCATTGGCAACAGCAAAAATTCGCTTAGACAAAGCCCAAAGCGAGCGTATAAATTTTCTCGCGGCGTGAGTCACATACACACAGATACGTATGTATTTCCTAGAACTGCACGCTCTCCCCGCGCGCTCGCAAGAGAGCTCTGGTATGCTAATTGCCTACATGCTATGCGCGCCGATTTTCTTTTCTTTTTTTTTTTTTGATCTCGCGAAAGCGGGGGTGTCAAGGGGTTATGTTTGCGGATGTGAATATCGAGTTACCAAAAGGCTTTATGTCGCGAGGTTAATTTCATTTTTTTTCTTTCTCTATCGTTGACTTTGAAGATTTTTCGAGGTATATATATGAGCGTTTCATTGTTGCCGCTTTTACGTGTAGCAAAATTGCTCTAAGCAAAGGAACAATGGGTTCATGATTGCTCAATGACTTATGTACTGCCAATGTTGTGTATTGAATATATGAAATCAAACTTTTTCTTTCGCTCGAGTTTTGAAGTCTAATGGATTGGATTTCACGTTCGATACACAAATTGCAAAACGACTAGTATGTAACTGTACCGTGGCGAAACGATCGGAAATAAATTTATTCTTTACAACCAGAAATAAAATTGCAAGAACTTCAAATTACCCGGGATATAATAATAATTTACAAGGTAGAAGTCTCCAACTAGATCCTCGCTCATTAAGCAAGCCGCTACAGCACGACAATATATTAAAATCACCGACTAGTTATATACCATCCGAAACGGAATAATTCAATTAAAAGCCCAACCTGTCTTACTTCTCATTACAAGCGCGAAAACAAGATCGTCGGCAGCCCTTTAAAGCATTCCTCACGGCGCGCGATAAAGGCCCCGTTAACATCTGTAAAGTTACGTTTCTCGCGCCTTTTAATTGGGACACAACGCGCATCCGAAAGATTTAATCGCGTCGATATATATATATTGGACTCTCTTCTTTTTTTTTTCATTTTCTTCTAACTGTGTATGTACAAGTTCTATTGACAATTATTTTTCACGTATAGCGGTGAAAGTTTTGAATAAAGATTCGTTAATTTATATCGTTATAATAAAACGAAAGTCTGGGGGGGGGGGGGGGGGGTTCGTCGTACTTTTACGGAGAGGAAGCTCCTGTAGTAATTATTAGTGACTGCGATAAAGAGAATTACACGCGTGCACGCATGGACACGTGGAGACGTCATAATTGGCGGCGAAGACAAAAACGAAAACTCGTTGCATTCCTTTGCGATTTATATATAAATCTTCAAGCACTTTCGAGCTCTCGCGCGCGTTGATGGATTTTCTTTAGAATCTTCTTCAGTCAAACGTGTTTTTTTTTTTTTTTGTTAAGTGTCCTTATACCAGTGCGGAATTATATTAGGTAACAGCAAAATTCTAGTAAAAGAAAAAAAAGCAAGTAGTAATATCACATTTCGGTCAGACACAAAAAAAAATCTTTATTTATTTTTTTTTGCAAATCAAAAGCTTTATACTGGTATAATTTGTGCACATACACATACACACAAAACACGAGGCAAGTGCATAAGCCACGATCACAACAAAGATCCCACACACGATTCTCGAACGACGACAACAATGCACCTCTCTCTCTCTCGCGCGCGATCCGGTTCGGACGATTGCTCAACTCGGGCTCGCGCTCGCGCATCGGCCTGATAAATCAATTGGTCGTGACGTAACTTCCTCTGTAGTGCCCCCGTATCCTTTTTTTTCTCTCTCTCTTTCCTTTTAGTTTTTCGCGTACAACTTTATCGATGGGCTCATCTTCTCTTCCCTCCTCGTTGAAAATTTCAACCGTCAAAAAAAAAAAGACGACGAGGAAGAGGAAAGGATATATACCCACTTTCGTTCTCCTTTCTCGCCGACTCACTTTTCTTTCGTGTGTCGCTTTTTTTTTCCTTTTCGGCCCGAAATTATGGGCTCCTCGTGTTTTTTTTCTCTCTCTCTCCTCTTCGCCAGACACAATTAAGCTGATTGAGTGGGTAATGTGCCTTGTGTATATTTGGATAAATATAGATTGGATACGAGCTCAGCAGCGGCGGCAGCAGCTCTCTTCTTGACGTATATTATTTTGATTGCCACACTCTCTTGCATGCATATTAGCAGTCTTGCGATATGAGGTATATACGTGCGAAAATTAAACGAGTTCAACTGAAATTTCGTTAAAAAAAAAGAGAGAAAAAGAACTTTTACTCACAACTTTTACAGAAATTCTCGATCAAATCTCGCTCTGTTAATAACTCACTTCCCGAACGCAGCATACCAAATCCCAACGATTTCCCACACCGTATAAAAAATCCCATCATCATCCATTTAAAAAAAAATATCTATCGTCCTATATATCCCCCCCCCCCACACACAACCCAATTGAGAGAGAAAAAACATGAAAATCAATGTCTAAACATCCATCGTCACGCCGCATGATCATCCGAAAACAAAGCTTTGCGTTCGGATTCTATACTCTTTCTCCTCCTGCGAGCAGAGCAGAGCGCGCGCGCGACTCGTCTGTATTTAATGGGGAGTAGTAGGGGCGCCGCGGCCGCTCAGCCGCTCTCGCCGCCGTAAAGGTGAGCCCGCGGCTGTGCGCTCATGCCACGGACGGATCAGATCCGTCGGATCAGTAACTCTTTCCTTGCCGCAGCATCCGCTCGTGTCTGTGTGTTTGTCTCTCTTTTCAGTTTCTCTCTTGAAAAGAACAGTGTTTTGTTGGTTTTTTTTAATTTTTTTGAAAGTGACTGTGCTGTGTCTTAGTGCGAATAACTCTTTGTGCTCGTGACAAATTTTCGAAGGTTTGGATGAGTTTTTTTTTTTTTTGGTTTCATCCGTGGATATAGGTCGATGATAGTGAGTTTATAATGAGTAATGTTTGTTATCGATTGTCTTAGCCTTGAATGTTTTTACACTGATTGTTTATTCAGTCTACATTGAGCTCGCCCCAAGCTCTTTGAAAATTCGTTCGCACAAAGTGGTATACGTCGAAACTAATTGTGTGTTAAGAAAAAAAAGTAAAATCGAGCAGGTGTTACAGAAGACAAATTACTGTGTTCAAATTGTGTGCTACCACGGAAATGTGACGTGCGTTTCCTTCCCGTCAAAACATTGATCGTATATAAAAGGTAGGCAGCAGCAGCATCTTTTTTTTTTTTGTTATCCACGGAACTTCCGTGTAGAAAAAAAGAACGGGTTTGTAAATCGTTCATTGAGTAATTTGTTGCACAATAATTTGCACAGTGCGCCAACAACGACGATGACGACGACCTCGTTCAGAGCTGCGAGCGTTCGCCAACGTAATTCTAAGCCAGAGGGCGTCGTCACACGAAACCGAAAGTTCCGGTGTAGTTGATCGACACGCGATCCCACTCGGATGCCACTCCGTCTGCTCTCTGAGTTCGTTTTTTTTTTCTTCGTTTTGTCGAGTGGACAGGTGAACACGATTTTTTTTTTCAAATTTAAGATTTAAAAATAAAGGAAAAATCTTTCAATTTTCGCACAACTCTACTGTTACTCGTCTTTTGTTTCGTTCCATACATAGTTTCACGAGAAAAGAGATATAAAGAAAAAAAAAAGCCACTTGAATCAGCAGTGAAAACCGATACTATAGAAAAAGATATACACATATAGAGCGTAGAGTTCATGAATAGACGCAGCGAGTGTAATACAAAGAAAAAAAAAGAGAGAAAGAAAGAAGCATGTAGATAAGATAAAAGACAGAAGAAGAAGCGCAAGGTGAGAGTGCGAGCCACTGAAAGAGGACGACGGTCTATAAAAGAAAGTGATTCGCTCGTAAAAAAAGGAGAAAAGATACGTATATAAAAAAAAAGAAGAAGACGCTAATAAGGGCTTTGGAAATACTTGCGGGAGAATTTCATTAACGGAACCATCTCGCACACGATCAATATTTACTCGGCATCGATATACCGTTTTCCAAAAAATATTTTTTCTTTTCCCAGCGTCATCCAAGAGCTCGCCCATATGTAGCACGATAAACTAAGCACATACGCGTGCGAACACAAAAGGCGAGGGCGAAGAAGAAGAGGCCGCATCCTTTCAGTCGATACGTCCGGAGTTATATTATATATATAGCGGCCCTCTTCAATGATATACCCGCGTGTGGTCTCGAAAATAAAAGAAAGAGGGGGAGAGAACTTTTGGATTTTTCGTTGTGTATATAGTTCGAGGTTTGACGTTGTCACGATCGGTTCGGCTGACATTGAAAAAAATAAAGTTAAAGAAGAATCTTTGTTCAATCGATGAAATTTCTCGTTCACCTGTGCCTCAGACGATATACACATAACATATGTCGGCAAGCTGAATAACATTCGGATAAGCATCGCATAACTCAATTTGGCTAATGAGGTAATCCATTAAAAAAACAAGCCCTTAAGTAATTAAGTCCTCTCCCGCGAAAAGTGATTTAAAGTTACCTGCCATAAATTCCCCGTGAGAGAGAGAACCTTTGGCCTCTCTCTCGTTCACTTGCCTAAGTGTTTCGTTCGATATTTACGAGGATGGAATTAATGTGTTGGATTATCATCGTTTTTTGCCATACTAAAGAGGAATGTCGCATGAGACGGCAATTCACAGATGTTCTAATCCTAGGGAAATGTCGGATTGCCTTATGATTAATGAGCTTGTTATAGATACGAGTTTGTTTTTTTTTAACTTTTATATTCGCGCGGTTAATATCGCTTTAATGTCATTTTAATCATAAATAAATAAGTCACTTAAATTCGAAATAAAAAAAAACTCGAAACTATAAATAACTTCAAACACGCTAGCTCGTAAGCAATGTATGTATATATATATCGAACGACGAAATCGAAAATTCAAATGCACAGCCGTTTAATTAGTCAGAAGAAGTGGATAGTCGGCGCTTCTTTAACATCCCTTTTTTCCTCTCTCTCTCTCGCTCTCTCGTGTTTTCAAGCACACAAGAGCGCGGAAACGTATTCACGCGCGGTTTGCTGCTGCTGCTTGTGCAGTTTTCAGTGGCAATCTCTCGCGCCATCGTCTTCCAATTTCCGTCTTCCTGCCCACGGCGCGCGCATTATACTTGCAGAGCGTTCGCGCCGCGGCTGCTGTAATGCTGATGCTGCTGCAGCATCACACGAACGATATTTTTTTTTTCTTTTTTCTTTTTCTTTTCTCGTAGCCGTATCGTGTCGCTTTGATCTTCGTTTGACATTTAAGGGCTTTTCGGCTTTCAGCAAGAGAGAGAGAGAGAGAAAGAAAAAGAAGGTGTTATTGTAATTTAATGTTCTTATGTAACGAATGTACGCGATATAATATACTCACCCTTTCTTACTCCATAATGTTGCCGCGCGCTCGTACACATCATATATGAGCTTTGTGTAGCGAGAGAGAGAGAGAGAGAGTGTGTGTGTATTATATGAAAACACGTGCGAGAAAGAGAGAAAGAGTATAAAATAAGGGCCTACTCGCTGAATAGATTTAAGATGTGTATGCACACACACACGACGTGAGAAAAAGCCGCAAAGGATACAAACCGTTACATTCTCGCGGAATTTCTGTTATTTTCATAATCTTCAATTCCTTTCTATCCGTGAATATCTCTTTCTCTTCGTGCGTTGTATATGGCAAGGGAAAAACAAATGTTTTATGAGCGTCTCTTACCTTTTCTCTCTCTTCGTTAAGCAAATTAATTCGCCATTCAATTATATTGCGCTGAGATGTAAATATTTATTAGCGGGAATATTTACAGTGATTTTTTCGAATTATAAGCACTAAGACCAAAATTGTACTCTCCGTAAATTCAACTGCTTATCTCGAGCTCGTATATATACCTCGGCAGCAATTTTCTCTCTCGCGTAGGAATGAATCTTCTCTGCATCGCAGCCTCTTTTTTCTCCACTCTCAAACGAGTTTTCTCTCTTTGTTACACTTTGCATGTAATTTATTACAGCTCGACGCAATAAGACAATTCCATTATTAGCTCATGCAACGGTGGCGATTCGATGAGATCTGTATAATTCGATTATGAAAGAGATTGCATTATTTTTTTAGTCGTAAATTGGGATACGAAAAAAACGAAAGTGCGGCTTTTTTGTCCAGGTGTAAAAACTTTCTATGTGTGATTAATTTCGATCCTAATGTGTATGCGTGTAATCGACACTGTAACATTGTGACTTTGCATACAGGGTGGTTACGTAAGGGTATCGTTTGCTTTTCCGAGTGATATTTTTCTTATTGGCTACCGTTGCGTTGTGTTATGTTTATTTCTCAATTACGAGTTATCGATAGAACGACTTTCTTTTTCATCTCATTAATTTTTCTTACGGAATGGAAATTCACGCTTTTTCAAAAATTTCTCCTTGTTTATGCGACGCGTGACTCTTAAGATGATCTATCGAAGTAGTTAATTTTGAACGATGATGTAAAAAAAATTTTGGGTGGATAGCGAGATTCTTTAAATTCAACATTCGAATAAATATCACGACAAGTTAAAGCCGGTGTTAAAGCACAAATCCGTTCTCTAGTCGAAGTCTAATTTACCAGGATCGTCGTGAACTCAATGTGTCAGCTCGTAAACGGGCGCATATAGCAAGAATCCGCATCACCGACGCAGACAACTTACGACAAATATTTGCCTAGAAGTCTGACTCGGTGTAATAGCACGCGTGCGATCGCGCGCGCGCCCTCACTTTTTCGGTAACCTTTTCCTCGACAAGCTTTTGCTTTTAAGCCACCAATTAGAGATCGATTTCCCACGAGTCGATGCTCGCGGTAGCTGCAAATACGACGACTACGAGAGTTTTGTATATGTGAGTCTCCTTCCGATGTTTTTTTTTCGTGTCTTATGTAATCGCGAGCGAGAAAGAGAGAGAGAAAAAAATTGATGGTTTTTTTTTTTGGTTGCAAAACTACAATGAAATTGGTGTGTTATTAGTGACACATTAGTGTGCAATCGATAGGTCGAAATTACATAGAGAGGGAGACGATCCATAGCGATTCGAATCCATCACGAAGTTGGGATAATCGTGGGGCTTTATAATAATACGGGTCCTGTACAATTAAGACTTTCAATTGTTATGTGGTCGACCACGAATGGGGGTCTATAAATTACTTTTGGGTGTGAGACTTCGATACGTAAAAGTGTATTATTATTTTTTTCCAAATCGCAAAGATATTTGCTTGCTGTTCGAATGAAATATTTTTTTTATTCGTGTAATTAAATCAAATCTCTTCTAGACAATCAGTTATAAATACAGTTTGAATCATGAATTCGTTTCAAGATAATGAGCGCTACTTATAATCGAAAAGGAACCTACGAAAATCTGAAACACAAGTAATAATATGTTGACAACATTCTCGGTGCAAGAATTTTTCATTTTCATTGTATAATCGATAAGCTATCAATGTTAATGAAAAATCTCAAGTTGCTGATATGATCCAATGAAAAAATTATCAAATTACAAGTGCAAATACTTCGCAATAAGTCATTATCACAGCCAAAATCACTTTAGCCGCTCAATTAGCACAAGAACCGTAATAGGATTATCCCAAACCTCTGATAAAAAATCCGGTCTCTTTCTTTCCCCCTCCAAAAAAAAAAGTCGAAAAGAAGAAGAAAACGATGAAGAAGCAGCAGCAGCAGCGAGGATAATCCGGTGAGCTTCTACGAAGCGATCGCGTTCGGCAAGAAATGTCTTTATTGCTTTCCCGCTCAGATCAGAGAACTTGCCGCGGAAAAGTGGATCGTTTCCGTGTATCGCGCTCGCGCGAGAGAGCACCTTCTTATCGATCTCTCTCTCTCTCACTTTTTTTTTATTGCACCTCGTTCGAACCAACAGGGAAATTCAAAACTCGTTAGAGATGTACCTTAACGGATTCGAATTCAAACGAGGTTGACCTTTTTTTTATTGTGGGGCCTCCGGATTTATTTGTTTTAAAGTGGTTCTCGTTTGATGGGATTGTAAAATGGAAATTGACTGAGGAAATTTTAGTGTACTGTTGAGTTTTTTTCATTTATTGATGAGTTTAGTGAACCTTTTTTATTTTTTAGTTTGAAATATATATTGTAAGGCGTTAATATTCTACTAGAATATAATTTTGTGGAAAGGCAACGGAAATCCTCGATAGTTGAAGTCCATCTTATAATCGGTGGTTTCGTCAGTGACTCATATAACGAGTGATAATAATATCGACGAAGAATCATATCAATTGAAGGTTCAAAGCAGCAGTGAGACCTCTCGCTTGAAAAAAACGAAACAATAAAAAAAAATTCCTTCACAATATTAATTGACATTTCATTTTTTAATATTCACGAAATTATTAAACGAGAAAGTTTTTTTTATACGTAGCACTGAACTCACCCATGAAAACCATCAGCGCAAAAACACTTCCCATTACATTTCAAAGTAACAATAATCATCGCCTCCGAGATATTTCCTCGCGGGAGAGCTTTTCTTTAGCATTCACGAGAGAGAGAACTATTGCATCCGTACTTACAGTGGCAAACAAGGCGTCGAGAGTGCGAGTGTGATGACCTCGTAAAATACGACGCGTATCTTCTTATTAGGAGCGAATCGCCTTCACCCTCATTATGTGCGTGAAGCTTCTTTCGCGCTCTCGCTCACCATAATACCGCCAAGCAGAAAACACATTCTTCTTCTTCTTCTTCTTTCGCCGCAACACGTGCGTTAACCTCGCACTCGGAAATTCAATCTACCTTTAATTGACCGAGAGCGAGAGCGCGTGAATTTTAAGATACTTTTCGGCTTGCCTGCGCTTTCAAGACGATGATTTAGGATGTCATTTTTCTCGGACCCTTTTTTTTTCTTCTTATTTTTTGATGCAGCGCGTGAGAAAGGATGTTCCATTTGCGATGGGTTGCTCTTTTTTTTTGTTATCGGTGTGTATGTGATTGATGTTATGGTGAAAAATGAGGTTGGGGGTGAGATTGCTTTTAACGCGTGAATGATAAGATTAATCGATGAGGGATATTTTTAGCATACGTTCGATAATGGAGTCATTGTATTCGTGTACATGTGTTATTGAAGTTCGATAATGGATTTTTTTTTGAAAACGCTAATGAATAAGCGTAGCATACAATTTTAAAATAATTTTTTATTAAATTTTGGTGATGAACGAGAGTAAACTCGTTCATCCAAAGTGGAGTGGAATTACTTTTTTCATAAAAAAAAGTAATTCTACTCCATTTTGGATAAACGAGTTTACTCTCTTCCACGACCAAAATTAATTTTGTTTGGAGTATCCCGAGTGGGAAAAAACCAAGAAATTAATTTTTTTTTTAATGAGACGCTATCTTCGAAATTTTAACGTGAATCTAATCGTCAATAAAATTCATTGCTTTACGAGCACACTAAATCCAAATCCATAAACCAGAAAAAAACACAGTTTTGTAGGGTCACGTACCTTTGGTAAAGAAGTAAAAAAAAACAACTTTTACATCCTATCCATCACAAAGATTTACGACCGCCAAGTGAAACTCCTTGCCCTTATACTCCTTGGGCATTCAAATTGTTTAAACCGACGGTGCATGACGTAATATCGCGCGCGCCGGCAAATATGAGAATTGATTTTCCGCGCGCAAAAGTAGAGCCGCTTTTATGTTTTTCTTCCCACGCTTCCTCTCGAATATTAAAAAAAAAAAAGAATCCAACTTCTTTCGCGCAATATCCGTCAATGATGGTGATGCAGCTCGAGGCCTAAGGAAAGAGTGTATATTTTTCTTTTTTTTTTACGATCGCACGACTTCGTATTATGTTAATTACAGAGAGCCTAAATTTACGACACTTTTCCCCGACCAAAAAGCTCACGACCCGAATATCAAAAGTGGATTGACCTTGTTTATAATAATGATAAAGCCCTAAGGGCGCGTCGATCAACCGAAAAAAATTCTTCTTTTTTTTGGTAACGCCCTCGCTCGTGATATGTGGAACGTGGACTCGCCGAAAAATAAAGGTAAGGGGGCCAATATTCGCGTGCGAAATTTAATCTATTTTGCGCGAGAAAACGTGAAAGATAAGCCGAGATGAGCGAGCGAGAGAGAGAAAAGGTAGCCGTGTAAGGAATAAGGTTAAAAATAATTGTGCGTCGCGAGAGATGCTCTTCTTCTCATTCTCTTAAAAGCTGCAGGGAAGAGAGAGAGAGAGAGAGAGAGAGAGAGAGAGAGAGAGACGAGCGAGAAAGAGAAGGAAAAAAAAACAGTCTGATCGCCGACGAGTGATTATTCTTGAAGCTTCCCCGACTTGTTTTTAGCCCTAACGATCGACGTGAAGCATTTTTCCAGCTGACTTTCTCATTGAATAACGAGGTCAATTTTTTGACCATTCGAAACGCCGCCGCCGCAGACCTGTTCCTTCCAAGCTCTAAACGATTGTAATTGTTTCATTATGCCTTGTACTTTTGCTTTCTCGGTTTTGATCATTTATTTTGGCTCAATTTCTACGCACGACGATTGCTTGCTGCTACTGCTGCTGCTGCTACCGTTGCTGCGGCTTTATATTTTCGCTGTTTTCAACTGTAATTGCGCCTCGCTTACATCTGAAAGTCAATTGTTCTTTTCTATATCTTCGTTTATTTGAACAACAATATTGTCAATTATTTTTTACGATGACTTCAGGATTTTTATAATGGAGCAATATGTTAATGAAATACCAATCAAAGCGATGTACGAAGATCTACTGAATTAATTAATATTTATACATTTAATATCTACAAATACTATACTTGTTTCATATCTAGTTATATATTCTAATTTCTACATTTGTGTTCACATTTAAAATGCCATCTAGCAGAAAATATTGTACCATGAAGTTTACTAAACTAAGACTACAAGAAAAAAAGCATGCATGATAAAATTGTTATTTTGATAAATCTATTACATCTATTACTATTAACAATTATTCAGAATTCTCTCAAAAATCTAAGGCTGCAGTCATTTTTCGTAAAAATCCCGATAGCATAAAAAAACTATAATAATTTTCTATATACAGTTTCATTATAAAACTCATTAAACTTCACAATCGCTTTCATTAGACAAATATGCAAGAAACAATAGCAGCAGCCGTATCAGGGCAAGTTTTCTAAAAAGCTAACAAAAGCATCATCAAGCTGCCAGATCCCGTTACTTGGCATCTGCCTTGTGAAAGGGAATCAATATAATACGTCGAATTTCTCTCACGTACCGTATTAAAATTGGCGCGCCCGCAAGTGAAATCCATCTTGACTGTTGCGCTGTATGATTGGCTTGATTAAAGCCTGTATTTGGTCATAAGGACGACCTTGCACATGCTCACGTCTAAATGAGAAATTGTATACCGCGCCAAATAATTAATACCGTACACCTTGTTCTTCAAAGTCATTTATATTTTGCTTGCATTTTTCAACAAAATAATGCAATGGAAATGCCACGTTAATTTGCGCTTCAAATGATGGTAGATTGAAAACAATCGCTTTAATAATACTTGCAAGCATTTATGTGGATTGATTATATTTATATTTTATTAGTATACGTATTATTGCCAATAATAAAAATGATAATAACGGTCGTCCAATTCTTTAGTATATGTAAAGATATTTTAAAAAAGAAGCAGTTTTGGTATTTATAAATTATGTGCTGTCATTTCTCTAGCTATTTTACTGGATTCATCAGGCTGATAAAATATAAAAACGAGGTCAAATTAAATTGCAATACATCGCTAATGATTCATAAATCATGAATTTGCCATTTATTCGATTTTTTACGGCTGGCTAACAAATATCAAAGTGAAATATACTATCAGTATTTATCTAAATATCAAAGTTATTATGATGCAGAGCTATGTTGAATCAGTTTAAAGCGACATCTAGCGTAATCAATCAAATTTGCTTCAAAGCCATTAGAAGTTTCGCTACTACGAAATTTTTGTGAAATTACGATACATGAATTATGAAAAGACAATTTTTTTTCACTTGTTGCATAAACAAAAAATTCACATCCGCCAAACCATGGAAGTTCCTCAAAAACATTGTTTTATTATCTTATGAGCAGACTTGTGATCAACCAAATTTTCAAAACCTTAAATCAATTTATCATTATGAAACCAATTATTTTTAAAACTCCACCCTGTCAATTTGTTTAAAAGATTTAAAAGGAATTGTCGGCGAAACAGATTCAAGCAAAATCTCATTTTGTTCAATTATGTAAGGCATAACGATCATACATGAGGAAATGTGATTTTCATGATTTGGTGGGTATAACAATTGGCAATTAAAGGAACTGAATCTGTGTTGGATTTATGTAACTCGTATATTCTCAGAATTTCCAACATGACTATTACAATTTTTTCACAAGAAGATAGTTGTTTTCCTCATGTTGTTAATTCTATCAGTCCTCCCAGAAGAATTTTCTTTCATTGCAAGTACAACTTCCTTCAGGTATTGTAACTGGGAATCTCCAATCACAGTATCCTCCTCCGCGATTTGCACACCTTGCATTGCATGATTCGACAGTACATTCTGGGCCTATTTGAATCGTTCAAATCGTTTATTGATTTTACATTTTGAATTTAATGTAGAATGGATTGATACATATTTTATCTAAATATAACATCAACTAATAGTGTTATTTGTTAGTTTTTAGACTTTGATAAAACTAGTTTTTAAATTATTAGTTAAATTGAAGATAAATACTATAGGTTCGTTTTCATTAGTTTTCTTTAAATCGTTTCGAAGCATTATTTGAATGGACTAACTACTCGTGCATTATGAGTTCGTTAATTAAAAAAAATAGAATACTTGTATAGAAAAAAATTAACACTCACCTCTACTATTGCAGGCGTTTATAGCGAATATGAAGGCCATAATGCAGAGAAAGAATAGCTGGTACTTCATCTTGTAATTTTACTTTGCTGCTATATGAACGTAAAGAAAACTAAGTTCACTGACTACACTACAACATGAATTTGACTGCCGTTATATAGTGAAATTTCTTAAGCATACGTGTTATTCAGAGACAAATTATTGAAGGAGGGATTATAATTTTATGTAACTCGAGCGTGACGTTGATACATTGATTTATTGATGATTGATTTATTTACAAAAATTTTTTTAATGTAGCAAGACGCATAAGAAATTGTTACTGTAAGCGAAAAAATCGATCTCGGGAATCCCGTCTACGGTCTCTTCCGAAATGTGTTGAGCTGCATTTTTAATTTTCAATCAAAGAGATGAGTTCTATCTAGGGATTCACAGCTGTAATTGAAAAAAAAAATACGAATCAGGGAATACCCAATACGAGACCACTACTATCGTATGATGCACGCGATTAAATCGCAGATAAGAATTTCATCATCAAATGCACTTATGCGTAATTTTTCCAAATGATATAATCTAGATTGATAGTGATACTAATTGTTTTTATTGTAAAAATCGAAGATTTTTACTGAAAATAAAATGTAAGTACGTTATAATCCTAAATAGAAGAAATATAAAATCTATAATTGTTGTGTGAGACTTGACTCATTCTATGACTTGTTAGTATCTCATCACAGTTATCAACGTATTTTTACAACTTCAACACTTTTACTTTCTCATATTGATACGTTGTCGGACCTAATCACACTTGACCTTTACAAAGAACAACACTTAAATTTCTAGAGCTTGGAAAGTCTGCCTATATAACCATGAGTCCTTCCAAAAACGAACTTTTACTCGTTACACTCTCTCACGGTTACCATCCATAAAAACTTCTATGTTCATAGAAAACTATCAAAGCTGTCGACAAAAGCTGCTGGAACATCCTCTTGAATCTTGAACGAAGGAACGCAAAGAGAGAGACAGAGAGAAAGAGAAAAAAAAAGAGCGCACTCGACGAGAAAGACTCGGTATTTAAGGCCAACCCAAACATATACCCGAGAATACCATAAAACTTTCTTCTTTTCGTTATCGGTCGTAACCCGACATTTCTCAACATTAAACACTCCTACGTACATTCTCACACACATTATATACTTTATCGCGCCTGAAAACCTTGCGTTTTGTTTCCTGCATTTCAATTTCCTGCTTTATTCCATCTTTTTTGTTTCGGTTCTCTTGGCGAATTATGCAATTCGTCATCTTAATAGACACTCTGCAAAATTACTCCGACGAGTCAGCATGACGCAAGCGTAATTCGAGTGTTTATTTTTACAAACAAACAAACTAACAAAAAAACAATAATTTTATTTCCCACACAGGAGACATAGTATATTATCGAAAATGAAGATTATCAGTAGCGAATCATCAGATTGTTAACGGACTCCTCTCTCTCTCTCTCTTTCGCGCGAGAATAATGGACTTGACCGCGATGCGATCTTTTTCGGAAACATAATCTACCTTGCGCTCGCGCGCTGAGGGCGCGACACTTGGCACTTTCGCACGTGGCGCCCGCGGCATAAGAGAGAGAGAGAGAGAGAAAAAAAAGACAGCAAAGTCGGCCCAGTGACCCGGATAACCCGCGTGCGCCGCCGCAGCCGCTGCTCGCGGATTATAAATCGAACGGCCACGTGGGCTTTTCCTCGCGCCGCCTCTTTCTCACGCGGCTCGACTTTTCCTCGCACGCCGAGTACATTGTACATATATATATAAAGAGAAGTCATACACGCGTCGATGAGATGATGAATCAGGTGTTCAATTGAGTGCATTGAGACGTTGAGTTGGCTTTTGCCGAGAATTAGTTTTTTTTTTCTTGGGATTTTTTTAATTTCGTGGGGTGTGTCTGAAAACGAACTAAAAAAATTCTGAACTTCTATCTTCTTGTAAATTGCACGTCAAAAATCTAATTTTGATTTACCAACGTATGAATTATCTTATCAAATCTCAAGCCCAAGCGAAAACAACTCTGTTAATTCAAACACACACAGACACAATGTAATAAAGCATATAGTCGTAAAATCCAATGCCCAAAAATCCGCGAGCAACGCACACAATACACACCCCCTATTTTCTATTTCTTCTTATGGCCATCCTTCAAAACGTATATACGTTCTTCGAAAGCAGCCTGCACCTTCTCATTTTTTTCAGACGTAGCCCTCAATTATAAATGGCGTGGCCAGCACAGCCTGTGTTTTTTTTTACATCTGCCCACTTTCCTTGACTCGATGATTAATCGCAGACGATCTAATTAGGAACAACACCTGACACACGCCAGTGTATCTTTAATTCGTACCTTTGGGTAAAAGAGAAATGTCTGCATTTTTTTTTTGCTGCTCGTATATACGCGTGCATTGTTTATTGAGTCGTCGTCGTCGGTGGCCGAAGTTAAGACGTAAATATTTTTTGGCATTTTTGTACACTGTATTATGCGGTGGCTACCGGTGTGAATTATGAGTGTGTTATTGGTCGACGGAGGAAAATTGTTGAGGGGGGCTTTTTTTTACCTATAAGGGCCCTCTCTTGTAAAAATCTCCCCGCGCTGAGAATTATCGGTTGCGCACTTTCTATGCCTTGTAATTACTGAATTCTTCGGGTGCTTCCGACCGATTCAGTGATGTACGTGCAGCGAGTGCGGCCTTTTTTTTTTTGGGTCTGTATCCGTCTATGAAAAATTGTTGGCTGTAGTTTTTTGCAACGGCCGAGCAATAACTTTCGTTGTTTCGTGCGAAGCATTCCACGTGATTTTTTTTACTTATTTAAACAATTTGCAACGTTAGCGGCGGGAAAAGGAAAAAAAATATTTGCTAAAACTTTCTCGTTTATGAATAATCATTATTAAAGAAACACGACACTTGAATGGCCATTAAAACGTATTAATCCTTTTTGCCGGCGAGCGAGCGTGACTCACGCCACGAGCATTCATTCTATTTTCGAAGAAGCCTAAATCCACTCCTCGTGATGTCCCATTCACCTATATCGCGCAGATTCGAATAAAATCAACAACCAGTGCCATTTGTCATAATCAATAAAGCAAAAGTTTCTCGTTTTTTTTTTCATGTAAGTTTTTTTTTCATCCGCTTTTGCCCTCGATTTCGGAAATTGAAAGTTCGCTTATTTGCATAACTCGAAATATTCGGCATTCCCAGTTGCAATTTATTATTTTGTCGAGATGATGTGTCAATCTCGAGCGATAAATTATGAACGTGAAATATTTGACATGACAATTTCGCGCGCGAGAAATGCGTTCCGCGCGCAGGAATGCGCGTGAAATGTGCGACAATATTAATCATGCGAGTCGAAAGGCTTTCTGTATTACTTTGCGCGATTTACCATTAGCGTATATTGTAAATCGTGGCAGTAAAAAATGGCCGATCAATGAGGTCTCGTTGAAATTTTGTTGAATGTAATCTGCGCATCGAAAGTCCAATGACAAGGAAAAATATAAAGAAAACAATTTATTATTTAGCTTATAGTTGAATTGTCGGATATACATACTAACTTCGTGCACTTTCCCTGAAAAAGCAAGATGGAAAAAAAGGGGTTAAAGTAATTAGTATTGATTTGTATATAATTAGTATTGATATCGTTGTATTATAATATTTGTAATATACCTTTGCAAGTATCTTTTGCTCACGTGTCTTTGAATCCTCCTAGCCTTGAAAATTTAAACAAAAGTAAGTTCGTGGTCAATGTAGGACTATGTTGTTGCATATGTCAATGCAATTTTTTGGCATGCCTCTACAACTTTATAGATAAATAAAATTTTAATGCAAAAACATGTTTGTTCGACGGATTCTTTTAAAGAAATTAATTTATAAAAAAAGCAGTTGAACTAGAACATTTCTAGTTTTTGATTCTAGAAAAAAAAATAAATTGAAAATCATCGCTCTAACAAAACCGAAAATTTTTTGTGCCACAGGTCCTCTCGTGGTTGTGCAAAAAGGGCGAAGACATCCTGTCGAAGCACGGCCAGCACACGGCGACGAGTCTCTCAGCTGCGCGTCTTCATGAGCGGGAATTCGAGAAATTCTACTTCACGTCGATGGTAAGTCAAAACCATGATACTCTTGCAAAATTTTTGTCTCTCCCCCTCTCGTATAACGAACAATCGATATCATCATGTAAAGAAGTATAAAAAAAAAATACCGTTACACGCAGATATAGAGTGTGTCTCTATTCAATTTTAACGCCATTCAAATCTATCGTGCGCCAAAAGAAGAAGGGATTCCTTTGTGATTCGCCCCACTTTTGTCCGTGCGAAAACGATATATATATATATAGTACAAAGACCGACTTTATGCGAGATTTTTTTTTTTAGGAGTGTGTCTGCGGGTGAAAGAAAGCTTTTTCGTCTATGATAAGAGTCGACAGGTGTGCGCGCGTGTGGCTGTTCTTTTTTTTTTTGCGCGCGCGCGATCGAAGCGGTTATTTGCATTTGAATATATGTCCGGAAGCTAATGCAGCGTAGTATATGCTTGATGGACTTTCTTGAGGCTGCGCGCGCGATGGGTGTATGCAGATTCGTTACTTTCTAATGGCTTATTATTTCAAATTGACCTGACAAATCTCTGCCTCGTTGGGTGTTCTTTAAATTGATAGCGATACACGTGGGAAATTGAAAAGTGAGCTTCTTTTTAGTTTATTTCGTGCACATTTTTTTTGCTAATAAAATAATTTTACGTGAATATTTATCGTTAATCAAGAACTATAATATCAAAATATGAAATTTTTATTATTCGTAATGTTGCATAAAAAAATCATTTCGCTTTTATTTCTTGAATGAATTTGCTCGTCAAAAATCTGAAGGTATTTTATAAAATAAGAGCTGAAATGTAATGCATTTTAGATAGAAGAAATGCTATTAGTCTATAGATCAATTCAATTTAAAAAGTGGGACATTCTTAAAACAATGTATCCGAAAAAAAACTTGATTAGTATCAATTATACCATTATATTATAACTTTAACATGTCTTTGAAAGTACAATTTGTCCACGTATTTTCAAACCCATCTAGCGTTTGAAAGTTGAACAGAATTAAATTTGCAGACAATATTGAAGTGTAGACTAAAAATTTTAATCTACTAATTGATTTTTGTAATAGTGAGTATTTAGATGATAAGCATAACAAAAATTCGAAAACAATACTGCATAAACGCGAGCCGTAAAGAAGCGACTCATGCGGTACTTTCACCAACTCATCCAACTTTCGTGTCGGTAAGATCCTGTTTATCATTGGATCGATAGATCTTAAGTCGGTAAGGAAGAAAGTGACGAAGGATCTAGATCCCTTCTTCTTTTCCCAAGTATTTATTTTTTATAATGAGATTTTAAAAGTGGGCAATTACGTTTCTTAAAAGATGATACTTCTACAATTTTGCCCAAAAAAATTTTATTTATAATTTTTATTTATCAAACGTTTGGATAGTGGCTCCATTGCGGTAGAATCTTAAAGCATATGCTAGCATCTTACTTTTACCTTATTATCGACTGTTACTCACGATTTTCAATCATGAGATCTGTAGATCGTTTTTAAGATCATCTCTACCCAGATTCAATATCGAATCAATCAAAAACGTCAAAATAGAAATTCAAAGTTAAAAGAAAATATAATCATTGAAAGAAAACTCTTTCTTGTTGCATAACTATTTTCACTCTAAACGCCAAGTCAAACACTGTTAAAAAAAAAAGCGTTGAACTCCATGTATACTTTATCAGCGACATCATCCTACTGGAACAGAGTGCAGCTACACCTTTTGCACAATCGCTATAATTGTCATTCGTTTATCGCACAACTTAACCTTCCGCTATTCGCCGAGTTATTCGCTGGCAGACAATAAAAAAAAAGCAGAAAAGAATGTACTTTAAACTTTCTCGTGTCGACTTCGAAGCTCTTAATTACCGCGTGGGACGAACGACAATTATACCGCTTCGAACTTTTCTCCTAAAGTGCTCGACGCTGTTCGCTTTGACAATCTCGGTTTTGTTGTCACGGGCTTGCGAAAACAATACTTTCGTTACTTCGTCGCGCTCTCGTGGAGAAAAAAAAAGTTGTGTATATATATATAATACTATTCCATTGACACAATAGCCTCTTTTGCGTGCAACCAATTGCGACCGACGACGACGACGATAGAAAAAAAAAAGACAAATATACCATACAATTGACAATTTTCGCTTGTCGATTGTCGAGTTAACTATCAGACGATTATCCCGAATGCCGTTTGTTTTACAACTGCATGACTACTTATATATGTTTGCGCTTTTTCTTCATATATTTTTCTTTTTTTTTTACTTGATTTATGGACTTGCAGATCATGCGTCATCGGTAAATAATTCGAACTGCGTACACGGTACATACAGTAAATTGAGTACGTATAGTCATCAACCGCATTATCCTCGTTATTAACAGTAATCACTTAATGTCCATCTAACTCTTCTGAGAGCGCGATTAACCCATTTTTACCGAGGTAAAATATCTCTCTCTCGCTCGATCGATCCATATTGCAAGAAAATAAATTTTCCTTTTTTAAAACGCTATCAACTCTCTCGAAAGTATTTTTTTTTTACGACTCGTCCCTTGTTTTTTTTCCGCGACAATGTGCGTTGCGTTCCGTTAACCCAATTTGCGTGCAACGATAATATAATGCACGTACACGTATACGTACATATACACATGTGTGGTGACGCAATGCAAAGAAAACTTCCGGCGTGCGCGACGGCGATAATTGGCGTTCTCTCGATTTTCAGCTATATATACACGCGAGTAAATTATTGTCAGGCAAAAGCCAAGCGTGGGTACATACCCGAAACATCGATAATTGACAATTAGCCTGGGTACTTCGAGTGAGAGGATTTTGTGTTGCTCCTATATGTTTAAAAGTAAATACTCGCGCGATGGAGGGTTTGAACGTCGCGCGAGCGAGCGCGAAAACTTACGGTAATCGGCTCTAGTTTATTTTATGGCTTTTTGTTAGAGTGTGCGTTGTGTATGTGTTGTATAGATGGAGAGAAATATACGTCGCTCGTAAAACGCAGTTTGAACGGTGGTTTTGTGTAGTGTAAGGGGTTTTAAAGGATTCTTCGGCGGCGACGGCGGCGGGGCCTCGCCGTAATTGTATAGATTAGAATTTCTAGCGTTATGCTTCTAAAAGGCCATTTTACCTGGAAAATTATTTTACAATTATACCGAGAAAAATCAATTCCGCGAAAAAGCGATGATCTATTTATTAAATGGATGGTTCGGAGATGGCTATAATGGACCGTCAACGTATAAACGTTAATGGTTGCTTACGGTTATTTTCTTTTTCGGTGGAGTACAATTAGAATTCTTATCAGTTGTTACATTTGCCATTTTTTTTTCTAATCTCTCTCGCTTAATTTATTTACAAGAAGATAACGATCGACAGCTTATCTGCAAAGACGTCATTCGCTAATACTTTTGTTTTCTTCCGGTGTTATTTGTTTAGTTCCCTATCGATAATTGGTAAAAAAATAAATGACGCTTGTTTTTTTTTTTTACTGTACGAAATTGAAAAATTCACGTGACCATCAATAAAAAAAAAAGAGCTGTTAAGAGTCCTTGGTCTCACGACTCCACGAGCGAGAAGAAAAAAAAAAATTTCGCAAGGCCACCGCTTCCTTTAAAAGCGCGTGGGCCAGCGATAAAGTCAAAATCCGCTCGTCGCCTTATAAAGGACGCCGTGGCGCTTTTAAGGAAAAGTGTTCTAACGAGCACGAACGCCTTGTGCCGATTCGCTTCTTGCGCCTTTCGTAACACGCCGATTTTTCGTAATGGTCAAAGCACAGCTCGGCTGTGATTTTTCGACGTTTCTTCCTGATTTAATTTCAACGAAAAAAAACCAGTTTTTGTGCGAACAAAAAAAAAATTCAAGTTCGATGTACAATTGAAAGGCTTTATTTGCAGACGTACTACGTAATATTCGTTTCCTGTTTATTCGGTTAAGCATTGAAATTACCAAAAATTCAAAAGACAATTATATTTTTCACACGAACATTTCGAATGCTAATCACGTCGTTTTATATTTTTACCTCGACGTTAATCGGACTTGAACGTTATCGCGCAAAACTATATAACATCTCAGTCGAAAGTAAATTATTCATCCCATTAACGTGCACATTATTTCCACTCTTCGAGTGTATAGGATTTTTCTTCTCTTGAACGCCGAGAAGCTATAAGGAGTTAGAAAGTCCATCGTATCCTGTCGATAAAATCGTCGGCGCTTATCGTTTCACTTGTCGAGACGCTCGCGAGTATAGTGTTACTTCGTGTGCAAACGGACTGCGGCGTGAATTCAATTGCAGAAATAGACAACGGCTGCGCGAGTAGGGGAAATTGACGAAGGAGGATTGAGAAAGCTCGTGAAAATTTTAACTCGATGGTTTTTTTAAAAAATAATCGAAATCTATATACTCCACGGCAATTATATAATTCATTGTAGAGAAAAGTAAAATCGTTTCTCCATAATCGTGCGATTAACAAGTAATTAGTTCTACTAGAAAAAAATCATCGATGTATAATTGTTTGAAAAATAATCGCGGTTAGCAAATTGAAAAAAAAATAAGTATAAATTTATCTGAAAAATAATCTTAATGTGTTACAGGATACGTCGATGCGTATTATAGATTTCTTTTTTTTTTCTTTCCTTTCGACTAGTGTAGTAATATCTCCGATCGCTATCTACTTTTTAATACGAGTTGAACGCACCTCGCGCGCAAGGGAAAATCATTTTTCCGATTGCAGTGTCGACGGAAAGAGTTATCGACTGGTATTTCTTGAAATTGTAGAGTTATGCGTGCTTCGAGACATTCTTGAAAAGTTTCCATGTGTAACGCCGCTTAGACGCTGAGAAATGACAATAATTCGAAAATATAAGTTGCTTGATGGATATAATCAAGAAACGTTACGAAAGTGTAAAAAAATGTATTTCAATTTACGTGCTTCGCATGGTTCATTAAGCACAAACGGTAGGATAATTTCAGTTATTAAATCATAAGTTTTTTTGCCACACGAGCAAGTTGTCGCGCGTTACGCAAACTATACGTACCGCACGAGAACTTTTCATTTTTCCAACCCACATCAACAAAGAATTAAAAAAAAATCTTCGCAACAAAAAAAATTTTTGTAGCTATGCCATGACAAATAGTCTTATAATAGTCTCGAGCGAGCATTAGAAAACTGTGTGTATATCGCATGTGCACTGATCATTAGAGGCGATTCATGTGAGAAAGTTATTAACGCGGAAAGGTTTATACTAGATACGAGCGACAGCAGATGCGCTGCTGCTGCTTGCTGCTGCAGCTCTTCGACGCATAATAAAACTCAATCTCCAGAAGCTGGTAAGGCGGAAGGAACGCGATATAAACGCGCGGGGAGAGAAAGAGAGAGATATATATTGTGGAACGTATAGATCGGGAGAACAATTCAGACAAAGGAGCTATATCGAGCACATTGCGACGAGTTCATTAATCAGACCATATAAATGTCAATAAAATTGAATTAAACGGCGCGTGCCTCTTTGTTATCTCGATTGGGTGATAAAGGACTGTGAGTTATTTGTATCGAAAAGTGCTCTTTATTAGGCATTTAAGTGTTTCTTTGTTTTATTTTATATTTTAGTTTGAAAAATCTTCGTGGCTTAAATATTGAATCTCGAAGTCAATCAATTATTCCTATATGCTTATAGAGAGATTTAGTAATCCATACCAATTATTCATGTTTGGGTGATTGTCGAAGGACCATTCCAATACGCATAATCTCAATTTAAAGAAAGTTAACGTATTAAAAACTACAGTACTTTCAAAATACTTTTTTTTATTTATCGCTTGCAGATCACTATTTTATTTAATTTTTGTGTAATTTTTATCTCACGCACCTATTGAAAATATTTATAACTAAACAGTTACAAATAAATGAAGTAAAGTCAGAACTCTGTGAAAAATGTACATTTTATAATAAAAAAATCTTGATTGAAATATTGATACGACACTCACAATTTCTACCAACTAAAATTTCATTTTGCCATGACCAAAACAAAAAAAAATCAATCCAAGCAAACAAAAAAAATGCCTCTTTCTCTGTCAAAGCACAATACGACACTCTAACGCTTTAACCCAACGCGTCGGATACATACAGAATCGCAGCCGCAAACAATGAACCATCGTACATTATACCAGGGCGTCGGAAGATCGTTTTGTTCGCGATAAATCCAGCGTGATTGGCAAAGTGGGATTTTCGTCTCGCGCGTATTATACATCATCTGTCTGTCTCACTTGAAACAGCAGCATAGCAGCAGCTTCCAAGCGATTAGTTTGAAAATGAAGACGCGCGCCGAGCGCGCGACAATGAAAATCTGTGGGGGCTTTTGCAATTGCGTATACGTGTATGAAGAGAAGATTAGGTTGTCGTTTAAACGCTCGGGAGAAAATCAATAGGTGAATTATTGCATCTGCCCGGCGGCCCTTTCACCGCACGGCACGGATGAATGCATCGCGTTCTCTCTCTCACACACGTATAATATACGCAGCACGCACACACTGTATAACAGCTCAGATCAAAACATCATCGCGTGCCGAGGATAAATTTGTAGCGATCGGTCAAATTCTGTTCTTCTTTTTCTTTTGTATTGTTTGCGATGGTGAAATTTGTTCGGGGAAGATCTCGCTATAGGGCGTCGCTGTCGTTTATCATTTATTGTTATATATAATAGATACTTATTTTTTTTGTTACTTTTGATGAATATGGATAAAGCCAAATATAGCAAAACGAAATGTATTAACATAAATACATATACGAATATAAATAAAATATTCAATTTATCTATAATGACAACTACACATTTCATCCGAAAGATACAATTTATTCAAGCACACCTGTTGACTTGATTCACAACCATTATCATGAATCTCCAATTTGCTCGCGTAAAGCTAGACATTCGTCGCATTCCTCGCATAAGGCTGCACCATCATCGTAACCGTATAGCGTATCGTTTATAAAGCGACTACAAACTATTATAAAAAATATCAAGTTTTCTATTATCTCGCACAAAGCTAAAAAAAAAAAAAATTTAACTTGCCCTCTCATTACGCAACAACAACCAACGAGCGACGCACGTCAAATCACCCGAAAAAAAAAAAGTTGTGAGACGATTGATCTGATTACGTTGAGGTATATTACAAAGTGTACAGGCATGTTTGCTCGCACCGCAAAAGGCAAACCTCAGAAGCCGCGACCTCGGCGCTCCTTGCGGGCGTAGGCCTCTCTCTCTCTCTCTCGCACTCTCTTCTCACGCGTGCATTTACTTACTTATATATACTTTAGCTGCATAAATACGCAGGTGACGCAATTTTATGCCAACGGCGAGCTTGAACGAGACTCACATTTCTTTCTTGTTTGTCTTTTTCTTTTTTTTTTCAAAGTGTTTGGAAATGAACGAACTTTTTTTTTCATTAATATTCATCGATTGGTTTAGTAAAAATATTCGTATAGGTTGTGTGAATAAACACGTGTCAATCGCGCGAGTTCCAGAAATATTTGCTTGATCTCGTCGTAGATGGACATGTGCTTAGGTTTTAATTAACCGCGAGCTCCGATGCGTCGATGGTGAATTGCTCCACAGATTGTGGAGCAATTTCATTTATGCTGATGACGTTCCGAATTCCGAATGCAAATATTTTGAAACGAATGTTAGAAAAACTAAAAAAAAAAAAGTAAAAAAAAATATTCTTGAATATTGAAAATGCAATTGAGATGTATAGCAGCAGAGCAAATGTGTAAATCAAGTGAAAAGCCAGAGGAAAGAAAAATCGTCTCATTGTCCTCCACAAGGTCGACGATTTCAGGTGCGTTCCGTTTGTCACATCGCGGTGGTGGCGTGCTACTTTACTCTCTCTCTCTCCTTTTTTTTCTTTTTAACCTCGTTGATTGCACCCACGCGCACGCACGCGTCGTTCGACTGGCGCGTTAACGATTTGTTTTGCAAATGCACAACATTTTTGGATTGGAAATTAGACGCCACGGTGAAAGGTGTACGGATAATAATTATTTTTCGTCGAAATGATTTGCATATTATATAGTTTCTTCGAAGGAAAATCGTTGAAATTCCGTACGCACGATACATACGGAGTTGACAAACTTGTCGTGAATCTTAAGCGAGAGGCTTAAAACACATCTGGGAGATATGAAAGTTCGTAACAACTAATCTTGTCGACAGACAGGCAGGTGTTTAACAATTTAAATCGCTGCCTGGATTTTCACTCGAAAGTTGAATCTCTTAATATGCGTACACATATTTTTTTTTTATTTACAAGAATACACTAGATTGACAATGATCGTGTTTACAGCGTCGATAAATCAAACTCATTAGCGGACATTTACATGCCGACTGATTGAAAATTGTAAATAAGGAGCAGGTGTCGCGCACGTTTGGAAAATTCATAACGGTCGCAGCTCCTCGTTTCGTACTACAGTTTTTTTAGAGGTGGAAAGCTGCGCGTAAAGGAGTCACGAGATTTATGAGAGATGTTTATTATGTTGAACATTCAACGACTTGTACAGCGTCGTTGCTTTTTTTTTATGGTCTAGCGGTTGTCAGAAGATCGTTTTCGAGATTGAACATTTTTCGCTTGTTTGCGTTGTGACCTATATTCTGGGTGTATTATTATAATTTGTGTGATAAGAGTGGCTTTCATACTTTTGAGTTTTAGGGATGGGATTATGTGTCGAAAATAGTGGAAGTCAAGGAATAATGTGATATTTCGTTAATAAATGGACTTGTTGAAGAATCCTACTTGACCTCACTTGAAATAATTAGTTTTAGAAAATAATAATTGAGACGTTCATTCAAGTGGTTACTATTTTGATTTTCGAAAAAAAAATTTAAGTTGCCATAATTATAAAAAGGGAATACTTGTATAATTCACCTAGAATTGTAATTTGAATACATCATGACAGGTTTCTTTCTACTAAAAAAATAGCGAAAATTTATCTTTGCCAAAATGATATGCACGTATATGTAACAGCTCTTAAATGTTTTTTTTTCTTTTTCTATGTTTCAGGTGAGTAAAAATTTTGGAATTCTAAGACTTTTACCATTGCAGTAAGTACAAATGAAATATAATCTTCAATATCAATCTCCACTGTCACTTTCAAAATTTTTCGACAAATTAAATTGCTCTTTAAACAGAACATTTATCAGATTATGTAAAAATTTCAAAGAGGAAAATGTACGAGCAATTCTAGCTGCTAACGTCATTTTCAAAAGCACGCTTTAACTGAACGACTCTCCAGAACACATGCTCTAATATTAGAACATCCGGTTACAACAAAGAAACAACCTTTAAAAAAAAAGAAGTCAAAAACCTCCCACAAACTCATCGTCATTTTTTCACGTCTTCACCTAAAAAAGAAAAAAAAACACAGACACAAGAAGAAGCCATCGGATTTTTGAGCCGTTAACCTCGAAGGAACACTCCCGGATTCCATTCGACCTGGCGTCACACATACGCGAGGCCCATGACAATAATCTTTCTCTCTCTCTCTCTTACTGCTGCTGCTTTACCGCCTCCGCGCTTACATTTCGCGCGCTTTACTCTGCTATCTAACTGTTCGAAAGTAGTTCTCTTCAATGTGATTTTCACATATAATACCGTAAATTTATTCCCCGCGCGTATTACCGATTTACAAGGAATCTGCGTAATTTTACGTTCGACTCCGCTGCTGCACTTAAAGTGTATAGTGCGTAGTTTAGCACGTGCCCCCGCGACGTGTGTAACTGTATTAAACGACCCATTCCTTTTCACTCTGAAAACCCATTTCATTTCATTTTTTTTAACGATATTTGCGTAACCGGAAGTCTATATATGTGTGACTTTTCGATTTACATTAAATTAACCAACAAATCCCTCGTTAATTATGTCAATATCGATCTTTAAACGTAAAAGTCTTTCGTAACGAAAAATAGTTCGTATACGCACTTTTTTTTCTCTCTCCGCACGCGCTCCCATTAATTACACGAATTGCGTGAGCATCGTGTGTGTGTGTGTGTGCGTACCACAATGTGTGCCCGAGATGAAAGTGCACCGACTTGTGTGTCTGTATCTATTGGCTTCCCACGTGCATATACGATTTAATTTTTTTATTTCGAGTTCCATCGGTATAGTATACTATACAGCCTCAAGGTTAACTCGCGCAGTGCTGAGGAATGCACCTCTTCGATCCATCCAGATGTGTACAACTACTCGCTTTCGCGCGCGTGATTGCGTGATTTATCAATCGCGATTTTCTTATTTTTTTTTTTTCTGGTTTATGTCATTATAATTTTATTTCTTCTGCCCAAGATGTAGTATATATTTTAGAACATAGTGTGCTGCGGTTAAAACGGCGCTCTACGCCGTTTTATAAAACATAATGTTTGCGCATCACGAAACGGCCACCGTGCAAGTATCGACTTCCTGCTTGATCCTCCTGCGAGTTTATGATCAAATATTTGTTGTTTCTTTTACGGGCAGCTGACGAGAATATACATATTATTCGAAGCGTCAAAATTTTACAACGAACTCGTGCACGTGATATTCTGGGTAAGAGTTAAGTGTGTGCGCGCGTGTGTGTGTGTGTGTGTGTGTATGTGTGAGTACGAAAATATCAATTATACGAACTCGGCATAATTAAAACTCAAGTCGAGCATTAATTAAACCCGCTGGATATATAAAGAAAGAAGAATCGCAACAATAACACAGAAGCCTCCTTCCGACTTACGTCAGGGATTGTAAAGAGTCTCGGTCTATCCTTATAACGCGTTATTTTCAATTTTCCGCATTGCCGAGAAACTGCGCTAGCGAGTTCGTTGCTGTGTTTCTCCTTTTTTTTTACCTTCGATGCCGGAGTTCTCACGTGGAAAGATGCGAGAGCTGAATTTTCAATGTGGGTATGGTATTATGTACTGTTGATTGAACGTTGATACGTATATGGATGGTAATTATGTAGTGCGTGAACTGTGTGTTCGTTAATTTTTTGGTTTTTCTATGAGACAATTATAATACAATCTGATACGAAGCATACAAATTACCTACTAAGTAATACAAAATATGTAATTTGGTATCCGCGATTTCAATTATTCTAACTTGCTATTCGTTGAATCGATCTATCGATTAAAATGTCAACTGAACAAATTACATTACATTCTGCAAAAAAACATTTCTACTTTACATTCAATCAGCAATCACATTTGCATAAAGTGAAAAAAAAAAACAAAACAAAAATTCCACAATATAAATATGTATTACCTCATCTCGAAGCACAAAAAAAATGAAACTCCCCCTCCTCGACATTCTTGTCGAGCAACGAAAGATATTTTCATTATCGATTACAATCAGCCGCTGCGCGCCAACTCTCTCTCCCTTCGGTGCGCTCGCGAGTAAATAAGAGAAGTACTTAGCAGCTTCAATACGCGTATACTCTCTTTTTTTTTAACGAGTCTTACGCATACTTCCGCGGCGCGCGCGCACACACTGGCGGCGAGGGTGGTTTTCTCGCAATTAAAGCACGTGCCGCACGTGCATCATACAGAGAAAGATTTTCTTCGTATATTGTTCTCGTGTGAAAAAAAAAAAATTTTTTTCTCTTCATTCTTCATTACGTATTGATGGAGATCAGTGAAATTTTCGTCGTCGTAAAGTTTATCAACGTCTATTACTCGCACGGAAGTTTTTTGGCGTTTAACAAGTAAAGACGACGTTCGAAGTGCTTGCTATTGGCTTGTCACTCAAACGCCACGACGCGCGACTTTCTAGGCTTCATATTATATCGCGAAGTTTCACGCTTTAGAAAATCGCCAATGTTTCTCGATGCCTTTTTTTTTACTTAGAAAACATACAGATACGCATTATTTATAGTTTCACGCGCGTATGATTGATACTCGAACGTCTCAATTCTTTTTTCTTTTTTATTTTACGAAACACACACACACACACACGCGAGTAGTGATCAATCAAACGCAGCGTGCATCGCACAGACGATTTTTGAATGCGAGACTATATACTCCCCCGCCGACTTTTCACTCGCCCCCCTTTTTTTTCATTGCAACTGCACTCGCATGTAGTATCAGTCTCCGCGGGCTCTTGAAAATGAAAAAAAAATAAATAAAAGTACGTAACGAGACGAACGCGGCCGCACCAGATGGACATTCGCGCAACGAACAATGCAACTGCAGTCAGAGAGCGAGAGAGAGAGAAAGCGAGAGTGCAGCCAGGAGAGAGAGAGAAAAAAGGCGCGGGGAAATTGTGCGCGCGGGGCGAGTTTTTGTCTCGGTGACTCGGATTACTATTTGCTATATAGGATGATGCGGTGGTTGATTGAGTGGGCTCTTTTGACTTTTTCGAGTGTTAATGCTGTTAATGTTTGAATTGTAGAGACGATTTTTGTATGGAGCTTTCTGTTGAATATGAAATTTTTATTATCTATTTATTGTAAACATAGAGTTATTATTACTTACTTATTAATTTATTATTCATATATACATATAAACAAAGGCCAATAAGGTACTTCGAAAAATATTTAGTAAAATGTTTGACAAGTTTAGTCATTTCATCGAAATTCATCCAGTTCAAGTCAGCAAACGATAAATCTATTCGAATGATACAAGTTTTCAACAAACGCATCTATTGACGTCACGAAGAACTATAATTTTTTTTTGTATCATAATTATTAAATTAAAAGCATGAAAATTTACCCAAAAGTGCCTTAGTCTACCACACTCAAGAATAAAGTAAATCTAAAATTTTCTTTACTAACTTGTAAAATTAATACTACAAACTGCAAGATTGACGGCAAGCTCATCGAATGTTTTCCATACCTTGCTATTTTTAATTGATAAGTCCGTCATTAAAAAACACAAAAATCAATTAACAAACTTTTAATACTAAATACATCGAAACTAAATCCCCGAAGCTCATCGACATCAACGTATTATATTATATACAGAAAAAAAAATCCCATCTTAAAAGCTCGCGATAATAATAACGCAAGCACACATAACTCAAAACCTCAACCCAAACCAAAAGAAAAGCTACAGCAATGAACAATGAATAGTGAATTTTCACTGCAAATCGCTACCAGGGGAGTGGGGGTGCAAAAAGAGCTAGTAGCAGCAAACAGGCAAGCAAGCAAGGCAGCAGCAGCAGCGCACACAGCGAGAGGGAGAGTGGCGTTGGGTAACTGGAAGGGGGGGAACAGCAGCAGCAGCAGCAGCAGCAGAAAAAGTTCTTGCTCGCGCACGGCGGTAAACCGGCCTGAAGGCCGGCAGTAGGCCAGCGGCGCTCGTGGACTGCGCACATTGCAACGTGTGTGTGCTGCAGCGTCAGTCATTCAGTGATAAATTGTGAAAACATAAAAGTGTGCTCCTCTCGAGTTTGATATAATATTCTTGTGCGACAAGTGATATGGAAAGGTTGCTCGTGTTCGTACACACTTGAACGTGGGAGAGACTCGAAGAAATGTTCATAGACGAAGGCGCGGCGAGTCGTTTGAAGCGACGTCAATGCGCTGCTGCCGCGACGACAATAACCAACGAAGTTGCAGCGGACGACGAGACGTCGAAACGCACTCGTCGCGATTACTTCAACGACGGCTACGACGGTCTACCGGCGATCGTCGAGGCGACTCGCGCGCTCAGACTCGCCAAGAAAACCATCGACGCCGAATGTACTACTACTCCGAGGAAATACTTCACTATCGTCAATTTTAGCAGCAGCAGCGATGAGCATTCGAAAGACATCGATGACGATGAAGACGACGATGAAGTAGTGTTGCGTCGATCGTCCAACGTCGATTTGCCAACTGTATTACACTCGAGAAACGATTCGGGTTTCGTCGACGACGAAGCGCCAACACCAGCCAAACCGATTTTATCCAGCGATTCGGTGTCTTTGCGTTATCGGCCGAGAAGTCACAGCAGCGTCGCGGTGCCTGCGAGCAAAACGGAGCGTTTGATCGCGCGAAGGGTGAACAAGCGTAGATCGGCGTCGTTCGATCGGCCAAAAGACGAGTGGCGACCCAGATCCGAGATCAACGACTCGTCCACAAAGTGCGCCGAAGTCGCGAGTGTCGACGACGACGAGGGCTGTGTTTTATTACGCGTACGACCACTGGAAGTCGATGACGAATTGTCGTTGTTGACCGAGGAATCGGAGGATAAGAATGGCTCGTTGCTCCGACAACAGGATGAACGTTGCACGAGGAGAGATCGCGAAAGGGCGAGGTTACTCAGGAGGCGAAGGATCAATGGAAGATCGGCTTCTGTTCCTAGATCACACGTGAGTGTTTTTTTTTTTTTTTTTTTTTTCAAAAAATTCTGACTGATGGCTAATTCATTTGTCGAGAGGATCAATCGATGCTCATTCGTGTGGCGTTGACACTCGAGCGTTGAGGGATTTATTGCGAAAGTTCCCCGCTTTTTTTTTGTGTGCTTTCTACGAATTGTTTTTTCACAATGCACGATTGTCCAGTCATGCTGCACTGCGAGAAAATCTTTATGTATATAGAGAGAAGAGGATTCACCAAACACAATGCTTTATTTACAAGCTCGCTATCCATAAATACAATTAACTAATAACCAGAACGACAAGATTTTTCTCCCCACCCATTTATATGCAGTTTTTCAATGCGTTGAAGAAAGGCCGATGCACACATTGCAACGTTATATTTTTTTCCTCGCGCGCGCGAGCTGCAAACAAAACGTACGATCCAGTCGGGCGACTTTATGAAAGACGCGCGGAACAATGCGATTTACATAAGCGGCTCGGGCAATAAACACTACTCGCTCTTGCGCGCTCTCTTGCACACACTTTTTCAAAAAAGGAAAAAAAGTGAAGGATGCGACTGTGCAGCAAGGCAATTAATAATTTTCGATCTCTACGCGCGTACACCTTTCCTTTTTTTTCTTCTTCTTCTTTTTGTCTTTACGACTTGTGTCTGCGCGACAACGACAAAGAATCGTTAGAGCTTGGGCGATAATAAGCACGTTTGCTTCTGGAAAAATACTTTTGTTTTGTTTTCGGGGTGGTTTGAAAAAAAAAGAATGCAATGATAGAGTAGTATATGCATATCGGTTTAGTCACCTGTCGATATGAGAGTTATAATATTGATGAATTATAAAGTGATTCAGTGTGTGTGCAGATGATGACACGTTGTCGATGTGAAAGAGCGAGAGAAGATGTATCTTTTTGATACACACAGCGGATTAAATAAATGATTCGCGAGCGGGTATATATATTTTTATCATTTATCACGACCTTTCTCCAATCGTTTGTCTCTCCAAAACTTTCACCCGCACCTATAACGCCTCGCGCTGTTTTAATCTACAATACGTCTGGACGAAAGAATAAACTGCACTGTAAATCACTGATAACGTCCGGCGAGTTATAATTGCATCACTAATTTCATCGCGCGATTCGATCACGTAATTAGTTCATAATCTAAAAATAGGTCGGTGTATCGAATGAGAAAAAAAAATAGATAACAATATAACATTGTGGTTTTGTTGTATTTTTTCAATTCGTCGAACGCGACGTTGGTCGACGCGTCAGATGTATTATTTACACATCGACAGTCATCCATTGATGAACGTTCGTTCAAGGATAATATACCTTGCGAAGAAGATAAACGTAATGCTATATATATTTTCCAGAGCACGGCAGCTGCTCGAAAATTCTTCTTTTTTTTTATTATTGATGCTTGCTGTTTTGGTGGTAGTATAGTAGTAGTAGCCTCAAGCTGCCAGACTGTGTCATTATATATATTTCGCTTGGTCGACGGCGAAAGAGTAATTTTGGCGCGCGCGCGCTTATAAACGTGAGAACGCGGCAAAGCTGAGATTATTTTTTTTTACGATTTTCAATGTTGGCAATTTTTTTAGCGATTGCGCAATTAATGAGGATTGAAAAATAAAAAAAACGTGGATAAACAATATAACATGCTGAATTGGATTTCAACCGAGCGAAAATAGAAGTGAATAGTCGACAAAAGATTTTTATTTCGCAACGAGAAATGGTTTTTATCTTGTGTTTGTGATTCGCTGAAGAGCTACTTCGGTAGCATAATGTAACTTTTTGATTAGATAGGTTGACGACAGATGCTGTGCTGCGATCGAGTTTCATCGTGTGAATTAGTAGCTTTACATTTATATGCAGTGTTATATATTTTTTTTAATATTGAATGTATTTGATGTTTTCTTTACTTGTTAAATAATGTGACAATTTGAAGTCAGCCGGGCGCGATAAACGCATCATATTAGAACCTCTATCAATCATCCAATCGATCAAGCACAAAAAATAACACCTCGACAATGCGCAATTACGCGATAAAAATCATCCGAAAAATAAAAAAAAATAAATAAAGAAACATCATCCCGTCATCGTGTAATCTCCCACGCCCAATTAAACCTACCTGCCAGTGCTCAGCAAATCGCACCTGAAAAAAGTTTAGTTACACAGCAACAGCATCAGCAAGAGTCATCGCCCGAGGCAAGCTTCTTCTTTCCCAAAATTTATGCTAATCTGCCGATCGCTCGAGCCAGCGCACAGCGCAAGAAGAAGAAGAAGAAAAAAAATCTCGTTCCGTGCCATGGAATGTTAATGGCCTCCGGTCAAGAAGAGATGACGGGACTTTCAGTTTCGCGTTTGCCTTCGTGCTTCGGACTTTCGAAGTAAGGGGAGCACTTGCGCGCAACTTTTCACTTTGGTTGCGTAATTCTTTTTATTTTTCCTCGTTTTTGGATTGTTTTTTTTTTTGTTTTCGTCATTGACCGTTTTATACGTACAATTATACATCGGCGCTTTTAATGAAGCGTTCGGGGATTTATTTTTAATCGGTAACACGGCGTTGTCATCCGTGTAATCGCTTCGACAGACTGAGAAAAAAAGGGATTCTTTACAAGCATCGCGGTCTCAAATGTAAATGTCGACACGATTTCCGGAGAGTGAGAGACAAGTCTTCTTCCTTTGGCACCTGTACGGTTGCCGCTATCGCGCGTATAGTAGTGTATGACCTGATTGCCTCGCCCCTTCGAAACTATATACACTGATAAATCTGACGTATGACCGCTTTTCCAGATTTCCGATTTTTTTCTTCGGCTATTATAAGGCGCAACAACTCTGGCTCAACTTTTACGAGCGAGTGTTAATATTCTTGTTATTACATGCTGATTTATGTGCTTTTACACGTGTTTATAGATTTTCTCCTGCTGCGATATTGATAGCGAGTGATAACTCTTTGGACGCGTGAGATGATTAATGAACGGTGGTTTGTTGGAAAGATTTTCGGAAAGAAAATAAGGTTGTGATTTTTGGGGTCACATGTTTCAGATTTGAGAGAATTTAAATGACAAGAAGTGTACCATATAGCAAAGTGTATCATATAGCTTACTTTTATTTTCTGCAGATGATCATTTTATTCAAACGTAATTAGCTCCACTTACTCACATCTATAGGTCATACTGTAAACTGCATTATAACCATTCTCTTTTTCTTTTATTATTTTTCAAAGAATAATTCGAAATTAAACGTACCTTCAAATTTCAAAATAATTTTTTGAACACCTCATCAATTTTTCATTGTCTATCGGAAAAATCGTCATTGAAAATATAATTTCACGAAGGTTATTTCAATCAATCAAAAAAAAAAAAAAAGAAGAAAAGCAAAAAGAAAAAATTCAATTGAATTAATCAAAATACGTCGACAAACAACAATTATAGATAGCATCTCTTTCTACTCGCGCGTGTGTCACCCAGCAAAACAATCTCGTCCAATTATACACTGCCATCAAGGGAATCTTCATTAATTAACCCCGAACGCGCGTGTAATCTTCATTTTGCTTTCTACATAATAATCTATCGCGCGAAATCTTTTCACGCGATTATATCACAAGCTCCACAATTATCAATTGGAATTTTTTGCCTTTACTCACGAAGCCTGTTACATCTACATATATTTCGCGTAGGTTGCGCATAAAGTTGCACAAAAGAATCAAATGCAATTCAATACGACGCGATTTATTAAAGAAGCTTTACAAAAGCCTTATTTCATAAAAAGCAACCTTGGACTGCGATGCAGGCGACGCGGTTAAGTCGTTCGCGTTTTAGATTATTCGATTATAACGCAACGTTATACATTATAGTTTTCCGCGAGAAGCCAAATGTATCATAAAGCGACACCACATCAGTTTCGAACTATCACGCAACTGGGAAAGATCGTAGAAAAGAATTATAAATCACTGTGTATATCGTGTGTATCTGTGCTTCTGTAACGATTAGCCCGAAAAATTTTCCCATCTCACATCCACTACATAGATAGTATTTCTTTCTCCTCTCTTCTCTCGGCGACTGGCGCAGCACGGAACTTTCTCCTCCGCGCGCGCGCGGGAAAAGCGGCCGAGTTGACGTAACAGACCATTCGTGTATGTATTGCCCCTTTTTGGCATGTGACGTAAACTTTTTGCAGTAGCATATTGCCCAAAAAAAATAAACATGAACGTCCTTGCCTTTATTTTTATTTCTTTCGTCTTCTTATCGAAGATGTAGGATGAATTTGTTATTATTTTTTTCATAAGTGAGTTCCGCATTCTCAGTGGAAGTGAAGTTGAAATCTTTTTAATGAAGAGCGTTTAGTGGATCGTAAAAAGTAACAATATAAGACTGTTTAGTAATATTTACATTTTTATGGCTATGCTAATACGTCGATGTGATAACTATCGAACGTAAAAGTTGCTTATTGTTTGTAGGCAAAAAAAAAATTAACCGTGCAATAACTATTCCACTTTAATCCGCCATTACTAAACGTTCAATTTCAAATATAAAAGAAAAAAAAAACTACTATGCGAAAAAATAACTAACAGGGTAATAAATATCACTAACGCATGCGGCTAATTAATTAGCATAAAGCGCGACGGCGTTGGCGCATCCTCGCAGGCAGAGGAACGCGCGGATACGACTTAATTGCCGGGACATCGTTGTGCAAAACCGGGTCGCACCACGCGAGTCTCTCTCCATTGGAAGTAGTAGAGACGCTTTTACGAGCTGGTATGTAATCCATATGAGTTGACTTTCCGCTTCCGTAACCAATTTCTTCATCTATAGCTTTCATAAAAAAAAAACAATCTCGACGCTGGGTAAATATTTAGAATTGCTCCTTTTTTTCGTGTTTTTCTGGATTATTATAGTTGTAACCAGTTTCGCATAGGATAAAATCACTCTACTTATTCTTTTTTTTTGCATTGAAAGTCGATTTCAAACATTAAGATTCTTTCGAAAGATTCTCCAACGTGTCATCCTACCTAACGATATACCTCAACATGTCATCTTCCGCATAGTTAGTTAGTTACACGTTGTCATTACGACACTTATACTCCTCACGAAGGAAAATAAATGTCCGGCTCCATCCTTATAGTATTAAACTTTGAAAGATCATCGATTGTATCTCATAATACCCGTGAAAACTTACGTCGGCCTTAATCTTTCCTCTTTTCAAAGATGTCACTCACTCTCTCGGAAGACTACCCGTGTTGGATGTGTAATGTAATTTCTCTTTTACCGCGCGTAACGCACGCGCATCTTAAATAAAAAAAAAAGAAAATCTAAACAACGACACATCGAAGACTCTCTCTCTCATCTCAAGTTGTTGCGTCATGAAGTTGACGTCTTTTCTATTAGTCATCGTGCTAGATTTCGCTAATGACACCGTGAGCACCACAACACCGACGCCTTTTGCGATGCGAGTATATATATAAAAGTCGCAGGTGTGTGTCTGTATATGCTATATTATCCAATTTTCTCCTTACGGAGGCAATCAATCAATTATACGCCTACGTTTTTATTCGGCGATAATGACTTTCTTCACTGGCCGTTGATGCGAAACAATATACATTATACGGCGCTCCATGTTGGTTAATGCAACGCCGCTAATGCATATGATTTGCACTGATGCAACTTCGCTATATTGCTCGGATAAGGTATATATATATATATGGATTTAATGCTTTCGATTTTGTCGGCGCGAGCGCGAGAATTGCGTGCAATATATTATTTCTGTGCGGTGTGTGTGATGAAGAATTTCGTTTTGAAAAAATTGTATATCGTATATGCGCTTTTCTTAATGTATTTTTCTTTATCTTTTTTCAAATGGACGCAGATGATGTTTTTTTTTTGAATCTACGTTAGGATAAGCAGTAGAGGAATACGTCAAAATAGTTCATAAAGTAACTAATCACACAAACTTAGGAGGCGCTGAATATCGAATAACCTGAAAGTGAAAAAGCTCGTCTTGGTATTGAAAATTTGATAAATTTTTACATTGGTTAAAAATAAAAATTTCTCATCTGAAACCTTTACTTGATGAGGAAAATTTAGTTCGGCCACCATTACATCTTCCGCTATTCATAAGAAGTTACATCAATTTGTAAACAGATCTTCCAAATAATTTACATCCATCAGAAATTCTAGTATATTCTCCCAATCAGGAAATCTTCCTGCGATCGCGCAAGATATTATCTAAAGACGAGTTTTTTTTCGGGTGAAATCGTTATCAAATCGACGTAATCCAAACCAACGTTTTAATCCATCTCTATCTATCACGATCACGCATTTTTTTTTTTCGATTTCATTAATTATTTAAGCGCTGCATTAGATAATAAAAAAGGCAACGTCGAAGCGATCGATTACATAAAAAAAAAGAAGTAAACGAGAACCCGATGTCTCAACAAATAGCCATAATTTCTGAAAACTTCCTCCGTCTAAAACAATAGCTATTAATAGGTGTAAAGTTGCTGTACTTCGTCGAACACAATTGTTTTTTTTTTTACATTGAGCTCTATACAGCACGCTTTTAATTGCGCGCAACGCTAAGCTTCTCAGAAAAGGCTTTTATGCTGCCTCGACCGTCGAGCCATCACAAACTCGACCGATTTATATCTTGTGGGACTTGCATCGAGAGAGCATCGTCATGGCTTTTTTCAAGCTGTTTAAGAGAGTACGTATACCATACTATAGACGATATTTCGCGTGAGTATTTTATATACATTTAATTTTTCAGTAATTATTAACGATCTCCTAATGAAATTTCTCGTTCATTGCATTTCGATCGTCCAGTCGCACGAATAAAAAAGCTTTTTAAATGCCTTTCTAAAATATCCCTGCGCTACGATTTAATTGGCGTGTTACGAAAACCCACGCTGTTTCGCGCTCGCGCGCGATCCATCCATCTTTCACTTTATACACCATACACACTAACAGCAGCTTTTGCTTCCCCCGCGCTGCTATATACTCGCGCGTGTGAGATGAAAATTTTCCTTCGGACGACCTTACAAGGCCTCGCCGTCACTCTTTACTCTTACGTTCGTAGCTTAATTAACGCGAGCGAGCCGTAGCGGCGTAACTCCACTATTAATAGAGAGTGAGAGTTTAATTAGGATTTTTTTTTCTTTTTCGTTTAGTTTTTTCGTAATTAAAATCGAAATCATTGAAATTCCAACGAGAGACACGCAAATAAAAGTTTGATTAAGATGGATCGCGCAAGTAATTCGCGTATACAACAATAACGCATCAATCAGTTCGCAAATACACATGCAAATTTCAATTTCCTTTTTCTTATGAAGAGAGAGTGAGAGTCGTGTGTTTTTTTTTCAAAATTAATCCGTTGTCTTGTCATCGAAGTAACAATCGACGTTAGGGCGTTATCGAACGTAGGTGGGATGATGCTACTACTGCACACACACACATACACACACACACACACACACACACACACACACACATCGACATCGCGCGTCTTATGTAAAAGATGTATTACGCAAAAATTGACTTGTATTTTTCTATTTTTTTTTCTCTCTCATTCGACGACATTACCCAAGCGTTTCGAAATAATCATATTCGTTTTTCCTTCTCTCTCTCTCTATGTTTCAGGTAAGTTTTCTCCATCGGCCAAGTACTATATACGCGTCGCGCTGTTCGGTTGTAAATACCGTAAGTTAAATCTTACCTATGCACTTGAAAACTGGTCGTGTGCGCGAGCTACACGTATACGTATATATAAAACGCTATATTATGGGCAGCACGTGAGTTCTCGCAGGGTGTGTATGTTGGAGAACGATATTACGTTTCCAACTCGCGTGTGCGAGCTTCGAGGTCATTTGCCGTCGGCGTGATACCGCTTTTACGGGCTACCATGTTTTTGTTGTCCTTTTTACATTCGTGAGAAGATTTTTTTTTTGGGTTCTTTTTCGCAATGTAAGTTTTGAAAATGGTTCTTTGTTTTACAAGATAGAATTGGATTATATTGAACGATGTAAAAACACATCGCGAAATTTTGACAGGTGAGAAATAATGAAACTCGGGCAGTTGTGCTCGAAAGCATCATCAATTTCACCACGATAATCAAACTCACTCGCGTGCCACGCCAAAAAGTATCACTTTACAGCATCTCAGCGGCGAGATTGAACCACATATACATAATAAAAAAAAAAGAGTAAAGTTGCACATAAGCGTTACGTAAACCATGTATATATGGAGCGCCGACAATCCGCGCACTTTCTCATACGAATTCTAAGTCCAATAGAGAATTTTAATTGCCAGCGCGAAGTCAATATAAAAGTCCGACAAGCGCGAATGACAATGAAGAATTTCGTAAGTTGCATGCATGTATGCATGCATGCGAGAAGTTTATAGCGGTAAAAAAAGGCGTGTGTGTATATATATACATAAAAAGGACCGATGGAAAAAGAAGGTCAGGTGACAATTCCAATGGGCGACGATCGCTTTTATCGATTATATTCTCGATTCGTCGCGCTGCATTATTGGAAAAAATTGCTAGTTTCATTTACTTTTCTTTTTTTTTATTGTTCACGATTCGAAAGTCAAACCCACATCTTCGATATTGTAAGAAAGAAAAATTATGTTTATCTCTCAACACCTCCACGTATATATACACACACACAGAAAAAGAGAGATCTCTCTCATACACAGTGGTCGTAGTATAACTAATCGCGACGACGTCCTGTTATATGTCGGACGAGATAAGCAACAACCTACTCGCGTACTGGCAACACTATATACAAAACTCTCTCGTCGTTTATATACTTTGTCTGCAGCATGTGTGAGATTCCAAAATCTTCGCAGGAGCATCATCCCCCGCAGCTCGCGCGCAACACACGAGTTTTAATTGAGACAGAGTCGACGTCGTGTGTTGCGAGCTTAAATAGCGTCTTTCGTGTGTATACGCTCTTTTATAAATAGCCAACGCGAAGTTTTGCATAGTTTTGTCGAGAGTCGATTTTGTCGTGCCTCGGGAGAATGCACGATGGTATTTCAGGGAATGTATATGAAACTATAGCGAGTGTGTGAGCGAGATTTGTTTTAATCTTTTGTCAAGTAATTGTCGCTGTTATAGTTTTTTTGCATCTTTTGCGATTTTATCTTGTGGTTTTGAGGAAAATAAAAAAAAGAGATTTTTGTTGTTTAGTGTCTCTCGAGAGGTCGATTGAGAACAGTGTAATTTTCAAGAAACAATAAACCCTCTTGGACATAGAAATTACATAGACTTCCCCTCTCGTCATTTTTCCGTCTGTTTCTCTCTATATAGGCTTTCATTAGCTATACTAGGCAGCTCGATTCGCTGAATTCCTATCTCGTCCAATTAACTATCCACATATATACACATTGTCTCCCTCCTTGGACTTCTAATTATCCTTGGCTGCTGATACGGTTATTACGCAATAAGCCATTAAGCGTTGACAAATTGACTTTGGAGAGAGAGAGACAGAGATTTCGGACGGATATTAAAGGCTTGAATATTCGTTGCGTAATTAGAAATCGCAACTATATGTTCGTTGAGATTGCAGTTCGTGGACCCCCCGGAGGAGTTCGCGCTTCTATTTCTGTCTTTAAAGGCGTATATAAAATCGTTCCGTACGAGCTATGCTGCGGATTTTGACGGAGAAAAGGGCTTTTTGCTAAAGACAAACATCCTGAAAGTATTTTATTATGCCGTCGCGAAACGTTTCTTCTTCTTTGCTATTTAGAACACACGATGAGAATTTTCGCGAGGATGATGGGTTATTTGTTCAAGTTGCCTCGTTTGGAAATTTGTCAAGGTTGGATAAACGAGGATATTTTCTCTCGACGACGACGACGACGACGACGCAGATGATGATTTTTAGCAGGAAATCGTAAACTGCCACCGAGCGTTCGCGGATAAAAGCTAAAAGCTTTTCGCGCTAAACAAGCGTGGCCAATAAAACGCAATCAGATTCTGGCGTCAAGAGAGTCGTTGAAATCGAACGTTTTGAATGTTTCTCTCGTCAAACGCGCGAAATAATGATAATTTGGACGAGATTACGATGCTCATCTCTCTCACTCTCTTCGATGGTCAATTACCCCCACAAGCATTTCTCTCTCGTGGAGATTTTATTGCGGGGTTTCATGTTTCGTTAAACGCAAATTGGCGCGTGTGTGAAACACGAAAAAAAAAAGAAGAACGAGGAGGAGTTCAACGCACTCGAAGGTGATATACAGAGCGGCAAAAATTATGATTGATTCACGCATGATGTTTCGAGGTCGCGAGCAGGAGGATATTTCTTCTTGTTTTTTTTTCGTCTAATTGGCGTAGGCGAGAGATTCGTCATATATGCGGATTTTTCTACTCTTCGCCTACACGATTTTTTTTTTCGTGTCGAGATACTTGTCTATGGAAATGATCGTTTGATTAGGATGGCCGAATGTGGAATTTGGTGATTTTTCGTGTGTTTGATGAAATTGAGTAATATTCTAAGTGGATATTCGTGGAATGGAGGTTTTGATTGACTATTCATTAATAGTCGGATTATGAGATGAAATATAACCTTTTGGATTGCGATAGTGTTTGATGCTTGTTAATAAATAATAGTACATTTGTTTAGGCATTTCTCAGAAAAAATTAAAGAATCTACGTTACCTAATTTGAATATTACTTTTAAGTAATTCATTACACACACTAAAGATGGCTTCTATAATGCATTACCCGCAGTCAATAAATTTATCTTGATTTAATAATATCTATAAGATTGAAAAACTTATTTGATTAAAAGCCTTAATTATACCATTTGTCTTCCACTGCTAGGAATGGCGATGTCGTAAGGAAACGTTTAATATTGTAAAATAATAATTTCTAAACAAATTATATATGTACAAACATTGACACATCACTATTGAGTTATAAATTAACGTTAATAAAAAAAAAACTTCTTGAAATACGATTCATCAATACAGATAAAATTTTTTTCCTTCCCACTCTATAAAAGTCAACTATATATATACGCCCAAGCAATATCACAGCCAACCATTAATCCTAAAGCTATTTCTATTCAAATAAATCGTATCACGAAAACATTGTTCTCTCATCGGACAAAAAAGAACAAGTAAAATATAAAATCGCCTTGTCAAGCCCTCACCGGCTGTATAAAATCATCGCGATAAAACAACTTGCAAAACGAGTGGCGCCGCGCGCCGGTATAGCCGCCGACACACCCTATATATACACAATGTATATACGCATCGTCTTTTCTTGCAAAACCGCACGACGTCGTCGTGGTCGTCCGAACGCCATTACGAAATTTTCGTTGAAGAAAAACATGTTAATTGGGTGTATGTATATATATATAGTATAAAAGGCGGCGAAGGGGAAATAACGATATTATCCGATAATCTGATCGCGCGAGGCTTCTTCGCGCAGGAGAGTTTAATTTTTGGTCACGCACTTGCAATCTTGATTACGTAGCGGCGAGACGAAGGGAAATTCTTCGGTTTTTTTCTTCTTTTCCTCGGCTTTACTTTCAATTATGCGTGTGCCTCGAATGCAAATGGATTTTCTCGACAAAGAATTTTATCCGCGGAATTTTCTCGAGAAACACAAGAAGAAAACACTTTTCTTTTCGAAAGGATTCCAACGAAGAATTTAGAAAAGATTTTTAATTCCCAGCCAGAAAAAAAGAAAAAACTTTCGTTCATTCTACTCATAATCCGTCTATAAATTTCTTTCGCGCGGTATACTTTCATCGCGAGAAGAAGAAGAAAAAAAAATCAAGATTACAAAAACACCGAAGCGAGTCTATCATAATCACCGGCTTCGCTCATGAAATATTCATCCCGAAAATGGAAAAAAAAAAAACTTTCCTCCAAAAACTAGACCAACGACGACGATTTCCCGCTATCTCTCCTTAATCGCGGAAAAAAAAAGAAAGAAATAAAACGAAGGTATGTACGTACACGCACAAGTGTCACACTATGTGACTAAACTGCTCAAGTGGAGTATCTGTCGTTGAAGATCGCTGCTGCGAAAGTTCTATTTTCGTTGTTTTCTTTCTCGGTCTCTCGTCGGGTGCGGAATTCAAAGAGTGTATATATAACGTACTTTACCGTTAGAGACGCGTACCGCCGAGGACGTGACTTTATCCGAACTTGCGATCGCGCCCACCACACCGTCAGCCTGTGTCTCTCTCTTTTTTTTCTCTTTACGTGCTTCAGAGATATGACGAGATGGAACGTTTAATGAGGGTTTCACGCTTTTGATGCAAGGATAATTTATGTGATTGAATTTTCAAGCGTTACTTGTCGTATTAAAGTTTATGTATCGAAGAGATAGTTGTAACTGATGTGCGGGCAAATTAAAATTTGATTGTACTTTTGATTTAAGGATTAATTAGGTTATTTGTAGTTCGGCAGTTTTGAGAAAGATGGATGTGGGATCGGAGTATTCCGCAGATAGAATAGTACATCATATCAATTATTTATTTGCTACTTTCTTGATCGATTGAAAATTTACATGGAAATCTCTTCTTTTTTTATCGGTCTTGTATCGGTCTCGGGGTGCTTCGGTGATCTTTAAGTCAATCACTTATGGAATTCTATAATAACATTACACGAATAGAAAAAAAAAGTTACTACCGAGCCTTGCATTTTTTTTCATATTCACAAAAGTTAAACATGCAGCATCATTGTTTCAGCTCGAACAGAAGTACGAATGCACATTGGCGAAAGCGCATATTCATACGACTCGTCTGGAGAAAAAAAAATATTCGATGAAGTAATGTATTATAGACAATGTGGAATTCACATAATTGGATAATGAGATTTCTTCATATGAACAATTTTTACTTTGTCTCTCTCTCTTTCATATTGAACGTCAAATCTATTAGGCAAGTGGCAGTACGTACGTAATGTTGCATAACGATAAAAAAAAACGAATCGATTCATTACCGGAAATTCGTCTGGTGTAAGTGTACCTGTCGACTCGTAGCTTTAAATCACTTTATCACAGCAATCTGTCAATCGATAACCGATAAAACGCGCATACGCCGTTCGGTCTAATTGTTTTTCCAAAAAGGATTTATGTAACTGTCCAAAAAATATATATATTTTTGTTTGATATATCTCGTATCCATTTGTCGTGTCGTTGTATCCTTATACTGTGCTTCGGTTTATTGATAAGATCTATCGAGAAAATTGTGCGCTTTCTCCTTCTCCTACGATATCTTTATCATGGATCTCTTATATATGGGGAGTTGCGATTTTCCTTGTTTTCATCTCGAATCCAATTCTCGGTTACGCAATTTGAACCATTTTTTCCTTTGTTTGATTTACGCGCCATAGTGAAGTTTTTCAATGATTAGCCATTTGGTGCACGAAGAGAGGAAAAAAAATGTAAGACACGCGTACGATGATCCACATTCGACACGCGAAGCTTCCGGCCTGAATTTTTACCTGAGGCTCTTTACCTTTTGTTTTCGTGCGGCCTTGCCGATTTGACCGCGCGATAAACGAGAAGCAGCTTCTGAATACTTTCACATTGCTGTTTTGGATTTTTTTTTGTAGGTTGCTGTGAGTCTAGTCATCATTGACTTTTTTTGTGTGTAAATGATATGCGTGAATCATCAGGAGTAATGAGGATGTTTCCATTTTTGATTCGACGAAAGTCGTTTATAAAGATTTCGCGATTGTTGAGATGACAAGACACTTAGGATCTTTGACTTTTTTTTTCATGATGATAAATGTCCGATGTACTCACAATTGTTAATAATCATAATAATAAAAAAAAGAAAGAAATTAATCCGAAAGTCTCTGCATAAATCACCAAATAAAAAGATACGAAAAAGCTAATTACAATCGCGAAAGGAAACAATAACGGTAAGGCGATTCATCAAAATTCACCGGCGAAAAAAAAAAGAAAAAAAATCTTACACGTACGAAAACGAATGAAAGATTCGCCGCGATAAATACAAAAGCAAGCGGTGATGTGGGATAGGCTGCCACCATTCAATTTCTTTATCCTCGTTATACGCGCGACTATACAACATTTGACGATACCAATCGATTATGTAATATGGTATACAACTGGTTACACACGAAATATATATACATATCGGATTTATTAATTTTTTTTTTCTTCCTTCTCGTCCCAACGGTATAATATCCTCGTCGTCAAGGTCAAAAGCAGGCGCGCGTGCCACATGGCATTATAATTTCGGGGGTGCGCATGTATGTTATACACTTACATCGTATATAAATTGTGTTACCTAACTGTGTGTGCAAAAGCCATGCATTTTACATGGGCGTGGCTACTGCGCTCGCTGATCTTTTGTTTAGGCTCAAAGAAAGGATTGTAGTAGGTATAGGTAAGTATACGGAAGCTGAATTTTCTTCGCGGGTCATACGTGAATGTTCGATTCGGTTGAAAATTATTGAAAAAAAAAGACGAAAAGAAAGAAAGAAACAATAAACTTTAATTGAGATGTATGTACTTTCGAGAGGCGAGTTACGCGAAAGCAGCTGACAATTTTCGCTCAAATGACGTCTTTTATCGCCGCTCAAATTTCGAAAAAGTGAACGTCTTTAATTGACAACATTACGTGTGTAGAACGGAGAAATGGCCTTATTAACTTTTTCTATAAAACAAATACAACCTTTTTCTCGAAAGTTCGCCCTTCGGTAGTATAATAACCCTTCTTTTTCTTTTTCGATTCGACGCGATATGTAATTATCGAAAATTTATGCCCTCGACGAAAGGTACGTACGCGCGAGTCGTGTCGGAATTAGGCGTGTTTGCACACTTCATCTTCTACAAAAGGTTTCAATTTTTTTTTCTTTCCTTTCGTTCATTGTACGTACACCCAATGCAATGTTGATTATATACCTCTCTCGCTCGAGAGTGTGTACTTATACACGATGGGCGCGAGTTTTGCTTTGATTAAATTGCATGCATTAAAGTGAAAGGGTCATGTGCGTGCTGGAAAGAAAGTACGTTGTAATTGTCGTTTAATCGATCCCGAAAAAAAATCGATATCAAAAGTACGATATTAAAAAAAAAAAAATCTCGTATATATATATATATACCTTTCTTTCCTCCAGCAAAGACAAAGGCGAGTATAGACAGAAGTAAAAGCGCGAAAAATTAGGCAAACGGCATGCAACGTAAAAGCCTATATACATATATATCTGCTTGCATAATATTCAAGCCGCCCTCGCTTATAAGCTCGCTCGAGAGACTCGTGTCTACTTTTATTGGCGCGTATATCACTTCGACTATTTTTTCGCGAGACAGCGACTCAGGGTCACGACTGCAGCACCAGCAGTCAATATACGCACTGGTTTTTTGTTCGACGTGCGTTGTTGGGAAAAGTGGTGGTTGTCGAGCGACGAGCGTCTTTTATTTGATTTGTAATTTATTGATTTCACGGGAGGAGGAGGTGGATGCGTATAGTCTCTCTTTTTTTTTTTGCCTTTGCTGCTGTCGTCTCTCTCTCTCTCTCTCTCTCTGGAGAGAGAACGCGTTTGTCGGGCGTCGTCGCTGAAGAACGGTATTTATTAGAGAATGCGAGCGCTATATATCGCTTGGAACTTCAAAAGGATCTGCTCCTTTGTTTTATACATAAGAAAAACCTTTTATACGTATATACTAGACGGAGAAAAATTGTTCTACAATTACACCTGTCGCGTGCAACCGAACTTTATACACACACACACACACACACATCGACGAAATGCATAACTATACTTAGTAGTCGATTAGATAAGAAAACGCGTGCACATGCGCATTGGCGTGTAACTATACGTAAAATGGGCACAAGACACAACAATAAAATGCAGCTAGTTTTACGTAACGATACATTATACGAGTATATCAAACTATACGCGATTTCAATTACGCGCGTTTACGCAAGCGAAAGCGGCGAGCGCGCGCGCGCGAGTCATCCCCCTCCGCCGATAATATAATCGTATAGCATTTTGGAAAACTAGCAATTTTCGCGGGACGAAAAACACGGATGTGTCGAGAATTCGACGATTTCCGCGATGATAATCCGTGAAAGCTATAAGTAGCGAGCGTTAAAGTAGTTTTCTCGACAATTTACGCGCGCGTAACTAATTTCCGCGCGCGAGGTTGCTTTTTTTTTTGCGCGCATTTTGCATCTTTAACTCGACGCGAAATTTTCGAGATTATTGGTGTGTAATTTAGCTTGAGATTTCGTTTTCTCGAACAATTCGATTTCGAGTGTGTGAGAGTATGCTGCTTCGAAGTTAATTTTTGAATAGCCGACGTCGAGTAAACATTAGTCGAGTACACTCTCGAGAAAAATAAAAATTGTTATCCAAAGGAGTTTTTTTTTGGTCGCGCTCGCAACAAGTCGCAGCTTCCGGCAAAATTGCAACGCCGCCCTAATTCTCGATTAAAAAGATAGAGTCCAAAGCCAGGTACTGTGGGACTGAATCAAGAAGGGGACTTTTTTTTTTGAAACTCGAGTGAAGAGGAGGGGGTCGAAAGAAACTTGAGACCTCGTAAATTATACGACGGGCGTTGTATGTTAGGTAGCCTGCGGAGGCTCTTTCTCTCGCGCGTGTCAGTGTTTTGACAGACGTAAAAGGGAAATCGAGCGGAAAATTTTTGTCGAGTGCGATATAGGATATATAGTTCATTTATATATAACTCGTGGTTTCTTTGCAGTGAAGTTCGAAGTGGTTTGGTTAATGATAGACTATGAGGGTTGTCAAAATTTCATTTGTTCGAGCGCCAATAGAGGACGTTTGAGTGTGAGGCTTGAAAGTTATAAGTATGTGAAAATGACGTTAACGTATGGTATAAATCGGAAAATTAGTTGGTTATTTTGAAATTCATTAATGATTGCATGAATAAAGGATCAAATCCTGCTCTTTTTGATAATTTAGAAAATCACAAATCGGCTAACAATAAATTTTAATTCAAATAACGTAATCGCAACGCGCAATAGAATAACATATCTTAAACTTTCTAGTCATTAATTCAGTTTCTACATCATCAGTAAGACTAATAACTTAAATCTAAAACCATGAATGACTTTCTACCCATATGCAGCGAAACACATTATTATAAATTGTCACAAAATTCCCCAAACGTGCCTCACCATTACGAAAATCACCAGCAGCTGACCATAACAATACGCCATCACCATTGAGAATTTCGTACGTGTAAGCACAGCTGACCAGCAGCAGCAGCAACACACCTTTATGATAGTCGAGATGTGTTTACCCTCCATTGAAAACCGAGCGGCCAATTAGAGCGTATGTCCCGTATTTTTGGGGAAAAATGTGCATTATATACATCGAGGGGTGGAAACTGTTTAGCCTCATTGTCCACGCAGCTGTACTTACGGTAAATCCACCCTCCTTATACGGGAAAAATGGGATACTTGTTACACGCGGATTGGGGTGATTTTTGGCAGATGCCTTCTCTCTCTCTTTTTTTTCTGCCGAATTTGCCGAAATGATTTATACTTTATTTGCCTGAATTACGCATGCAATAGGATTTTTTTTTCCGGGTGAATCCTAATTTCATTAATCAGAGACGGAGGAGAAAAAAAGAGAAGTAATGTCGTTTCATCGTCGATCGATTCTTTTATTCTCCTAAATATGATTAATGTTATCCTGCACAGAAAAAAAGAATTATTTAAATCAAATAAGAAGATTTGTTTGAATTTTTTCAAAGTATTTAATAACAGTTAATAAATTTATTAACAGTTAATAAATCATTTATTGACTGTTACAAATTTGAAAAAATCAAATAAATGATTTGTTATTTAACAGTTAATAAATTATTCATTTGATTTTTTTGACAAAATCATTTATTAACTGTTAATAAATATTATTAGGATCAAATAAACCTTTTTTTCTGTGTGTCTTTGATGTTTTCTACCCAAATTTTGTGAATCAAACAAGATATCTGGTATACATGTATACACGTACTTTGTAATTTTGCTCTACGGCGAATAAAAAGAATATTTTCTTAACATTTTTTGCTAATTACAAACAATAAGCATCCAACTCGCTTAGAAAAAGCAATTCATTAAAAAAAAAGTCTCGTTCACAGCCAATACAACAATCTCCCGACACTCTATTAATTCAGATCACTTTCAAAACTCCCCCTCGCATTTCTTTTTTATTCGTCATAAAAACTCTTCAGATATTCATAGCCCAGAGATCGCCTTCTAAACATGCATTACTCCCCAACGTGCAAGAGAGTCCCCCCCTTTTTTTTGTCGTCATCGCTGCACCGCAGAAAGTATAAAAAAAAGGGTGACTGGGGATTAATTGGATTAAAGTCGGGGGCTGCACAGATGCGCGCGTTCGTGTATGTAGGCTGTGGGCTCGTTGCACGCTCGAGTTGAAACAATGCGACACAGAAAAAAAAGCCGCGCTTGACTTTTATTCGACGATTATGAATTTCTTGCTGGCGAGCTGTGATTTATCCGTTGAAGCTTTATCGAGTATGGTAACTGATTTTTCGGAAAAATTGAATGATGACAAATATTCCACTGCAATTTTGAATTCAGTCATTCACAAAAACAAAAAGTTTAGAGAACTAACGCGAACAAAAAAATTTGACAATGACAAACGTGGAATTCAATAATGAAGACTTTGAGACGAAAGAGAGAGAGAACGTAGCATCTCTCTCTCTCTCTCTCTCTCTCTCTCTCTCTCTCTCTCTCTCTCTCTCTCTCTCTCTCTCTCTCTCTCTCTCTCTGAAAGGTAATGAAAAATCACCTTCCGCACGCACACATGTATAAGCCTACGCAATCAATTCAGCACGCCATACGATAGCGCTCGCACTTCATGCATATGATAATCCAATTTTTCGCGCAGCGTTGAAAAGGAGGCTGCAACGTACAATCGTAAATAACGGGCTTTGTGACAATTTTTTTTTCTCTCTCTTTCTCGATATCTATGTATATATATACGCCTACGCAACGAGAAATTTCACTCGAAAAAAAAAAGTAGCTGTTAACTTAAAAACCTGCAATTAACATAAGTAATCCATTATGCATTTCCTCCCTTGAAGTTGGTGGTTTGCTGCATTTAACGAAAATTGATATTAGCGTCGTAAAACTGACGCGCGCGCTTGTTTGCCTGCCTCAAATGACACAGCTGGAAAAAGCGCGTGGAACATCGTGTGTATGTACCTTACATACATAAATATAACTCGCGCGAGCGCGAAGCCCTTTTACGACGCTCATAATTAGCCTTCTCTCTAATTTTCAGCGGCAACTTTATGCGTGTGAAATTTTCGGTTGATTGATCGTCGTTGCTCGGTGTAGTTACAATTAATTTGCACGTGAGGAAAAATATACTTTACTTAACTTTGTGTGTCCAGGGGGTTGTAATGGAATTAATTAGCAAAAGCAGTTCAGTTATATTTTCTCGAAAAAAAAGGAAGTCTTGTATAAATAGCCACACCTTTTGTATAGCTGCAAAAGTAGCTTGCAGTTTCGAGTGAGCAACACGGGGAGTGGTTACTGTATATACGTATATGTATACATATAGATACAGCAGTGGTCTCTGATCGGTGAACCGTATCGGGCTATTGCGGCACCGCTATATAGTGGCTTTCTAAGATTTGCTTGTGCCACGCGGGGTCGTTCACTTTATTCGGACTGTTGAGATGCCGTTGTTCAAGTTCTTTTTTTTTTTCGTTCGTTTTGTTTTAGGGTTGAATGACAATGTAGTGGGGAACTGTGGGACTTTTTAGTAGATTTATATTTGATACTGGGAAAAATTGATTTTTATGAAAACATTTTACTTTAAGTAGATTGCTGGAATGAAACATAATTTACGAATAATAACTTTAGAACGCAATTGTTCAATGAGTTACAATTTTGATCATTAGATGGACTATATGTAAATTTCAAAATTTTGACAAAATCGTGAACTGTAGAACATAAAATAAAACGTTCTATTCAGTTTCTTTGGATAATATCTTAGTTCTTTAATAATGATATAATTGTCTTCGAAGAAAAATTTTTTACTGTATTTTCAATGAATTTAATTTGACATTAGAAAAATAGCAATTTTTTGCTTGTTAGCAATGTCTAAAATGATTTTCAGTTTACATTGATGAATATTATTTTTTACGAAAAAGATACACATCATGATAAGTAAGTTCATTTCATTCATTTCTTTAAATAAATTGACAGGATGACTTATAATTCAGAATTGGACAATATAGTATATTGTTTCAATAGGTTACAGATTTTTATTGTTAGATGACATACATGTGTTTCAAACATTGTGATAAACTATCCAACTGTATAGTATACAAAATGTTTAATTTAATTGAAAAAATGTAAATAATTTTTAATAATCTGTTCGAGTTATTATTGCCCGGTCACTATTTACATACTTTTATAAAAATTTTATACATTCGTCAACAATTCCTCAATCCAATGAATCAAAAATTCCAGCACACATAATCGAAAAGCACGTAGACTCGCAAATAACCATAATAACCAAAATTTACGTGTCAGTAAAAAAAAAGATAGCAGTATAGCGCGACACTGTTTAATAACGAGCGATGAAGAGCTCAAGTTCGCTCGCTCGCGAAATTAAATATAATAACGCAGTATTAAAGCCTACCGCGAGCTACACACACACATAAGTCTCCAGAGAGTGCAACAACTACTCGTTTTTATTTTCTTTCTCTCTCTCTTTATTGTAACGTTACGGGCGGCGCCGCTTACCGCAATTACGCGTAAGCCTCTTTTCTCTCTCCCTTATTACGCTATAACGACGTCGTTTTGCGACTGTTTTACCTGCGAGTCCCAACGGTTTCCGTGTCCAGAACTCGCCATGAGTTCGATGAACTTGACAATATTTTTTAATAATCCATATTTCTCATTCAAAAGTATAACTAATATTTTACGTTTTTTTTCTGTTTGTTTCAGGTGAGTTCCAAAGCCAATCCATCACCGATCGTAAGATGCACTTTTTCTTTAAAAAAAAAAAAAATAAAGAAATATAAAATATCCGCCGTTGCGCAATATCGATCTCTTCGCACGCACTATCCTCACGGACAATTTTACGAGGCTCTCGTAAAGCATTTTCGTTATTAACCGGCCTCGACCTTTCGCTTGCATGCACTTGCAAACTTCCCTTCCCTCCGCGCGCTCTCACAGTACACGAGTAAATTACGAGCGTCGAAAGATTTTTTGAATCTCGTGTGCTTTTTTTTTTCTTAACGCGCGCTTCGGTTGCTCGATTTACGGCGGACGCGCTGTTATCGAGATCGTTTTATATTTATGGACAAACTTCTCTCTCTCTCTCTCTTTCTATGGTATGGTGAGAGATCAATAATTGTTCCATTTTGCCATACGATTATTTACGATTCTTCCGGAAAAATCCTTGCTGTTATGTATCCATAAAAAGGCCAAATCAGGATTAGATTCGCGGCATTATTCCGAATGACTCGGCGCGAAAACGTTTTCGTCGTATTTTACAATCAAGCGGAAGATATATACAAGGCGTGTACGGCAATAAAAGACACACACAAACACACACGTGAAGACAAAAAAAAAACATCTTTTATAAAGAAAATTTTCTCTCTGTCGAGCATCTCGCGGATCCCGGGAAGTATCAAGTCTCTCTCTCTCTCTCTCTCTCTTGTATACGAAAGAGAGAGTAGATATATATACAAGGCAAAGTCTAGCATGACTCTTCTCGGCGAGCGAGCTAAAGCGAGAGGAGGAGAACGATCCTTTGCCTCGACCTTTAAAAGCCCAAGCGCTCTCTGTGCGCGTGGAATGCAATATCGCCACCCCCCACATACACATACACACACACACGCCTCGTTAACTTTTCAGACTTGGCTGTATATACCTGCGCGCGCGCGAGAGAGAGAGGTTTTTAGTCAATAGATTTTCTCTACTGACGTATCACTTATGCGTTTATGCGCGAGTGAGAAAAATGAAATACTGTTTTTATCTTTTTTTTTTAAATTGATCGTGTTGAAAAATCTCGTAAATTAAGAGAGGCTTTTAATCGCAACAGCGCCACAATGTAAATTTCTCCCCGACACTTGGCTGAGAGAGAAAAACAAAAATCAAAAACCACCAATTTCCACATCAACGCGATGCTATAATCACTATAAGCCACAGAGGCGTTGCGACAATCCCACACCAGCCATCTAATAAATCAGCGAGACGAAGAAAAATGCAAAAGATGGTCCTTTCCTATATACATATATCGTTTCCGCGTTCGCTCTCGAGCGATGCTAATTTAATTGACCCTTCGCTCGACTCTGCCTGTTTCAAGGTGAAAATCCTCGGCGCGCGGTGAAAGTCATTATCACACGCGCGTTTAAAACAACATTTGGAATCTGTTTCCGTGAGACTGGCAACTATCTTTAAACTCCTCTCTTGACAGGGTCCAGTTTTTCACTCTCTCGCGGTGGTAGGAAAATCTCCGTTGCGAGTGCAACACAACACGTTTTTAAAACTTGAAGGCGCGAAAGTTTGTTTGTTTTTTTTTTTTTGCTGTTTGTTTGAGTGATGTTTACTGTACTTGTGCAATGGGTTATTGACTTTTTTCATTTCAAGTTTGTTTTATAAGTTGACAAGTTCAATGTGAAGGTATTGAGCGTGGAGGATGAGATGACGCATGCAAGTTTTTACGTGAAGTATTCAATTGATGGAAAACATAATTAGATTCTTTTTTTCATCGCTAGATAGATATGTGAAGTTTCTGTTGTCTATCAGTTTTATCAAATTCAGAGAATAAATTCATGATAGCAAATGTTAAGCATAGAATTCCCTACACTGACAAAACTAACTAATATGGTAATTTTGTACAGTTCCTATTTTATACATAGTATTTTCTTAGTTATAAACCAGCGAATAATCCCCAAAAAATCAGAGAATCATTAATACGAAAACACACTATTTTCCTCGATCTAATAACCGCACGAAAATGCAATCTCAACCAAGATAAAATAAAAAAAAGCGATAAAATTTTCACACCATCTCTCACTCGTGATTTCAACTGACCGCAATAAGAACCAGCGAACAAAAAGAAGAAAAAAAACGCTAACGAAGTACATATATATATCTCGCAAGATTTTCCACAAAATAATCCGTCGTCGTGTGCGGTTTACCCGGCGCGTAAATCAGATTGGCTGTTTTTTTTTTTGTTGTCTCGCGCGAGCAATGAAAAAACTTTCTCGCACGCGAGTGCAAATTAAAGAGGGAGAGAGAGAAGGAGATTCGCCGCGCGAGATGGATACAACATTTGCATTTTCTCGGATCGTGCTCTATCGAGCAGAAAGATACGCTCGCTTCGATTTCTTTGGGTGAAATTCGAGAGAGAAAAATTGGTAGTTTCCCTTTTCCCCGAGATTCATTTCTGCTCGTATTTTTTTTCTCTCCTCTTTTAACTGCCCGACGTGATTTTTGCATGATGAGGTATTGGATGCATGATATTGTCCGTTTTCGTTGCGAGATTTTTTTTTAACGAGCGAAATTGAACGATTTTGTTACGCTCGTAGTTCTTTTTCTCTCTCTGTGCGTGATGGAGGTTGAGAAAATTTGTAGTTTTTTTTTTCATTTGACGCGAGATTCTGATTTGGACGAATAGACAAATTACTCATGATATTTCTTTCATACGTCATCTTTTGCCAACAGATGGATCATACAGATTTTCTCAAAACTATACACGATTTATAAACTGCAAGAAATAAATCTATACTAATTGTTGGTTTATTATGCTATTGATATATTTAAATAATATTACTTGAAAATCATGGCTGCCTTGGGGTATTCAATGCGTTCTGGACAATGTGGCATGCCGAGAAGTATAAACTCCTTTTCTCGCGCAGTGCCAACTTTCGCTTTAACACGCTTATCAACAATAATTTTCTCTCTCGAACGTACATATACACACACGTATAATTGCCAGTGTCTGCCATGGCAAACGTTTAATTATGAAATATTCGGACGTAAGACATTGTCATGCAGAGTATACACACGCCGTCACATTGCACACCTGGCTAGATATCCGTTAATTGCTATGTAATTACATTTAGAAAGTATCTGTGTGTGTTTGTGTGTATATACAAAAGCTGAAACAAGAAAATCATATCACGCGCAAAAATCGAGATAATGTTTATCTTTTGGGAATTGCAACCAAGGAATATCCCGGCATGTGTCATTGAAAAAGGTCGATTTCACGTTACAAAAAAATCACTCCGAATTGTCGCTCTTGGTTGCCAATCTTTCGCGAAGGATTAGAGAAAGTATCCACTTTGAAACTTGGAACTAACGCCGCACGCGCAGTGTTGCAACAACAAAGGAAAATTCAGCTTTGCAAAATTTGCATCTCGTCGAGATTTCTTAATTAGAATACAAATCGTCGCCGATGAACAAAAGACACTGCCACGCGGAAGTTTCGGCTCTGTAGGTTATTAAAGTTTATCTATACTCATCTTTCGTCGGATATAAATTTTTACGGCGAAAAAGGAAAAATATTCGCACCGTTAATCGAGCGCGATGCATCGCTTAATAATGAAGAAGAAAAAAAAAAGAAGTCGAAAGATTACGTAAGCGATATTATAAAAAAAAAATAACCACTCGCCATATCGAGTTTTAACACCAAAGGTCGTCGTCGTTTGCGCGCGTGGTTTCGCGCGAGATTCGTAATCGTGTCGTAATGATATGTGGGAAAAATGTGGAAATATGATTGGTTATGAAAAAAAAAACTTGTAAATCGAGAGACTCGAGCGCACGATTGCTCAAATCTGCGGCGTTCGATCCGACTTTTTTTGCAATTAAATCGGCTTCTGCGAAAAAAAAAGGAAATTTTATAAATCGCGAGCACGCTGGCTAATTACTTCGCAAGCATCCCGTCGCGACTTCGAGATGAGGAGAGAAAGAAAAAAAAAACATTAAATGCACACGTCGCAATATAAAACCCGTTGCGGCTGCGAGCATTCAATGAAGCAGAAATTCGACTTGAATGGGACGCTCGACGACGACGTGCTGAATGACTTTTTGTTAACTGCGCGTCTGCTACTTTGATTTTTGTTCTTTTTTTCTTACCCGTCTATTATCCGATAAACCGATCGTGTGGAAAACAAAAGGCGGGAAGTCAGAATCAGCAGCAGCGTTTATATCTTTTACGAGCTTTTAAACACCTTATGGAAGCTCTTCGAAAGTTGTAATTCATGACTTTCTCGTAGGAATGAATTTGTCACTTTCTCACTTGATCATTAAAGCGTGTATATATATATATGCGTCATTTAATGCATTGGACGATGCGCAAGTGTCGTTAGTCGTTACATCCGCAAACAATTGAGCGCCAAGTGTCTAATTCAAACACTTTCACTCGGCTTCGAGCTGATGGATGATGGCCTCCCCTTTATTACTATCGGCTTTTGTGTCTTCACGAGTGTGTATATATACATATGCGCACAGACGTGTCGCGATTAATACACGTGGCTTTGGCAAATTTGCTGCGAGATGTTGATTTATGTTATAGCGCTTTCTGTTCTGTTGTTGTAGAGAGAGAGAGAGACGTTTTTTGTTGAATACGTGATTATCTATAATTATTTTGCGGGAGAATGTATTTTCTGAAAATGTAATGGTAAACTAAACGATTACTGATTGTTTCACCTTTTATATTTATGAATTGCGTGTTGTCTTTATCGCTAGATGGATCATCGAAGTTCATATAATCTGATAAATTTACTTAATGAGTGACTGAAAAATATTGAAGCAACTGAGAAAGATGTTGTCTGATTATTGGTTCGAATCAGTGACTGTATTGCCGATTTTTTCCAATTTATCTAAAAATTTTATTATTGATATGCTCGTCGACGAAAAGCATACAAATTATTTCCCTTCTAATCATTTTTTCACTCGCAAAAACAAAAACAAATCCACAAGACTTCTACAGCTATACGCGCTTAGCATAATCACACGGCCGATTAGAACATCCTAAAAAAGAAAACCTAGAAACACACGCGGGCAAATTACAACCTACATACCTAATAAACCAAAAGCTGCATTACACCCAAAAGAAAAAGATAAGGCAAATAAAGCTCGCAAAACCAACTAACCATAATGCCCGGCAAACAAACAACCTAGAAGAAGATAATGGCAAAAAGTAGAGAAAGAGAGAAGAAGAAGAAAAAAAAAAAAGCTCCATGCCCGTCAATTCGCTCTCGTCCCTCATCCTTTCTCTCTCGCGGCCGAAGCGCTCGCTCGCATTTGTACGTTGTTGTATATACACACGCGAGAGCGAGCAAGAGAGAGAGACGCACGTAGGTGCAACTTTCTTGCACGCGGCATTCCAGCCTGGTCAGAGACCTGTATGCGCGCCGGCTCCGTAGTGTATATACGTGTGTATAAGAGAACCCGAGAGGAGGGATAGGAGAGAGAGAGACGTTTATTTCGCAAAAAACGATCAGCGACTGGTTTAAGCTTTTGACGCGAGATGCATTATCCTTTTTTTTTTCTTCACGCGAGAGAGGGTTGATTTCGGTTTAATTGGGTTGAGGACACTTTTTAGGAGAGATGCAGTGGCTGATGTGTCAGGTGAAGAATTTTTTTTTTTTTTTTTTGGAGTTTGGAGGGTTGAGACTTTTAATGATGATTTGGATTATTATAAATCGTGATCGTTCGTTTAAGTTTGATATTTATAGCTTTATTATATTTTAACGATTATTATGATCGTACTCAAATTGATTTTAATTACTTTTTCCAAATTGATATTGAAACATGCTATGGATGCAAAAAAAATCCACGTGTCGTGATATTTCGAGTAAAAAATACATCGTTAATACAAAATATTTCGAAAAAATTATTTAATATATTGACTGAGCTCGTACATTAGGTCGATGTTATTGATAAAGTTACACAAGTCCACCTATCAGTACATTCTGATATCTATTTTCTAACAAAAATAGAAAAATATATATTCACTCTCAACGCTCTAAAAAAAAAATCAGTATCAAAACAGTATAATGCACCGAGATACACAATGACCATGAAGAGCATCGTTTACAAAAAAGAAACCAAAAACACCCATTAAAAAAAATCTCCATCGTCTCTTGAACTCCTCTTGTTTTCGCCTTCGTCGCGCGCCAATGCAATTCGGTTAATTGGAGCGGAACACGCTTGGCATTCGTTGTTACTCATTCGGGGAAAAAGTGCAGCGAAAGTTATAATATCCACACAAAAAAAAAATTCACCTCGAAAATTCCTGAGTTAAATACGTTCAATTAATTTATGTGTCCATTGAAAAATTAAACTCTATATCGGGTATTATATGTCATCGATATATAACGGTTATATAAAACATTCGTCGGTGTAATATATCATTAATCCTTACGATCGGTGCGCGCGCGCTCGGGCTAGTTTTACAAACGACTGTAATGAATAATCAGATGTTGAAGCTCGTGGCCTACAAACGCAACTACTCTACGATTAATTAATACAACTCGTATATCGAGATAACCATCTGAGTGGATTTACTTTTTTTTTGCGTCTATAATCTCTCGGATAATTGAATTCCAATCCGTATTATGCTACTCAATTTGGTATTTGTGTTAAATTGTGATTCACTTTCTCGTCGTAAACTTTAAACGTCAAAAAGGTAATACAAAAATCAAGTGATATAGATAATTAGAAAGTATATAGACGCAAAGACTTGTCTTGAACTCACGCGCGCATCGTGCGAAGTCCGACTAGTTTTTTTCTACAGACGTGTTACGTGTTTTTACACGCTTGTTTTGCTTGATTGTCGGAATAAAATGTGGGTTAGAAGTGCATTACATGCTCGGTTTCAATAATTAAAGGGAAGTTATGTTATAGCGAAACATTTTTACTTTGGTTGCTCAATTTCGTACGTTTCGCGATTGGGAAATCATTGTATGGGAAAGCCGAGGAAAGTCTTGTTTAGATTTATTTTAATCCTGCGTGTGTTGAATTTTAGATTTTTTTTTTGGTTGCGTGTTTGGTCAAGTGTACATGCATTAGATTTTCTAAAAAAATTATTGAGACACTTGTGTGTGTGTGTGTGTGTGTGTGTGTGTGTGTGTGTGTGTGTTTTGTATAGAAATTGCATAAGAATTTTAAATTGAAAGTATGATATATATTTCTTTTGTAATTAACAGGTCGATGTATCGGCTAGTTAGATTATCATTTAACTTTGAGTGCTTTCGCAATTGGAAACAAGCCAAGTTATTTAACATTCGCGAAAAGGAAATTGAAATCGTAACAAAAAATAAAAGAAAAAAAAAACTTCGATGATAATCCATACACACATAACTTTATAAAACAAGGCATTGAGAAATAAAAGGACATCAAACATCCGCCTCCGTTCTCAACACCTTTCAAAATATTTAATCACTCGCAACAAACGTAAGAAAGAAGAATCAATTTGCACGTATTCCGGTCAATAATATAAAATATGACAAATAAAAAAAAGAACTTGATCTATAGAGTTTGCACGCTCGATCAATTATGCGCATAGCACTCGCCTTTCTAAACGTATCTCGTGCTTCGCGCGTATCGCCGGCACGTGACGATTAAAAAACAATAATGAAAAAAGAAAAAAAAAAAGAAAAAGTAGCGCGTATATATACATAGTTGCAACTCGAGTGACCGCGCGAAAAACCGGTTTAAATGTGTCTTATCGGAGAGAGAGAAGGTATATTGTGCGGAGGTGTGTGACTTCGCTTGATTTCATTTAGTTTTCTTTTGATTACACGTTCCTGATGTTTTAATTATAAGCCAGCCGCACTTTCTTATTAATTTTCGAATTAATAAATACAAGCTTGTATTAATTACGAAAAATAAAGAAAGTTTGATTAACAGCAACAGCAACAACGTTGAAAAAAACTCAAATTCATTTTCGTCAATCTCACTTCCGCGTAAACAACTGAATTATAATTAACCTCTGCATATTTGCTACAGTGGACGCGTGGATCCGAGTATATGCTGCATAAATCATTCGCGTCTGCGACTAATTGTCGGCTATATAACGCAGAGAGAGAGGAGAGAGGTGGTGCGTTAATTGATTTCACGTCTGACACTGACGCGACTAATTCCACGCGCCAAGAGAATGAAGAAGAAGAATATAAAAAAAAGAAGTACCGCACGTGCTCGTAAATTTTCGTTTAATTCCGAGTCTTGTGGAGAATTACATCGAGAGAGGGTACGCGACCTTTTTCATTATTGAAATCTGTCGTGATGAGCGATTGCGAGAGGAGGGAATTTTTGCCTTTGCGAGGGTAGAGCCCTTGGAATGGTTACGATATTAAGTGGTGAAATATTGAATTGTGGGATTGTTGCGGTTTGAGTCGACGAATTGACTTTTTTTGGTAATAAAAAAATTGAGACCAACTCGAGATAATATACATTATTTTAGGTTGCATATTGTCAAGTGAAATATTATTATACTCTTTTCAAATTTAAGGATAAGATTTTTATTGCAATTCTCGTTTTATAAAATAAGATATTCATCAGCAATAGAAAATAGCATATACATGCTCAAAAGTTCAAACAGTAAGGTGTAACATTAATTAGCATAAGGCAGTTATATATTTAATGTATTTATACAAATCAACTTAATGCCAACGACAAAAACAATCATTGCCACCTAACGGATGCATGGTAAGCTTCAGAAAAATCACACATCAATTTCACTTTCAATCAAACATACTGTACGCAGTTCAATCTTTGAAAAAAAAAATCATTTAATACCTATAAATAATCCAAAACAAATAATAAAAATATCCAGGAATATAAAAAAAAACTATTCTCGCATTCTCTCTGAACAATCCACCGCGAAATTCGAAAAATCCCGACAAAATCGCGCGCAACAGCAGCATCCTCGTGGAAAATCTGCAAAAGACCTTCCGAGAAAGAGCAAGTTGTAAACAAGCATCATCCGAAGGTAGAGAGACCCCAACAAAAAAAAAAATATCTTGTACGACGGTTGCATGAGAGAAGAAAAGGTCAGAAACTGCAGGTACATAAAATTCCCTGTCATCAGGGAAATTCTTCGAAGAAACAACGCAGCTTGAGGTCCGATCTCGCTGCACGAATAGTTTTCGAATAACACGTGTTTTAAATCATCCTCCTCATATACACGAAACTTTCTCTGATACCTTTATATCACTCGCGAGGTAATTAATGTTCGAATCGAATCGCGCGAGCGACAAATAATTCGCACTTTCGCTCGTTAATAAACAATCGCTCGTAAAAGAGCAAAATGTGATTCCCGAAGGGAGCCAACGTGTGGCGTTTTGTAAACATAGTAGATAGACCCCAAAAACGAGAAAATGAAGCGGCGACACGTGTCGCGCATCCCCTCGTTACGTAACACGGAACCAAGTAGTGTGTAGCGTGGGAGAGAGAGCTTCGTTTAATTAACTCGGACGTAGGCTTCTTTTTTCCTCATGCGTGTGTGTGTGTGTCTACGCTCAGGATCAATATTTACTTTCACGCGATTGGATGGCTCTTTTTCTCTCCATCGGCTTCCCTTTTTCCCTTCTCTCCTTTGTGAGGATGCTGATACTGAAAGTCGAAAGTTCGAATTTTATTCTATTAATAAAATAAAATTTTTAATGCGTTTTTAGATAGATGAACATGAAAATGTACACATCTGATATGCATCTCGATGAAAATTCAAAATAGACTCTGCGTCACCGAAAGTATTCATTAAAACGGCCTTATCACCAAAAAGCCGATCTCCCGTCAACAACGCCATGTGTGCATTTCTAATTCACGTACGATCCCTCTAATTAAACGCTGAAAATACGAAAAAAAAGAAGAGCCGGTAATTTCATGCATCTAAGCGTCTCATCACACCGACACGCCACCGCTGCAGATGCCGTAGTCAATCGAACGAAAGCAACGTGGAAGGAAGTACAATGAACTTGCCTCTCTCGCCTCTGATAATGACTTTTTCCTATACGTTAGGGCGTTTATATTATATTTTTTTTTTCGGCGTGTACATCTATGACGACGATGATTATGATGCATTGGGACAAAGATGGGAATTTTCTCGAGGGCTTCAGCGATGATTTATCGCTTTATTTGCTGAGCGAGAGATGATGATGATGATGATGAAGATGTTTATTTTACGAATGCGTTTCGTGCGGTGAAAATTATTGTCTATTGCGAATAGAATAAGTAGCTTCCCTTTCAAATGAGTTTCATTTTCTTTGTGTTCATCATTTTCTCCATGAATTTCAACTTTAACAATTTTTGTTTACTTATCCCTTTGAAATTCACATTGATCATTAGTAAAAAAAAAGTTTTAAAAATTAAAATACCTTAATCGCAACGATATATACACGGATCGCCGAACAAAGCCAAAACAAAGTAACACATAACAAATCCGACAGTTCGTTGTCCACACGTTCGCTCGCTCGTGCGCAATGTGGGAAAAGTATATAGAAGGCACGTGGCCATATGTCGTCGTCGTCGGTGCGGGGTTGCCGTCAGTCACGCCTGCCAATCAACTCCTTTTAGCGATAAAAAAATTTTTTTTTCTCTTTCATTTCATGCGCACACCTTCGCCCTTCTTTCATTCCGAGTCACTTTCGGCTGATTAGCCTCTTCTATACGAGGGTGCGCGCACGTGACACGGTTTAAGTTTATGAGCTGTATTTGATTGCTAAATCGGCTGGTTTATATTTATTCTATATCGATACCGATACTGCCGATTTTCAATAATAACACTCTCCTTTTCATTTGTTCACAGAGACACCTCGACAAAGGAGGCGACCTAGCCGAGGCAGCCTCGGCGTCAGGTCTGCGCGAGCTCGCGCGTTCTCTCAAACATCATCTGCGTGGTTTTGGCGCACGTTTAGAGGATCGTCGGGAGTATCTGGAAGACACATCCCGATGCTGTCTGCTGCAGGATCGCGCTTACGAGTGGGCGCAAGAGGCACGTTTGGCCGGCGAGAGACGAGCTCAGCAATTTCTCGCCGCGAGGCCGCCACTGCCACCCGAACATTTCGCCGAGATGATGGCTTTGGCCGAAAAATTGGGCAATGAAATATTGCTCGATCAGTGTCGACTCGCCCGAGCCAAGTGCGCCGAGGCGCTGGAAATGACGAGGACCAATTCGGCACCTGGTAGTCCGGCGAGACGAAGAAGCTTGGCTAATTCCGACTCGGCGAATTCGTGGGACGATGCGTTGGCGAAACGTAAGTTGTTTTTTGTTGCTGTATAGTTTATCGCTCGAGCGCATGATAATTGATTTCCCGGTAGCCTTAATCTTAACTTATCTGTATATGTATACTTCAAAGAGTATACACGCTATCAGACCGGAATGAGATATGTAATGTAGTCGCTAAGTGTCGACGACATCAAACTAAACTAGTCTCTCGCGTATATTTACCAAAAAATAAAAAAATCTTTTCAATATCCGAAAAAAAAAATTCATTATTCGAAATTATTTTATCAGGAGCAAGCTGGGACGACAGCGACAGCAGCGGTGCCTCGTACGCCGGCGCCCTGGACAGCAGCAGCGGCGGTGGCAGCGGCAACGGTCGTCTCGACAACATCGCCGAATTGCGCGAGAGCGCCGAGCAATTGCTCGACTGCTCGACGCCACCGCGGAGTCCCCAAGCTCTGCGTCGACACGTCAAACCACCTGTCAATTCACACCTGCATCGCGCCCCGAGCATCGCTCACTGTATGAAGGCCAAGAAGTGAGTGAGAATTTAATCTAGCGTGGTTTATTGCCGTATATAGCTACGATGAATAAACGCAAATCCGAGAAAGTACACGCTTTATTTTTGACCTAATTGCAATCGCACGCGATTTTTATAGTTTATACGTATATATATATATATATCTAAGATCACTTTCCAAGCGTTTTAACGGTGCTTAATTGGTCGCGAAGGAAATATAAAATTATGGACTCTCGAGGATGAAAGAAAACAAAATAATTCGTTTGCAGCGCAGACGGGAGAAATACAAAAATAATGTCCGAGAAGTAACTGTTGTTTTTGCTTTTTTTTCTTCACAGCTCGCGGCGCGAGAGAGAGTAATAAGCTTCCGAGTAAGAATTTTAACACGTGTCTATTTCAATTTGCAGAACCTTATTACTGATAATGAGGGAGATGATACAGACTGAACGCGACTACGTGAAATCCTTGGAGTACGTAATAGAGGTGAGTATCTCATTTTTCAGCGCGATAAAAGAAAATAACGCGAATAAAAATTTTTTTTTTCTAAACGTTATTATTATTATTTTTTTTTTGTATAGAACTATATACCAGAGCTGGTGAGAGAAGATATTCCGCAGTCGTTGCGAGGCCAGCGTAACGTGATCTTCGGCAACATCGAGAAGATTTACGAGTTTCACAGCAACTACTTCCTCCGCGAGCTCGAGCAGTGCGAGCAATCGCCAATGATGGTCGGACAGTGCTTCCTACGCCATGTGAGCTTCCCTCATTCATGACTCATCTCACTGTTATAATATTTCGAAAAGGACGTTAACCTCCAATGGAAAAATTCAATTTTTACAGGAAAAGAAGTTCTACCTCTACGCGTTGTACAACAAAAACAAGCCCAACTCGGATTCGCTGATGGCCGAGTACGGCTCAGCTTTCTTCAAAGCCAAACAGATGGAATTGGGCGACAAGATGGATCTGGCGAGTTACCTTCTCAAACCCGTACAGCGAATGGGTAAATACGCTCTGCTGTTGCAGCAACTCGTCAAAGCTGGAACGGATCTGACGGAGCAATTGTCGTCGGGCGAGGGTAAAGACGAGAAGGATGGTATCGAGAGTTTGAGACCTCTGGTCGAAGGTGAAACGGATCTTAGGGCGGCTGAACAGATGGTTAGATTCCAGCTGAGGCATGGTAATGATCTACTCGCGATGGATTCTCTCAGAGATTGCGATGTGAGTGTCTTCATTTATTTTAGGAATATTGTATAATGAATAGATAATAATATTTTTTTGTGTGTGTATAGGTAAATGTTAAGGAGCAAGGTAGGTTACTAAGGCAAAACGAATTTCTGGTGTGGCAAGGCAAAGGCAAGAAATGCCTACGACAAGTGTTCCTCTTCGAGGATCTCATACTGTTTAGCAAAGCTCGTCGATTCCCCGATAGAAAGGTAAAATAAAAAATAAATAATTCTTGTCTACTTCCCGTATTGGAAAATACTTATTCTAATGTTTTGTTGTTGTTTTTTTAGAATCTTGACATTTACATCTACAAGCACAGTATCAAAACGACGGACATCGGACTCACGGCGGTGATCGCCGATTCGCCCACCAAGTTCGAGATCTGGTTTAGAAAGAGAAAACCCGGCGACACTTACACGCTACAGTGCGCCAGCGAGGACATCAAAAAGGCTTGGACCGAGGAGCTTAGCAATCTTCTTTGGAAGCAGGCGCTCAGAAACAGAGGTAAATATTACATTGATTTATTTGGATAAATGAAATTGAAAAAAATGTGAGTTTAACATTGTTTTTGTTGTTGTTGTGAATAATTGCAGAAGTGCGCATGGCAGAAATGTCGAGTATGGGTATCGGTAACAAGCCTTGCCTGGATATCAGGCCCAGTGCTAATCAGATCAACGATCGTTCAATCAGCGTTGCACAATTATCAAAGAGTACGTATCTCAGTGTTATATATTTTTTTTATGATAAACCGATGAATGGTAAAACTGACAAATGTATTTCATTTATTTACAGCTCCAAGGTTTAGAAACTCAATCGCAGTGAGCAATACCGACGACACGAGTCGGTGTAGCAGGCGACCCAACAGTGTCATATCCGTCAGTTCATCCTCGAGTAGCGGAGGAAGCAGTGGACCTCCGACGACCCTCAATTTGGGCTTGGACACGAGTCCACGGCTTCATCATCGAAGCACCACACTCAATAGTCAATGTAGCGTCGGTGAGTAGCGTTCAAAAACAATCATTTCATTATTAAAAACATTTCGTTTGACTGAAAATTGAAATTTCCGTTTCAGAAAGTGGCATAATCGCAGATATCTCGATAGTGTCGGACGACGGTGGAGACGGTACGGATCGTAGTCATTGGAACTCGACGCTCGAGTCACCGACATCACCACCAATAACCGGCCACTCGACGCCACAGCTGCAATCACCCATGAGCGGCGCTTCCTCAGTTACCTCGCCTTCCTCCTCGGAGGCTAATCTCGTGCCCTACGACCAGGATGTCTCGGTCAATCTGTGAGACGAGCGAGCGATGACTTAAATTTCTTATTTTTTTTTTCAACTTGCACGATTTATAATGTGGCATTCCCATTTCTCTCCCTCCCTCTTTCTTTCTTTTTTTTTCATTCTTGCATTTCTTTATTCGTCGAATGCCTCACGTGGGCGATCACGCGCACACATACACACTCTGAGAGAGATCATGAAGTACCACTTTTTGTAAGATATTGTAATATAACGAAGGTTTTATACAACGTGCGTAATCCAATAGACTTATTATACCTTGTTTTCCAGATAATATATCTTAAAAAAATAATTAAAAAAAAAAAGATTTTTCTCGTATATTAAGTATCTCGTAAGGACTTTATCCATTAATTATTATTTTATATTTTTTATCGAAAAAGAAAGTAACGATTACGAATGAGAAAAATAAAACTATTATTGCTATTATTATTATTATTATTATTATTATTGTAATAATTCTTAACCTCAAGTCATTTGTAAAACAATTTTTATCGTCTTTAGCACGTAAAAACTCTTTTGTAGCATGTAGCGAACACGCCCTGGCCTGTAAACGCGAAAAGAAAGCCAAATTTAATAAAATCATCGTTTTCACTCATCGTATAATATAAATATATATGAGTTTTATTAATTATTCTAGCGCGCGCGGCTCGTTTTCGTCGAGCTTAAGGTGTGAAAGTCTTCTTCGTATAGCTTTACGATGGAAAATACAAAATGTAAGCTCGTCGCTAAGACAGCCCGCCGCGAAAATTGACGGGAAAGCGTGTGAAAATTTGTTTCTTCTTTAGTGAAAAAATACTTTTTTCCCCCCCTTAGTCGTCGCTAATATTCCTCTAATTGTAGTGATCGATCAATTAACGAATAACTCGCGATTTATCGTTCGTACGCGCGATCGACGTAAGCCGATATTACCTCCTGATAACTCTGTCCTTACATAATTTTTTGGTGAAATTTAACTCTCGCAGGTTGAAATATTTTTGTACGCAGACTTTTTGACAACTACTTCTAAAATTTTAACAGATTGAAACGCGCCGATCGCTCGTACGAACGTACACACGAAAAAGGGAAGTAAAAAAGTCCTTATATTTTTTGTTATTGTTTAAGGGTCGAGAGAATCGATTATTTTGGTAATCTCGTACGAGAAAAGTAAAGAAAAGGCGGTCCGCCCGGATATCTACGATTATATCTCGTGGTTAGCGACCGAAATGTATTTATTATTGCGTGTTTTTTTTTACTTATCGTTAAGACAAACCAATTTTTTCTTTGTATTTCGTTCACTTTGTCTCTCTGTCTCTCATTTGTTAATGAAAACTATCAAGTAGCGAAAGAAAACTGTAGAGCGTAGAGAAAAGTCATATAAACACGCAGAGAGCTTTTTTCGGCACTTGTCATATAAAAACTATCCGAAGTATTGTAAACCGTCTCTCTCTCTCTCTCTCTCTCTCTCTCTCTCTCTCTCTCTCTCTCTCTCTCTCTCTCTCTCTCTCTCTCTCTC
>JAWWMK010000001.1:3977957-4002199 GCA_035047105.1 Galeopsomyia nigrocyanea | reverse complement strand
CAAAAAGTTGTTCTATACTTAACGGATAGTTCTCAGTTATAAATTTTCCTTTGCAAATAATTTTAAGTATCTTATTTATCGCACGTGAACTTCCAATAACAACGCAACTCGAAAATATATTCGTTGCAGTCACTCCTCGCGCGCGCGAAATCGCAAGCGCGTGTAGCGACACGCGTTTTCATTCACGAAAATAATTTATCCCGCGAGTAAATGCGCCGCTCTCGGCGCGTAAAACGCATCCGGTACTTCGGAGTTTCGGCGAGTAAGAGAGAGGGGAGAGAGAGAGAAGAGAGATGCTTGCATCGCGTCAACACACACACACACACACACACACACACATGCATATACAGAGAACAGAGAGGAGAAGGGAGGAGGAGAAGATGTGAGTGAACTGCAACTGCATCACGACCGCACACGCCGCCGCCGCCACGGCGTAGTAGTGCCCCCACTACTCCTCATCTCTCTCTCCCTCTCGCCTCTTTTTGTTTTCACAATATATATATATATATCGGCGTCGTCTGCACACGCGTTGCTGTGTTGTGTTTTTGAAGCGCCAATCTGCATTACACTTATCGATTCGATGATACGACGTTGTTGTATTTTTTTTCTTATTCGAGTCGGAGTTTATTTTTTTTCTTTCGCGGGATGTGCCACCAATCGATAATAAATAAATTTGTAAACAGGTGATTGTCGAGCATTCCCGTGCGTGTATGTGTGTGTGTGTAAGAAAAAAAGACGAAAGAAAACAATGTCTCGCGCAGAAATTGCGCGAGCGCGTGCAGACCTCGAAGCTAAAATAATTTACGAGACGGCAGTTTACGATGCAGCGAGTATATAGGCGAAAGCTCCTGCGCCTGTGCTCGCTTGCTTCGCCGCCGCGCTTATGACTTCCGAGAAGAGCCAATCGTTTCTCTCTCTCTTTTTCTTCTCTCTCCTCGCATGACGCTTTTACGGGGTTGTTGTTGTTGTTGTTGTTGTTTGGCGTGCATATCAGAACTGTTGCAATTCCAACGAGAAGGAAAAAAAAATGATATATATCGAGAGGGAAAATGTGAAAAAAATCTTTTGAAAGAACAAACGTATATATGTACATGTACAACCTCCCACGCGCGAGTAACTTCTTCGAGAGTATAGGGCTGCGCGCGCGCCACAACAACGACATTCCTTCACGCGCAAAAGCCTCAACTCTATCCCTTTTACGGCTTTGCGTGTGCACTTGCTGCTTTTGCTTCTCTTCGCGAGCCCTTTGCGCTTGTTTTTTTTTCTTTCGTTTGTCGAGAGAAAATCCGCATCTCTCTCGCGATTATCCGATGATTTTTTTTAATTCTTTTTTCGTTGTTGTTCGTGATTGCGAGTTTCCTTTTTCTTTTTTCGTTGTTATTGAGATTTCGAAGAAGTCGATTGTTCAGTCTGGTTTTTTTTGAAGGGTGAGTTGGTTGGAATTTGTGGTAGAAATTGTTGGTAATGAAGATTTTTTGAAGTTATATGTAAGATTTTTTCAATCTTCGGGGCAAAGTTTCGTAAAAATTCTTTGCTTTTGATCATTTTTTTTCCCAAGAATGATGAACATTGTTTCGATTGTTGTTTACAATTTAAATATTTGAGATTAATAAAAGACTTTTGTTGAAATTGTGAACCAACAATGCAGCATCGAAGTCAATTCGTCGTTTGAAAATTCCCAACAAAAAATGGAATGTTTCATTCGCATTCAACATTAGCAATGTTACAAGCTAATAATTCGCTATCACGCCAGCAAAATTATGCGATAGATAATATGAATAACTATCGGTCGTCGAAAAACCGCTTCAACCTTGCTTAAAACCGAAACTGGAAGCCCTGGACGTCTAGACATTAACAATGTCACAAGCTAATAATTCGTTATTACTACTCGTTAAACTACTCAGTATTTTCGGTTTTAAGCGAGGTTAAACCGGCTTTTCGACGACCGATAGTTATTAATATTATCTATCACATAATTTTGCTGGCGTGATAACGAATTATTAGCTTGTGTCATTGTTAATGTCTAGACGCCCAGGGCTTTCTGTGTGCATTGATAGGTCCCCGCGAAATTATTGTTGTTATTTTTTTTTTTTTTTTGACATGCTCAATCCGAATATCAAGGTTAACACGCGCTCAGACTGGTCAATCAAAAGTTATTGATAAATTTAACAAAAAAAAATGGCCATATCTGCGAAACCATACAAGTTAACAAAATTATTCCGATGCTATTGTGTTCAGCTCGCAAAAATACATAAAAAAGGTCTCTACACTTTTATCGAAATAGTTAATAATATGTCCACTACTTGACGATGAAATAATCATGACGTGATGACCAAACTAAAGCGACCAAGTCGGACTCCGAGTCGAACCCCTTTAGTTTGGCCGCCGATATCATGATTATTCATTGCCAAGTAGCGGACATATTATTAACTATTTCGATAAAACTGTAGAGACCTTTTTTATGTATTTTTTTGAGCTAAACACGAATCCGTAGGAATAATTTCGATATCTTGTGCGATTTTTAAGATATGGCCATTTATTTACTAAAATTGCTAATAACTTTTGATTGACCAATCTGAGCGCGTGTTAACCTCGATATTCGGATTCAGCATATCAAAAAACATAAATAACAACCATAATTTTGCGGGGACCTATCAATGCACACAGAAAGCCATGGGCGTCTAGACTATAACAGCAAAATGCAGAAACAGACACGTGCGCATCCACCCCCCCTTGAAAAATTATCAGCGCGTGACCAAAAAGAAAAGAAGATTAAGTCCTGCCCACCCCTCACGGGAAAAATTCGTAAATCAAGCGTTTGACGAAGGACTCTATTCATAAATATTTCGCATCTCTTTCATAAATCAAACGAAAAAATATTATCAGCATTGTTTTGTTATTTACAACGGAGCGATTCGCTTTTCCAAAATCCGCTTGTAAATTACTCAAAATTATCGTGAAAATTTTTCGCGGTAGATTAGCTGTATAGCTGCCGTGGCGCGTTTCGCAGGGATTAGCCTTAAAAGGAGAAGGAAAGAAGGCGCCTCCGGGGGAAAGTTTCCTCTCTTTCTCTTTCTCTCTCAGCTGCTTTATTGCGGGGCTAAAGGTTTTACGACGCGCGCGCCAGGGGTAACAGGTGATTCGCTTCAGTGAAATGAACAGATTTGAAAATTTTAAGTGAAGCTTGTTTTTTTTTCTCCTTTGCGAGCGTTTTATGGACGAAGCGTGCGCGTTTTGTTCTTGAGAGTGGGATTTTTCTCCCTTTTATTGTCGCTGTGTAGTGAATTTTTTGTTGCTAATGAACTATGAATATGATTTTCGTAATTGAAAAATTTATTGCGTGAATGTTTAGCAGCTTCAAATTGCAAAATAAAATGTAATGTTAACGCTAATTTTTGATTACCGTACTTTTCTAGAACTTCGTTTTGAATCTACATTGCAATCGCGAAAATTATTTCAAGGAAGTCAAAATGACCGTACTTGTAACTGTTCGGTAAATGTTTGAATTTCATAAAGTTACATCTCTTGAATATTATATGCTCGTTTTCTCAGAACGACCACACACGGCAAATAAAATATACATACTTGTTGCTTCCCTTCTTATTTGCCCAAGCATAATCGATCAAATACAACCGCGACTCTCGACGTAAAACACAAAACTACGCAGCTATTTATCTCTTACTATCCGTTAAAAAATGATAGAGCCCGCTGGTTTTTTATGAATATCTTGAACAAAAAAAAATTGCTTAATGATGGGACTTGAAAGATACTAAAGAGTATCGTTTTGACACTAGAATGAGCTTGGTTGCGGTCAATTATAATAATTAAGAACAATCTAGCAGCATAAAATAAGAAAAAAAACATGGATTTTCGACATTTTTTCAAGCCCAACTTTAGACGTCTGTCGCTTCATCAAAAATGAATTAATTTGTTTGAAAAAAATTAGGTAGGTACATTGAATATTCAAGAACGCATAGCCGTGTGAATTTTTGCAAAATTATGAAAATTGCAAAAACAATGTTGAAAAAATCAAGAAAAATCCCTTCTCAGTATTACTAAATAATTATACCACTCATATACAAATATTGCAAAAGTGGTCCGATTTTCACCATTCGAAGTTTGTTGTAAAGTTAACAATCAGTGGATTTGAAATTCGTGAAAAAGATTTGAAATTTTTGCGGAATGCCAAAAGATAAATTTTCGTTAGAAAAAAAAGGTCGTAAAAACTGAGCCCACTCTTGTGTCGGCATCGAATGTCACTCTCATTAACGCAGTAGCACTGATATTCAAAACAAAATTTCGTTAAACTTTTTGTCATTATTGCTTAAAAATTAACAAATTGAAGTGACGTCCCTAGTAAAATTATGAACAAACGAATTTTTTGTGACTTTTCAAGAGAATGTCTCATCTTCGTACGACTTTTCATTGCTGAGATCGACTTTTCTTGATTTTTTCAACATTGTTTTTGCAATTTTCAAGATTTCGCAAAAATTCACAGTTACGCAGTCTTGAATATTCAATGTATCTACCTAATTTTTTTTCAAACGAATTAATTCATTTTTTATTAAATGGCAGACGTCCAAAGTTGGGCTTGAAAGTCATCGAAAATCAGTCTTTTTTTTCTTATTTTATGCCACTAGATTTTTTCTAATTATCCTAATTAACCGCAACAAAGCTAATTCTAGTGCCAAAACGATACTCTTCGATGTCTTTTAAGTTCCATCAACAAGCGATTTTTTTTGCTGAAGATATTGATAAAAAACCAGCGGGCTCTATCATTTTTTAACGGATAGTAGGTACTTCCGTGAACTTTTCCGAGGAAGCGAGCAACCGTAGATTCACTTTAAGTGTATATATTTATATAGTAAGTTAAAGTTGAGGAGAAAAAAATAGACTTGTATTCAGACGGCAAAGACGTTTACTCAATCGAATCGACTGACTGGCAAAACTCGTTGAAAAGTTTTTTTTTTCGTCTGCAGTAGGGCATTGAGTTTCACGTGATTAGGGTTGGAAAAGCGAGGGAAATTTCAATGCTTGTTCGCTAATCGCTGTCGATTCAAATGACGACGACGGCGACTGGCTCTAATCGAGCATTGTCTGTGCGCTGAAGGATTTGGATTTTACAGAATCAGTCTGCCAGAGATTGATGCTCGGAAGCTTTTCAAAAGATTTTTTAAAGATTTTGTCTCGAGTTCTTGTTCAGTAAATGAAGTAAAAGGGATTTTTAAGTAGTTAAAAAGGAGAAGATTTCGATTGTTTGATAAAGAAAATTGTACAAAAATCCTTGAGATGAGTAGTTTTTTTCAAAATTCTTGATTAATTCACGGTTTCGTGGCAGCCGACAAAATGGCGGATCATGAAATTTGCACTTTGTCAACTATACGCATCACTTGATTTTGTGACTTTTTTATTTTCAAATATAATTTTTTAAACGTTCTTTCACTTTTCGAACAGATTAACTGTATAAAAGTGCTGTTATTTAATTAATTTTAGAATTAATTAAAAAAATTAATAGAATTTTTTCGTACTATCATTTTTGAAACTCGAATCGTGCCGTATGAGAATGTTTTCTACGTGAATAATCTGGTTAATAAAACAGTACTTCATACTCCCATAATAAAATGATTTTAATAAAATAATTTTAAACTTTATAAAATTTTATAATTAAAAAAAAAATCGTAATGTTCGCTCAAGTACGTTTCACACTATATCATCAATCTGTAGACACGCTTATTGCTTTCCTCAATGAAAAGAAAAAAAAAACAAAAGCAAAATAAAAAAAAATCGTCCTCGCATATAAAAGAAAGAGAAAAAGAAGTTGAAATCAAATTCTCATGTATCCGCGCGTAATAGCCACCACCATATATTATACACAAGCTCCCACGAAAACTAGGCCGACGCGCGGCGGCGACCGACACAATATACCGTCGCAGCCCCCGCGACAACCCTCTCGTCGCGACTCTGTCTATGTGGATTCCCATGCGCCCCTTTTTCGAGAGAGAGAGAAGAAAAAAAAGGTTGGTCGGGACACTACGAATGCGCCTCTTCACACGCTCTCGTATATATGTGTTGTATTGAGTAATGACGGGATTAATTGTGCGATTTTTCAGGTGTTATTCTTCTTCGTAAGGGCTGGATTTAGGTAATCTTTATTTGTTTGGAATTATCGCGATTTGTTTAGAATAATTTGATTCTATAACAAGAAATAAAGCTATACATGTTTTATGGTTGCTTGTTATTTACAGAATAAGTTGAATATTTTACAAATTGACACGTGCTACGCGCATAATTTTAACTAGACTCTATCATTTGAATTTCATTTCACATTGTAATGCAACATAAATAGCAGCAAACGTTGCACGTAAGTTAATAATTACACGCGTACTTAAACTCAACAAGTCTATACATCAGCAACGGCTCTTTAGTATACTGTAAAACTTTCAAATTAATAATTCAACGGCTCTCTATAAACGAAAGCGTACAACTTTACCTATAATTACAAGCTCAACAAAGAAGAAAAATATATTAGCAGCAAAGCTTTACATCCCTCGCAGAATAAAAAAAGAAAAAAAAATGTGCCATCCGAGAAAAACCGCGTATCGCCTGAAGATTTTCACTTTAATACGATTACGGACAAATCAAAACGCAACGCTAATCCGGGGTTGCGATGTTTATGCGTCCCCGTGGAAAATTATATATATATTCTCGCGAGCGAGGAAGCGAGCGCGAGATAGAGAGAAGTGTATATAACACGTGCGAAACTCCATTAAACTTTGGAGAACGCGTATTATACTATCCGGCCTTCATCTCTCTCTCTCCCACGGATTTCCCTACTGTTGGGACTTCTCTTTTTCTAATTAGCTTCGCCAAACTACGATTGCTCTCTCTGCCGTTTAATTGATTGTCGAGCGTTGGAGATCGCTTTTGTTATGCAAACTGTTTTATTCCCGAACTGAAACGACAGTTTGAAAATCACTGCTGTACGGGTTTACGAATTCCGTTCGCGTTTTATGCAAAAGAATCAAATTTGAATTTAAAAGCTTGTTTTTCCACTGTAAAACGACGCGTTTCGCAAAAGAATCGTATACATTTCACGTAGTTAGGAAGGACGTCGGTATTGTATATATACATCGCGGAGGCGAGATGATCGATCAAATTACAAAAACTTTTTTAATTAATTATTTTCCTTGCCGCGCATTGAAAGTGCAATCAACGCGCGCGCGCCGCGTTTCGAATGAATTAGTATACAATTTTGAAATGACGGAAAATGCGTCTAATCTCGCAATGCAAATGATGCAATTTAGCTCGCTGGAGAAAGAGAAGCAATAAAAGCCGGTTTTGCGTATATCGATCGCGCCTTAAAATCCCATTTGCGACGGAGCTCTCTCTCTCTCTCTCTCGCAGTAGTGTCATCCCTTTCTGCCTCGACGTGCTAGCATAATGTGTGTGTGCATCGTTGCTATATACTGCGCCATCGATCGTAAAAGGACTATAGAGCGAGCTATTTGGCCCTTTTCTTGCGGCGTTGCGCGGTAGGGAAAACTGATTTTTTGAAAGCTTGCGTGCGTTTGCACCCCTTGTGTTTCGGATATATATATATATATCGATCGATATATTCTAACAGCACATGCGTTGTATATAGATATTTATAGGGGTCGTGCGTTTTTCTTTGTGTGTGCACGTGGGGAAAGTTCAGCTGGAAAAGTGGATAGAGGATATTGTGTATGCAGTATAGGTTGCTGTCTGTAGTATGTGGGGTGAATTTTTCGTATTCTAACAGTTCATGAAATTTTCCGAGGCACGGTTGGCGTGTGGAAAAATTTATATTTGGGGAATTGTGGGGGAGTTTTCGTTTGAAATGAATTTTGGTACCTCTATTTTGTAGAATTTCGTTCAGAATTTTGAAATTTAAGGCGTAAATTGTGAGTTGGATGTGTTTTTCAAGAATGAAGTAGTCGAATTTTCAATTTTAATAGAAATTTCATTATCATTCCGTTATGGTGAACATGGCGTATTGTTTTGCTGATTTATTATTTGTTATTTATTAAAATCAACGGGCAAAGCCCTTTACATCTTTCATATTCAATAGTATATACAAAAAACATGCAATCTTGGCATTATTAAATTGAGCAAAATGAAAAGTATAACAATCTAAAAATAAGTACATCAATAATTCTTTTTTGTCATTGATAATATTATTTTGAATAAAAAAAATTTTTTTTTCATCAATCTGATCTACCAACTCAAGCGTATCTGTTTAATAAGTGCGCACATTGGCGTACACATAATTATCGCTTTAATATACGACTTTTTCTTTATTTTTAACATTTCTAACTATCAGTTTTTATTATTTTCATATATTTTTAAAATAAAAATTCAGTTTTTTAACCTTTAAACAAACAAACAGTACACTAAAAAATTTTTAGAAGCGTGATTAGAAAGTTACAGTAATAGTTAACAAAATACATTTGAATATTACTTTTTAAACATTTTTAAACACTGTAAATGTTAAATAAATAATTGAAAAATCGAAATATCCACCAAAATCCATCAAAAATACAAAAAACCACTGCAGAAAACTCAAAATTCCACACCAAAGTCCACCGCGTGCTCTATCACCTCGATCCTAACCTCAAAATAAAAGAAATCATCCATTCAATCCGTATATACGATAAGGGCTGAAAAGCGTGGTCGTCTGAAAAATCTTTTCGGGCAGAACTCACACACACACAACACACACACACACACACACACACACACATAGAAGCGTGGCGTGGCAGTAGCAAGCAATATAAGCTGCGCACGCGTTCTCCTCGTTCGCTCTCGCTGCGTCTAAGAGTCGTCGTCTACGTCTGTCTGTCTCTCTCGCTCTCTCGCGCGGCCATGTTTGCGCGGGTGTTCTGGGCGTGGTCAAGTCGCGGAGTGGGGATGGAAGCTTGACTTTCGCATTGGCTCGCTCGGCAGGAGAGTTTTTTGAAATAGGGGGGGTGAGGAAGTGCGAGGGGGAAGTAAGAGAGAGAGAGAACAGTGCCGCCACGACGCGACCTGGAATGCGAAATCGTGTGTGCGCGCGCGCGCGCGAGTTGCTTATATACGCAGGTGTGTGTATGTGTATGTGTACGTGAAGTTTTATAAGTATCTTTTTTTTTCCTCTTGCTTCTTTTTATCGTTGTTTCGCAAAATTGCGTAGCTTTTTCCTCGATTTGCGTAGTTCTCTTTCTTTCTCTGACTTATTTTATTAGAATTTATCTCGTTGTTACACTGATGCGAGTGCGAGTGTGAGAGAGAGATTTTACGTTTATTCGCGCGGTTGTAAAGTTTTACGAGGTATAATGCAACGGCGTGAGTATGCGCGGTCGTTTATAATTTCATCACCGAGTACGAAAAAAATAGAGCTTTTTTTTTCTTCCTTTAATTAAATAACATTTTTTTTGTTTGTTCTTTTTTTGCAGATCATTGGTGGGTAAACTGCTGATCAACATCTTCCAGAACGCGGTGAAATCGCAGCAAAGAGTGAACGTCGACGAGGTGTTCGAGCCAATCGAGCAGATCAAGTACGACACTGGTAAGTTCTACAAACTCTCGGATATATACCTATACACAGAAAACTTCTCTCTCTCTTTCTCTCTCGCGAGCACACACTATATAACGCACAAAAGCAGTTTTATCAGTCGCTCAGACACGTACACACACACGCACATACTGAGTCTGACGCGCACAGTAGCATACACACGTATGTAGATAAAACGTCTTCCTAAAAACTCCCAATCAGCGCATGGAAGACGATGAAATATTTTACAACGAAAAGAACAAAAAAAAAAAAAAAAGAAAAGAGAATTGTTGTACAAATACAATGAAAATTTGATAAAAAAATGGATTCGGAAATTATATGATTTTATTCGTCCGATCCGTGATGTACATACATGTATATATATTTATAAACTTATAGTGGCTTCATAAGCATGCTTTACATCTCCTCCTTTATTCTCTCACTCTACGTTATCGACATATATCACCTTGAGATTTTTCGGGTGCGCACACATACACACACACTGACACACACGCACACGAACACATATTCGAGGTTATTTTCCATGACGCTCAGTCAATCTGTGATCGCTATGTTTGACGAATTTATCTGCGTGTTTGAATTGCCGTTTCAAGGATGCCCTCTCCCTGCTATACTACTCTTCTTTTTTTTTCTTTTTTTTTTCACGCACGCTAATTATTGGCCGGCCTTTTCAATCGCCTTATCAAGCAGCGGCAGCAGCAGCAGCGAAAGAGTATTTATATATGCTTTCCCAATTTGATAACGAAGAGTATTATTTCGGCAGTGGGAGAGAGAAAGAAACTTTGGCAGATTATCGCTGATCAGCAATGGATCACGTGCGCGTCTTCTTTCTTTCTTTCTTTTCTTTTTTATTAGATAACGTATGTAACTGGACTTTGTTCTTCTTCTTCTTCTTCTTCTTTTTTTAGTTTCTTTGTTTGCTACCCGACAAAATGGCGCTTGACTACTCTTCTTTTTTTTTGGGTTTTTTTTTACGAGGCTTATCGATTTTCAAACACAACGCTTGCGTGTGCGTGCAGAGATTTCACGAAAAAAAAAAAGTTTTCCCAAAGACAAGAAAAAAAAAATTATTCGCCTTTCGTTGGATCTTCCAGCAACATTTTTCACGAAAAAACAAAGAGAAGAAGCAACCATAAGCCAAAAGCTCATTGACCCCCACTCTCTCTTTCTTTCTTCTTAAAAATAGCAACTGCGTGTAGTGCGTAGTAGGCTTCATTTTTTTTCCAACCAAGAGCTGAGAGAGAGAGAAAGATGCGGGTAAAAGAAGGGGCTAGTAGTGCACTTCCGGTGCGCCACGTGCACAGGAAGTAGCCGGCGCAACACTCGTTAGTTTACGAGACTGCAGCGTCCCGCTTCTTTTTTTTCCCCGAGAGAGAGAGAGAGAGAGAGAGAGAGAGAGAGAGAGAGAGAGAGAGAGAGAGAGAGAAGATTCGGAGCTTTGCTTTTTTTTTCGTGCGTGTTTCATGCTCTCGACGAATGGTTTTTATAAACTTTTTTTTTAAGGAATTGTAACTTAATTTTGACGAGAATACTTTGAACGTCGAGAGAGTAGCTATTTTAAAATTCAATGTGCTTTTCTATTACGGAGGATGGAAAGAGATAAAAAGAAAATTTATATGTAAAAAAAAATAAAAAAGTTGGTTGTAAAAATTTAAGTTTTGTCGAAGTTATCAAACTTTATTCGCTGCCATTTTGTTTTTACTAGAAACTTGCTCAAAATTTCTTTCCTTCTTCATACATTTTTAACCATAAATAAAAATTCCAATCGATCAAGGCACTCTCGAAAAAGAAGAAAAAAAGAAATTGAAAAAGCAAAAAAAAAAAGGAGCATGATTAAGCGTCAAACCACTTACTCACACTTACACACAGGTACAGGTACAGTAAAACCCGCAAGCAAACGTTGCAAATGTCTGATGGGGGAGAATTTTAACAACACACACGCACGCACGCACGCACACACACACACACACACACACACACACACACGTAGTATATACGCGTGATAATGAGGCGGGTGCAAAGTCGCGTATACATAGTGCAAGGGTTGTTGCACCTTGTGTGCAGTGCACATTGCGAGAGAGAGAGAGAAGGTGGGGAAGAGGAGGGAGGAAGTCGAAAAGGGGGCGGTCCGAAGAAAAATGGCTGCGCGCAAAAAAAAAAAGAAAGAAAAAAAAACACGAACATGCTGCAACGCGCGGGGGAAGTTTTCGTGCCGAGGTACGATTAAACTGTACGTTGCTGATTCACCTAATTCATTCGTTCAGTCTTCTCCTTTTTTTTTTCGAAAATTTTCGCGTGCGTTTATTACTTCGCCCACCACCAACGCGAAGTTCACGAAGGAAGGGTCTTCAAACTCCTTCTCTCTCGGTTACATCGATTTTTAAAGTGCATCGTTGGTGCGCCGCGGTATATAAGTGTGGGGTTTGGGTTTTGGCAATTAACCCGAGTGATTTGTTTGTCGAGGATAAACGCTTTGTTTTCGTAACGCGATGTCTTGTTTGAAGACACCCCGTAAATCCATTAAGCGTATTTAAGGGTGTATTTCGATTTAACGAACGATTACTGGCGTGATATACTTTAGCTTCGAGTTAATTAACAACAAAGTCACGTTTATCCGTGCGAGATGCGTGTAATGTGTAATGTGTAATATGTATATATATAGAGTTCATTGTACCCACATGCCCTATGACATTGACTTCCCTCGCTTGCAATGTTATATTTAAACGCGCATCCTTATACTCCAGAAGCCGAATACCTCCGAGTGAGTGAGTGAGTGAGAGAAAGAGAGACCCCCATGGCTCATCACGTCGCGTGCCGTTGCTCTTCCGCACGTGCTGCTGCTACTGCGAGCTTTTCTTTTTTTTTTTCGGAGAGGAAGGAAGGATACTAATTTTAAAATTTCTTCGAGAGGAGAATGCCTTGTATGGGAGTATAACGTTTTTGAGGAACGAAGTTTGTGTCGAATATTTCAGAAGCCATTTTGACGGCTTGAAACTCGTTACTCGGCGTGGAATATTCAAATGTCGCTGGCAATTGAAAAAAAAAACACAACTCCCAAACTTGAAACTTTTATCCAAATCGAATTTCAAACATATTTTCCCCCTTCAGCTCGCGTTATCGATCTAAGACACCATAATAACTAAAAAAAATTCTCCAAAAATAACGAAGCGCGCGGCAGCTTTCATCGCTCTCGGATATACACGAGAGAAAAAAATGGCGGGCCCTCGGAAAGGTGTGGTATTATCGTGATATTTTTAGAGGTCGCGGGGGGAAAAGAAAAATTACGTCGTACTTCCTCTTTTTTTTATGGGGGGGTCCACGCGGACGCTGTTGCTTTTTCGAACATCGACGATGATTCTTTTCAACAATTTATCGATGGAGTTTATTGTTAAATTTCGTTATTTTCGTTTTTCTTTTTTTTATTGAGATTTATCTTCGTAAATACACGAAATCGACAATCTCTAATTTTTCACGGTGACAAATCTCCAAAATAAATCGATTTCTAAATGCCTGCAGCAGCAGCATCATCAATTTCGTTCGTTCATTTTTAGCTCGAGAATCCTTTTTTTTCTTCGCGCGACACATATTTCACACAAATCTTTCTCTCGTATCTGAAAAATCTGACGTTTAACTTCCTTAGAAAGTAAAAGAAGAAGAAGAAGAGGGAACGTTTAAACGGTTAGAACCGACGAAAGCAAGCGCGAGAGCTGCTCTATTTCCATACACGGCGCTCGAGTTCGCTGCTGTTGCCTCGGTATTATCGGGGAGGAGGGAAACGGTATAACATTGTGTATATTTTTGGAGTCAGCCAGGGGTAACTTCCTTTTCTTTTTTTTTTCTTTTTTTTTTTGACGACTACGACGTTGTCTCACTTTACTTTGCTTGGTCGATGATTTCTTTCCAGATCTCATTTGTACTGGAGGATTTCTTTTTTGCAATCTTCCGTAATCCACAGCGTTCGATCAAACGTATAATCCTTCCGTACATTCATCACGACGGTTTATTTTGAAAAATTACGCTCGCACGCGTGTGTGATCGATGCGAAACACGCGCGGAAAAACCGTTTCGTTTTTATTTCGGAGGGAAAAGTATACAATACGAAGAAACACGTTGCGTTTTTCCAAACGAGCGGGAAAAAAAAAATTTAGAGAGCGGGAGTAGCAGCAGCTGGCCACATACACCTTTTTTCTCTCTTCTTTTTCCCTCCCCCTCTCAAGCTTTTTTCGGTGTTGCAGTAGCAGCAGCAGCAAACCTCTTAATGTGCAGTTGGCGCGTGCCAGGGCGCGTGTCTACCTCTCCCTCTCTTTTGACTTTGGTGTTATTCGAGGATGGATGTATTTTGAATCCCCCTCCTCTGTCTTGTTGCATTCGAGAAAAAAAATTGTTAGAATCCTTCGCGTTTTTTTTATTTTCGGTTGGTATCTTATTAGCACCCTTCTTGTCAATCGTTTCGGAAAATCCAAAATTACCTCGTTGTAATTAAAACCCTTCCTTACATCCCCCACCTCGGAACAAGAAAAAGAAAAAAAAATACTAATGATCCATCCAATAAATTGCTTCTTCCTTGCTTTCTAGTCAAAGTATCGTAGAAGAAAAGTCGAACGCGGGGCCCCTTCAGTATATACGAAAATAAAACGGTAGTATAGCAGAACAGTTGGAAAAGCGGTCCTAAGGGACGGAAAAGAAAAAGTAGTGGGGGGAGGGGGGGAAGAATACAAGGAAGGGGAAAGACCGGCTGTTTCCTCGGAAAAATAAGGGGGAGGGGAAACTTCCCGCGCAAAGGAAAATCCAAAGAGCGTCAGTCGCGCCCACGCGTCCTTACAGTCAACATCACGAAGAGATAGTAAAATTTTCTTTTGTGTGATTTTGCCATTTGCAGAGAGTAACGTGAGGTCGTCGCTGGTCGAGTGTTTACCGCACGTGGCTCTACTTTGCCAGGAGCAACCGAACCTCTTACCTAATGAGAATGTCATCGATCGGATACTCAATCTCGTGCTCACTTTCATCTCCGATTTGGATAATCAGGTGAGATTAATTTTTTTTTTCGTATCTTTGGTGTTTGGATTTTGTTTGAGAAGGATCGTCACGAGTTATATACTTTTCTGTTGGGAAACTTATGACGTGATCCTTACGCACACACACTTACATATCACGAGTTAGAAATTATTATACAAAAATGAGTAATTCTAATTTGAAGCAAACTGTAGTTTTAATCGTTTTAAGTCATAGTCGCACTGAAACATCGAAAATTTGGTTCGCTGCGAAAACGGAATATTAATTTTAATCATATACAGAAACGCAATGTCGCTCGATCGATACACTATATAATAGCTCGGCGACGCTTGCTTGTATATATTCTTGTAATTTCCAAAGCGTTTGCTCGCTTGAAAATTTTATTTTCGAAAAATCAAAATACACCGCACGCGCTCCATTTACCCGATTTACATCTTCGAATCGCGATCAACCTACTTTTGCGCGTTGCTGCCTGTAAAAATAACGAAATCTTTGAAGAATAAAAAAAAAGAAAGAAAGATCGTTATCCTCGAAAGAGTAACTTACGTACATCCGCGTTAATTAAGAAGCCCGCAGAATATCATTAAAAAAAAAAAGAAGGAAAGACATTGATTGTTGTTTTGTTTGCGTGTGTGTTGCATGGAACGCAGGTGCGTAAGGATGCGCAGACGGCACTCAACATGCTGCTCGAGCAGCACCTGCTCAACGATCGTCAAATCCACCAGGACGTCTGCAGCTTCGTGGTGGAGTTGTCGCGCGACTCGCGACCCGAACTACAAGCACTTGCTCTCACCGTAAGTCTTTTTTTTTTTGCCTTGGATTGTTATTTTTTTTTCTCGAGTGTATTTTTATTGCAGTAAGGAAACCTTCCAAGCGAGATGCAGCGTGAAAGACATGGGTAGTGAGATGTTACGCGGTTCTCGCGTCTCACTACCTTGTCTTTCATGCGGCCCTCGTTGGTGCAACTCACGATTGTAATGATTATAATTGTTAAATGTTCGTAAGAATCTTCGAAGTCTGTTTGCAGTGGCAAAGAACAAACAAAAAAGGGGCATGCTTTTACCATCAAAGCTGGTTTGTCATAGAGTCTCGACTATCACAGCCAGCTTTGATGAGCAAAATTGTGCTTTGACCATCGCCGATAATTAAGTGAAGAAGAAAAGCTGGAAATACATAAACACACTCGTCGTCGTCTGTTTTTGTTTTGCGGTCCGACACATCAAATTGGTTGTGGAATGTTTGACCCTCTTGCCCCATATCACAGCCATTTTGATGAGCTTGGCCCGTAGAATCGAACTTCAATTGTCCTTCAGTGTGTGTTTGTGTTTTGGACGCCGATCAAAGGCTCGATCCGATCGTCAAATTGGTTGTGGCGTGTTGCCTTTTTTGATTTTCATATCACAGCCATTTTTGACGAGTTGGGTTGTCGCTTATGAACAACATGGAGAGAGAGAGAGAGAGAGAGAGCGGAGACTTCGCTTCAACTACGAGTGTATACATGGAAGAGTATCGAGAGATTGCGTCGCTCACAAAGTGGTTGTTGTATGCCGATTTTTCAAAAGGATTCATATCACAGCCAGCTTTGTTGAGCGTTGACGTCTCTTTTGGCCATCGAGTGGAGATTGACAAGTGGATTTCGACGATCAAACGTTCATGCAATGAGTATTTAACGAATAATTATGGAATTTTCAGAAAAGTGTCTACCGTTCGATATGTTTACGTTAGCGTGAAATTCGTCGAACTTCGAAGGCTGAAACCAAACGACAAACGACAATGTTACAATGTTTTTGTTTCTCTCTTAGCAAGCATATATACTCTCGGCTGTTACGCCCGTCAGAGTGGTTGTGATGTGGTGACGATTGACTCATATCACAGCCAGCTTTGATGTGCGCAGCAGTTTCGATGATAAACAACGTGGAACTGTATGTAGTTTTGCGAGATACGCAATTGAAAAAAAAAATGTAAATTTCATTTAAATTAATAGATTTTTTTCGATTGATCGTTCCTGTCTCTCGTGACGTTTGCTTTATTTACGTTTTTTTCTCTCGTTTGATTCGCAGCTCATGACGCAGGTCAGTCTGTACATAGGCGACAAGCTCACGGAGAAATTCTTTCTCGATCGATTCCTCGAGCTCTGCAAGAGCGAGGGATTCTACGTCAGGAGGGTCTGCGCTTCAATCATGGGCGAATTTTGCACCATTATGTCGAAAGAGACCGTTCAGAACAAATTGGTTAGTTTATTTTTCTAAAAAAAATGTTTTTTCAGAACTTCTCGATCGCGGGATTAAAATAAGGATTAAAACGTATTAAAAAATCCATATTTTAGTTCGACGCGTCGTAGAGAAAAAGAAAAAAAATCGAAACTTAATATCTTCTGTCATTCCAGCTGTCGACGTACGCGGACCTGTGCTTAGACAGTATCTGGGGTGTGCGCAAAACGTCGGTGGATGTGATGATATCGGTGGCGCGTTGCGTTCCAGTATCGGTCCGTCGACAGTTGCTGTCGAAGCTGCTGGTACGGCATTTGCGTGACGAGTCGCGTTGGGTGCGCCGATCTGCTTACGAGATCCTTGGACCTTTCATCTCCACTTTCGCCAAGCAGTTTTACGAGATCATCTGCGATCAGAAGGGCGAGCTCATACTCATTCACGAGTACAAAGGTGGCGTGCCGAGGTTCAATGTGTTAGTATTGATTTTGTACAAAAAATAAATAAATAAATAAACGAGATGTCGATTACTGGTCTACAAATTTGAAGAATATTTGAATATTTGTGAATTGTTTGCAGAGTTCCCGTTGCCAAAGTTAGCGATATACTTATAGAGAATCTGGCAGATGTGAATTCATATTACTGCAAGCAAACCAAACCGCAAGACAAAGTTCCGACGTATAAATTTCAGGGAAAAAAAATAGCGCTTGCAAAATTATTGAGGAGGCAAATGGTAATTATTCGTTCCTCTAATGGCAATTCGTTTACTAAAAAAAAAAATACAAATTTCAAATCGCTTCGTTTATTTCAGTTGAATGATGATTACAATGACGACAATCAAAACGTTAGTGATCAATCGAAACTCATAACCGATTGTAAAAATGCCAACACCGATGAAAGTGAAAATTTTAATCTTTTCCAATACTATTATAATCCTCCGGATATGCCTCTGGATCCAGAATTAGTTAAATCAATTATTAACGACAATGATCCACCGCTCAATGATAACGAGGAAAAATCACAAACTGATGACTCAAGTAAGAAATCATTCATAAAATTCGTTTCGAGTAATTTATAATATATTCGTATGAGATGGCTTATTTTGACGTTTTGCTTAGATAATGAAAATGCCAACATTGAAGAAACTGAAGGGTATGAAGATAGTAATAAAAATATCGAAAATCATGAGGCAGAAACAGAAGATAGCAATGAAAATAATACAAATTATGATAATAGGCAAGAAACCAGCAGTGATGATAATGACAACACTGTCGAGTCAGAATTCAGTAAAGCAGTGTCTGAGGAATTGGATTATGACAGCAGGTATATTCTGGACATCTATGAAAACTTTAAAATACGTTATCGAAAAATTGAACTATCATTTTGTTTTCCTCTTCAGTTTGATAGACGGTGAAAATCAACCTACTGAAAAAAGAAGAGTTAGACGTTACCGCCCGACTATTGATCAACGCAAGAGAAATTCGATATTTCACGAATACAGTGCCACTCGCGTTGCTAAAAAAAAAGAAGACGAGGAGAAAGAAGATGACGAAGAAAAAGAGGAAGAGGTAAGAATGGTCTTTATTTCAATTCGAAAATCAAGTGTCCTAAAATATTTGACATCTTTTGATCATTGATATTTTAATTAGCAGGACCCGCCGGAAAACGAAGAATTGAAGTCTATGATATCCGTGTACAACGAGTTAACCGAAACAATGAAGCTGCATTCGTATGAGTCGTCGGAGAACCTCGACAAAACCTTCGAGCAAAGTAATTCTAGCGTCAACCTAGACGACTTCGAAGACGACGAAGAAGACGGCGAGATTGTACCGCGAATTCTGGTCGATTACTTCGTGTCGATGTCCGAACTGAAGTCGAACGTAGTGAACGATCTCGGACCGGATATCGACTACCACTGCGCCTACAGTTTTCCTGCCATAGTTCTCACTTTGGGCCGAGAGAACTGGCATCGGCTGAAGGACGCCTACTGGAGGTTGGCTTCGGCCGTGGCGTGGAAGGTGCGAAGTACTTTGGCCTCGAGTATCCACGAGATCGCAATGATCATCGAGAAAGATTACGCCGCTAGAGACCTCGTACCGATATTCAATGGATTTATCAAAGATCTCGACGAGGTTAGGATAGGAGCGCTCAAACACTTCTCCAAGTTCTTGAAAGTGCTCAGCCCTCAAGATCGCACGCAGTACCTGCCAAAACTCAACGACTTCTTGATCACCGACAGCAAGTGGAACTGGAGGCTCAAAGAGGAGCTGGTGCATCAGCTGTCGAAAATCATACATTACAGCCTTTACAAGCACACCGACGTTGCAGAATACATCTCACCGTTACTGATGCAACTCATTCAGGACAGAGTTGCTGCCGTGAGAACTGAAGCTATCAATGTGGTGAGTAGTCGCTTAACAACGTTGATTGTGACTTCTCTTTTACGACTGAACGTGGTAATGATAGCTTTGCGTTTCTTTGCAGATCTCCCTGACGTTAGGATACCTCGATACGTACAGTGACGACTCACTGTCGTTAGCGATGATTCGTGAAATAAGGGACCTACTGATGGCTCACGCCGCGGAAAGATGGTCGATTAGACAGACCTACCCCCTCATTTGCTCGACGGTCATGGCCAAAGGTAGCGTCGAGGATAAAGTGTTCGCTAAAGAATTACTGCCGTATTTACTCGAGCTTGCCGACGACAAGGTGCCAACTGTTAGGCTCGTCGTTGCCAGGACACTCGTTAGAGATTATTATCGTGAGTATCTTCAATAATTGAGTTCAAAAACTTTTTTTTTCAAATTAAAGACGAAACATTGACGTTTTTCCTCTTGTTTTGCAGCGTATTGTTATGATCCAGAGATTAGGAATCAAGTACATCAAAAGTTGAAAATGATGCAGTCGGACAGTGACAGAGATGTGCGAGAATTCGCGAACGAATTGGAAGACTGATAACTCTACTGCAATATTTACCGATAGATTCACAAAAAAACGATCATTGGAGAATAGCTGACGTAGCGTATTTAACGTCACGTTGCGGATTGTTTCCTTTTTTTTATAAACTGCGCTGTTGCTTCTTCACTCAATTTTTACAACAACCCAAGTAGTCAAACGCGAGACATTAATTTTTATTTTGAGGGAATTTATTTATACGGAATGTTCAAACACTCGTTTGGTTTAGATCAAATTATCGAATTCGCCTTGAATATTATACTGTGACCTTGTGATAAAATGATTATGAAATCTGACTTGTGGATGATTTTACAACCAATGAGCATAGTATGAAAGATACGTAAAGTTTTTCAACGAAAAAAAAATTAATAAATGAATAAATAAAGAGTAACAGTTTTAATAAAGCGCGTGATGAAAGATGCAGTTAAAGTTTACTGGATGAGAGAAAAACAAACAAATGGTCAGTGTAACTGTATGAGTGAGTGCTTGCATGTCGGTTGAGCAGTTGTGATTTTTCTTCAATAAACTGTAATGACAGATCGAGTGATGTTAAAGAATTTTTTTTATTAAAAACTAATTGTACATTTTCTACGTGAAATGTGTTGATCGATTTGTTAATATTTGTGAACATACATTTGTAGCCAAACAAATTTTTATTTTGCACTTATTAAACGAAACTATAATAGAAAATAAAAGTTTTTTAGCGATCTTAAACCCATTTAAAGTCGTACTTGGATATAAGACTGCATTTTTTTAGAAGATTTTTTTGTAGCCTACTTTTTACTGATTGCCAATATAGGCCCGTAATATTTTGATATGAATTGCAACTACCTAATTCAATGAAATTTAGACTTGAAGTATATTCAAAATGTTTTACTGGAAAACTGCTGTCAATAAGTATTATTACAACTCGTCAATGTATTTCAATTAAACTTTAAAATATAATTATCGAATAGATTTTTAAAATCACAATTACGCAAATTGTTTGCTAACTAGATTAACTGCCCATAAGCTAATAGGTGACTAATACTATCAATTTGTTATAATAAGTAAACTAAAATTATCGCGAAATTTCTAATCAGCACTGGTGCTTAACAAGTTTTGATTCACCACTAAATATTTGAGTATGTTGGAAATCTTTTTCAAAAATTTTCATAGCAAAGTACAATTTTTACAAACTGTGAGCTTGTATATGTGAATTTTAGTGAAAGAGACAATATGAGAGTGACACAGTTGAATTGTAAATGACGCGCTTACAGAATAATAAGAAAAAATAAATAAAAGTCGATGCAATTTGTTATATGCAGTCTAGTTCATTGCCTACTCCTTTCTCTATTTTCCTATTATAACACGTCATTATATATATTGGATTCATATTGAAAGTATTAGTAATTCTGATCGAAAAATTGAACAACGTAGTAGGAAGTATTTATTACAAACTTCATGCACTGTTGAGCAAAAATTATATTTAGTATTCTTTTCTTTCTTAAGTTGAAGTCTGGTACTTATAAAGTTTGAAGAATTTTTTTTATGAAGTATACCTTATTTGTAAAGAGATCATTAATTTTTTCGAATCACATTTGTAAAATGTGAAGTTTTAATTCTGACTAAACAGACCTGTCAGTTCAGCAAATAGACTTGAAATTGTCAGGTTTGGATATTTTATTTGACGGCAAAGTGATCGGAAAATGTTATTCAAATACTCCATTGCGTTTGCTTTGATCTTACTTTCTTTATCACTAGTTTACGGAATAGGTACCTATTATTTAATTCAGCTTGTGCTTAGTAAATTATACGAAGATATTATCACAACTTAACAATTATTTTAGATTTGTCGAAAGAATGTGGTCCCATTTCAGAATGGTTACATTGTGTAGAAAAATGTCAAAGTAATTTATGGAACTATGACTGCCTTTATTAAAATATATCGTTTTGCAAAACAATTTGAACAATTTTCTATTATATCGATTAGATAAAGAAAGTCCAGCTTCTGGTCACCATAAATTGGATTGTAGAAGTGAGTGCGCAAAACTAACCAAACCTATTTTCAAAAAAGCAGCACAAAAAGAAGCTGCGAAACATGTCAAGCCGAAATCCGACGAGAAGACGTGCTTAAAGAGCTGTTGGTGTGAGTCAATAGTCAAATTACTGATTAATAAGCTTACGAGAAATAGATTATTCTGAAAAAGAAATAAATTGATTTTATTTGTTCAGGCAATAACGCAGATACGCGACATGGACTGAAAGGAATTCCTTGCCACCAGATTTGCAAAAGTAACCCTCGTCGACGATATCTCATACAGCCTTAAGTGATGCGCCAACATACCAACTATCAGAGTTATGTCAATTCAAAGCTCAAAAGATTAAAAATAAAAAATTTTCATAGAATTTTTTTCGATTCTGAAATTATCAATGCTAAATTCTTAATAAATTAAATACCTTACCTTCTCGTGAGTTCTTTCAAGTAAATAATACATGTCAATATGCCTATAGCGCGTATTTTGAATGGGAAAAAATATTTCTATTGTCGCAGTAAAATTGGAAAGTACATTTCGAAAATATTATGAACGTGTATTCGCTTATACTTACAGTATCAACAGGGGAACATTATATAGCGTTTCAAGTCTGACTACAAAATAAGACACATATTTATTATAATGAGAATATAAATATGATTGAATAAAGTAATTACTGCTTGATTGTAAATGATTAGTTTTAACCACGAATATTTAATGAACTGATCAATAAACTCTACTTTTCGTGTATGACATCAATTTATAGAAAAACGTTGAAAGATGAAAGAATATATCACATCGATCTCAATGCGGACAATTTTGTAATTTTCAACATCGAATTTCGTTAATTATATTTAAATGAAAGCAGCTGGATTCAATGAAAATATTAGTGTTAGGAATAGGCTCTTTTACCATGCACTTGTAGATTTTAAAAACCAATATAAAGGCTTTACAATATTATACCTTGTATGTGTCTTTATTTGAAAATACGAAAAAAAGAGTGGACCATTATATTATAAATCGTCACATAGCTTGTCCATAGTCCAACAGCACCAGTTTATCCACTCTCGATTTGTGGGCGCCAGTAACTGCGCCACAAAGTCTTTCAGGTAATTTTTCCACGTTGTTATACATTCCTTCTCAACTATAGACTTTGTTTCATCCCACCAAGGTGGAGGAGGCGAACGTTTGGTGTTGGAGTCGCAGTTCGATCCAGAAAATCAAACATAATCCCCCATGACGCTTGGGTTTGCTTAGAACAACGTCATCAAATTAATACTAGTGCTCGATAGTTATAATTAAGTGTAAAATTTTTTGGAGGGAAATAACTAGACTTACATCGGGAATACTGATGACAAGTATTGTGATTAAAATAGTGTATATCTAGCCAATAGAGTGTGTAAATGTATAGTTTGTTCCAATTGAATAAACATTGTTAAATGTACGATGTAAGATCGAAATACACGTGTACCAAAACATTCAGAAAAAATAATATTGACATTAACTCGAGTAATTGGTGATTTGAAAATCCACTTCATCTATTTAAATGGGATTCGGAAGAACTTTGAGTTACCAAAGTCGATTTGCACAAACGTAAAATCAATGCGCATAAACGCATTATTTTTTTATATTTAACAAATTTATTTGAAGCGTTCGATTATTTTAGATTGCAGTACTATATCTTCAATAAGAAAATGTTGATTTCATTAATAAAATCACGGTCAGATTAATTATTTGGCAATATTCGTTTTACGCAGACACACATTCTGCACGATTTAATTCAAAATTAAATATAACTCATTTTCATAAATCATTCCAGACGATGACACTTGTGGTATTAGCTTTTTTCAATTCAAACATTAATTTTCATCTTATTTTCTCGCTCTGGGTACTAAAATTTTCTCGTGGAATAATTTTTTTCATAAGAACGATGGTTCATTTAGAAAGTAAACACACGTGCTTATATTACATGCGAACTCAGATGTTCTACTTAATACGTATTGCTAAACAATATTTTGAAACTATTGACGACGACAATTCTCTAGTCGACACGTGTATGACATTGTGTAAAAGGCAAATAAATAAACCGACGAAAAAAAAACTCGTCGTTAAAAAAATGTCGAAGTTACATATTTCTAATCTCATCATATAGCATTATAATTGAACCGCGTAAAAAAAATAATTGTCTGAAACATTAGTTAAAAACAGTGCATGAAAATGATGTTACCCATTACTGCATAAAACGGACAAGTCAAACTCAATGTTTGTTGGATTGGTTTTATGAATATTGCGACTTATTTTTTTGGTGCACGTGTCGTCTGAGCGGCGGTAGCTCGTGCGTTGCAATCGGCACACTCCCACTCATACAAAGTTCACGAGCAAATATATGAGCAAATCCACAAACAAACTGCCGTAATTCGAGAAAGTTGGGGCGAATTTTCAAAAGGGGTGCACGCTCTTGGGGATGCGATTTTCTCAATC
>JAWWMK010000001.1:3926129-3977857 GCA_035047105.1 Galeopsomyia nigrocyanea | reverse complement strand
GTATGTTGTGCATGTCTACATTTATTTGAAAAAATCATTTTCATAAATAAATTTCTTATATAAGTCAGAAGTTTTGTCGTTGAGATAAAATTATCGCTGCCATACTAAAAAAATACTAGAATGCATAAAATAACTTCCTTGTACGTCGAAAAAATAGTAAAAATAATTTATGCTTTCATTTTCAAAAGTAGTTTAACCGAAGAATTGTTCATATAATCAAATACTTGAAGAGATTCCTCCATTTAGCGAAATTTTGCACTTATAATATTCAGAGACTTGTGACGGATTTTTGGTCCTTGGATGGACTGTCTTTGCCCAGTTGCTGGCCTCGCAATTGGGTTGGGTGTAAGATGGAATCATCGCCGCGGCTTGACTTGGATGAGGCGGAACTGCCCCTCGTGGGCCCGCGTGGCTATACCTATATAACCTCGGCGCACGTGTCGCCTAATTGTCCCACTCCTGGGCGAAGATGGTGCAAGTGCGGATGCAAGACCGAATCTCGTTGACGAATGTCTGCGCAAACCGTGTGAACGTGAGGAACGCGAACGAAGTCGGAAAAACGGAGTCGGGTGACCTTAGCTAGGCATCACCCATGACAGACTTAATATATTATTTTTCGTTATTTGTTATATTACGAGAGTGAAAATGAAAAAGATGAACGAAACTACAAATGACAGCTAAAAAGTAAAAATTTATTTTTTCAATTAATTATCCTAATAAAGCAATTCCACTGCTAGGTTCGAATGTAATAATGCTAAACTGAATGAATTTCATTTCGTTGTATCTACCAGTCGCAACCATACTTGTGTGTTGGGCAAAATTTGCGATTTTCGCGGTAACTTCGCTCCTAGCGCTTTTGTGGTGATTCCTACGGTAAAACCGATAGCACCATCGTATTCTACGCGAAAAAATACATCCAAAACACGTATCACATTGTCGAAAATATTGTTAGTAGCCCGAAAAAGCGGAAGTAAGTAAATGCATTTGATGGGGCAATGATGGGCCGGGGAAAGGGCGCAAATCCAACATTTTTACTTCTTTGAGATTGAAGAGCAACCGAGAATTATTTTCAATAATGCGATACATGCTTTCAATGTATTGTTTCACGTAGAATAAGATGGTGCTATTTATTTTATCGTAGGAATTACTGAAAAAATATTATAGTCGTCTTCTGTCCTCATTCTGTTGAAAAAGACGTTTATTTCAATAGTTTTCGTCTTTTAGCACTTTTTTAGTGAATTATAAAATCCTAGAATAAAATAGAAGGTATCATCGCATTCTACGTCAAAAAATACATGGAATACATGTATGACATTATTGCAAATGATGCTCGATTTCTATTGAACTTCAAACAAAGAATAATTAATATGAAGTATCGCTGTTTGCCCGGCCAATTGGTCCATCAAGTGCATTTATTTACTTAGGCTTTGTCGGTCTACTAACAATTATTGTCAACAATGTGATACATGTTTTCGATGTATTTTTTCACGTAGAATACGATGGTGCTATCGCTTTTCGCGTAGGTATCGCCACAAAAGCGCTAGGAGCAAAAATATGCATTAGTTACCGCGAAAATCGCAAAATTTGTTATTACTTTTAGAACTTCAGGAGGGAATAAAAAAAATAGGTATTGTTCTACGATTCGGGCACTTTTTTTCGATTCTACACATCAAATAATTTGTAAAAATGGCTTCCATAAGTGCGTGCCCCTAATATGAAAATTCGGACAAACGGTGCCGAATTATGGCAGTTTTTTTGTGGAATTGCTCATATAAGTCGCTAACGAGTGTTTTCCTTAAGGCACTTGTATATTCGACTTAAACCTTCAGTGTATTTTTGTTCGTTTTACATTAAGATCATTTTGGGTTCAAAATTGGTTAAACACATACACATTGTAATTAATTTCTTGTATCATATTTTCGTTTCAAATAAAAAGTCTGATGAGGTCAAAAATACTACTAACAACAAAACGTCGCAACAATAAACATCTGTATTTTTAATTTTGAAGATGCACTTATCAAACATCTGTGTCATTTAAAATTTTGAAAACACATCCCAGCTCTCAGCGGATTGCTTAGGTGTTACTCAACATCTAATCCAACAACATTTAAAAATTGGAGGGTGCTTCTAGTTACTTAGCTAGTTAATTTAACATTAATTATTTTAGGTTGCAAATGAGCATTACGATCGTGATTGTGATCAAGATGCACGCTTACCGTGGATTGTATCTGGTGGGACGTTTCAAAATAAAAGAATATTATTGGCATAACCTTTCAAAAAGTTGCTCTGATTGACTGTTTTCGAAAACGTTCCACCAGATACGATCCACGGCGAGTGTACATGTGAGTTGCATGTCAATACCATCTCCGTTCACCAGTACTTACGCTAAATTTTCTTTATACTTTTTTCTAGGTATCAGAACTATTTTCATAAGTTTGTTCTGGTTTGCAAAATGTTAGAAGCACAAACGATCGAATAAAGCGCATAGTGGATCAAATTTACAATGATATTCATTGAGGATGTGATAACGATGTCGAAAAACTTTGTAATAATCTTCCTGAGCTAATGGAAAAATACGGTGCTAGTGGAGTAGAAAATTGCAAGGTATTAACATCGAAAATCCATGTATTGTATACGTTATAGATGATGATATTTGTTTCAGGAAGAATTAAAGGATCTTCTTTACAGTCAGAAGCTTAACGTAAGTGTACATTTTCAAATTCTCCATAATCACAGTTTGAATTATCATTCTCTAAACTTTCTCCTACGTTTACGTTAATACGGAAAGCACCAAGAAGGTCATGGAAGAATGATTTACTATTCTTATTTGAGGTCGGTGTCGAAAGTAATGTCCATACCAACCATGAAAGCGTGGTGTAAACAGTTGTCACCTTATGTAAGTGTAAATCACATTTTTGCGTCGAGGAACCTCACAAAATTTTGGTGACCAAAATTGCGATCAGAATGGAAATAACATAAGCATCTGCAACGGTGCACTAGATTCAGCTAATGGGTAGATACTCTGTGTGATGAGATTCTCTGGTTTCTCGATTTTTGTATACCTACTTGTCAAGTAAGATCATGTTTTCTTCATTCATGTCAGATCACTTTCAACAACCTCGTTTATTAGCTCACTGTCAAATCAAACAGTTGATTGTTTTAGTTGTACGTTACCTATGAGTGCACTTTATATTCTTTCGAATTAATTTGGCATTATAATGTTGATCTAAAATTTTCAAATCACGTTATTACAATATTATTACAAATATTATTTATCTTTGCCGAACGGGACATGTTCATTATACACATACAACAATACGATTAAACTTGATTAGCATTTATATGATCTATACTGGTACTTTTAAGTTGCACCCCATGTAAAGAATTTTTGTGTTTTACAGCGCTACATGTCAAAATGGATCGGTTACCAATCTATGAGGCTCCAGCTAATATGTAAGGATATGCAGCTGGAATATTGTCGATAAATAAATAACGTTATATAAATTGATACAATTAATATTTATTTAAACATCATATTTGGTTATGCATAGTTCGTCAACGAACAAGTTGATCAACAACGTAAAAGTAATTTCAAAAAATATCGTTGAATATAGCTCTGAAAGTACCCTTGAAAAGAGAATTTTGAAACAGCATTTTATGAAAGATGACGACTTTTTCTCGTTGAGTAAAGTTTCTATACGCGACAAAAGAACCTTATTTCGTCGTCACTTGGGTGAAAATTATGTAATTCTTACATACTAATTGTACTTGTAAACATATCTTGGTATGCTTAAACTCATTCATAATTATTATTATACATATATAATCGGCCAGATGGGTCAATATTGAAGCACATACCACAAATAAATTATTGAAAAAGTTACGAAGATCCTGGCATCGATAATGTTAGCTGTAACAACCGATTCTAAGCAGTAAAGTCAGTAGATTGACTTTCGAATGAACTACAATGAAATCTCAGTAATTTATTTATACTTTTATATTGTTTATTGTGATAGTACATACATCATTGGCACCAAACGCTATTACTATAGCATTTAACATAAATGACATTTGTTTTGCGGATTCATTCGAGAGCCGGGTTTACACTTGAAATCTTCTGCAAATTCTTTAAAATTAGAATTTGAAAGTAAGACTCTAGGATAGTGGGGAGGATGTTTATCTGTATTGATTATCTTCCTTAAGTAAGGTTCTTTTTCTATCTTGCACCAATTCATGGCAGAACTTATCCAAAATAATTGTTTTCGCGTGTAATTAAAATTTGGAAGGCATTCTTCGGTGATATCGTTCTGTTTAATCCAGCTAGTATAAGCATAGTATGCTGCTTTGAATCCACCATTATCAGCTATTTTCTCATTAATTGTTAGCTGCCCGTTGACCTAAATATAATAAGACAATTTAATGGAGGTTTTTACGTAATGTTAAAGTTTATAACTTAAGGAGACTAGCTAGTCTTAAACAATGAAAATCGAAGGAAAGCTGTGACAAATTATTCTCATTCTAGTGTAATATATTACTAGGGAGAGAGAGAGAGAGAAAGAGAGAGAGAGAGAGATAGACAGAGAGAGAGAGAGAGAGAGAGAGAGAGAGAGAGAGAGAGATAGACAGAGCGAGAGAGAGAGAGAGAGAGACAGAGAGAGATAGAGATGAAATCAAATGAATGCTCCTTAAAAATTTAGCCGAATAAAAAAAAATTATTTACCCTGAGATTCAATTCAGGGATTGTAAAATTATCGAATTGATTTATTAAGCACTGCACTTTTTCATTGTATTTTTGATTAGTATCATTGAACCACCAGTTATTCCAAAATTCATTTTCATCAAGAAGTCGACCAAAGTTGTCAAATCCATGATACATTTCGTGACCTAATATTGATCCGAAAGTCCCGTAATTTAAATAGCTTGGTCTGCCATAAGTATACCAAAAATTTCGTAACAATTCTGAAGATACTGTTAAAGGATAAAATACTTTAAAATCTTGACAAATCAATATAAAAATTTCGATAATTACCGAGTGTATTGTAAAAGTAATGATGAACAGGATTCACAATTACAACACTAAACTTGGTCTTGTCGTCCAACTCATTTTTCTATAAAGATCTTCATACCAAGACTTTAATTCATTTCCAAACTTAAAATCGGACATAGCTATATAGCTTTTCAGAAAACTTTTAGTTGATAATTCAACATTGCTATAATATTTATCAATTTTGTCGTCATTCAGTAGTTCCTTATCATAGTCGATCAAAAGGCGCATTTCATTTAGCTTCTAAGTGTATGGGGTTATTTGTACTGGATATAATAATGCGTAAAGGTTCTCCTAGTTTGTGTATTTCGTGTAGATTTCATATGGCATGAAAATGATTTTATGAATTCCGCAGAAAACTGTAGGAATTTATACTTTGTATTGCATTCAGAATTTTATAACTTGATAATATTATTTTATTCTTATAACCAATCAACGAACAAAACGGAATTGGGAACTCTCAACTTTGACGTTTATCTTCTATGAGATACATATAAGGTATCAAATATTGACAGGTATCTTCCGCTATATTTTTTGTTGCTGAGTCGGATGGCGTCGCTCAAAAATAGCGATAATGATTTTTAAAAAAGTCCATAAGGAATCAGTGGCGAATAATATTGCGGGGTTGTAGCTCGTTCGTTATTACATAACACATAAAAATTCTGAGTAAAAATAAAGAAAATAAAGATACCTATTAATGTATAGTTCAATTTTATTTACATAAATAGTATACATTGTTTAATAATTATACATGCGATTCTGCAAATTAAGTACTAGTTATTCCCAGGGCCATTTGATTTTGTGACAGAAACACACACCCTCATCGCTGTTGACAAAATCACAATGTCCTCCACCACGTTGGCTGCAAGCTGCATTACAATCTGCCTTGATGCAGCGTGGACGATTGGCTGCTTGAACAATTTGAAAAGTCTCAAGAATATTGATTTTTCACTGAATTACGATATAATTACACCTATTTTCTTTGCACATCGAGATATCCGTTAATTTCCAAACATGTTATAATCAAATAAAAAAAATATAACACGGATTTCATTTGAAAGCTATTTATGCTTTCTCTAAATTGACACACTACATTACTTCGACGGCTTAGTTTGAATATATTAATATTTTATGGATAGAAATGTATTGGTTTAATAGGAAAAGTATTTGAAAACTTACAGTTACTATTACAAGCATCCATTGTGGATACAAGTGCTATAATGCAGAATAAAAATAAGCAGTACTTCATTGTATATACTTAAGCTTGCTATAATTCACTGACTACGAAATGAATAGACATTGACATTATATAGGCGTTATAAAGACAAATCCAAATATGAATGATTGAAGGAGGGATTCTAAGCTTACGTAACTCGGACATGTTCTTGGCGCATTTGCGATTAATGATATCTTTGGATGATGAAAAAAGCACTAAAGTACACACAAAATTGCTGATATAATCGAAAAAACTTAATCTCGGGGCTTCACATCGTCGATTTTCCCACAAGATGTGATAAGCAATTTTTAAGATTTATAGAAATGCAGATCGGGGAATACCCGTTATTACATCATTATTTAGATTTTTATAAACGTCATTATCGAATGATATTTTTGTCTCAAGTAGCAAATAATAATTTAATTCGACTGATCTTGCACAATGAAATAGTTTTACAAAAAAGGTGCATGCGAAACTTACAGTTTTTTATATGGATAATTTGGATTAATGAAATATAGGTTTTGATATTTAAATAAGCAATTGTATTATTACATTATGTAGTAGGGGAGAGCGGGGTAAAACACCCAACTTTTATTTATTTATTTTTATTTATTTATTTACCAAATACAAGTAGCAGGATCTGGTACCAGACCAGAGTATCTGCTATCCTACAAAAGAGGATGAGACCTCTTGAGCGTAGGGTTGGATACAGAAAGTGCATATAAAATGTTAATACAAATGCACGCATATACATGTAGATAGCTTATATAATAGTACAATTAGAGTTATATGAAAACTAGTACATAAGTATACTTATTTCTACAAAAAAAAAACTTACATACTAAGATTGCTATAATTTGCAGTTTGGTTTTTAATTTTTTTAACAATGTTTCCATGGAGTGAATGGATTTCTAATAATGGATTCTCCAAGCTCAGCATTTTTAGAATCCATTACAATTTTTTTCAATGTGCGAATTTATGATTTTCACATTTTAATTTCTTTTCCAAAAAATTTTTTTTGTGGGTAAAAGTGCCCTGTCGCGGATGGGGTAAAATTACCCGCTCGGTGGGGCACTTTCCCTAATCATTATCTAAATAGTAACGGGAGAAAATGACGAATTTTTTGACACGAAAACTTTAAATTTTTATATTCAGAGACATAGTAAAATTGTTCCGCGAATAAATAAGTTTATTTCAAGTCTAGATTAATAGCCCCAAAGAGTAAAATTTTTTTGATAGGCTGTATCTTTGGTGCTAACTAACTTTCAGATGCGTGCGATCCATCAAAATTTTCATCTTTTGACAAAGATTCTAACTGCGTATCAATCTTGTAATGTTTTAAAATGATTAAATTCTGAGTAATAAATGAAAAATAAAATGTTATTAGTTAAAATTAAAGTGCTGCGAGCAGTTTTCGATTAACTGATACCTAAAATAGGTAGCCTGAATTTAATTCAATGATTTATTGTTCATACAATGTAATAACTCCAAAATTGTTTTTAGTACTTTAATTTAGACTGATAATAAGCGTTTATTTCGTATATGAGTCAGAATTTAATTATTTTAAAAAATTTGACGTACATTCAATAATTCTGTTACTCTCACATTGATTATTATTACTTTAATCATTTCAATAATCAGAAATTTGATAAATAATTTGAATAACCCTCCAAATGTAATAGGCCAACTTTTTTGAAAAGTAGTTCATCGATAAAATTTCATTTATCCAAATGAACAAACACATAAAATAGACAACGACAAAGAAAAATAATTTCACGATACCACCCCTGGGAGAGAATGTACATTTTTGTCACTACAAAAATTCGTATTTATCAGGTAATTTTTACGGTTAAATTCATTGACACAATGAAACAATTGTTGGGCAAATTATAACATCACTCATGTAAAGTTGCAAATATTTTAAAGTAAAATACATTGCATAATTCAAACAAAACTATTTCAGAATATAAAGCATTTTACTTTTCGTTATCGTGGCAATCGCATATAATTTGAAGTTTCACAGGAAAACTTCAGTTTCAAAAGGAATCGGCAAATCGTGTTGAGAAAAACTATAAATTCTACCTATAAAAGAGAGTAACAAAAATAGTATTATTGCTAGTCGCAAATTTATTCTTTTTGGCATATCTCATTTCAAACTCAAACGCATTTTGAAATACGCGTTTGTATTTTAAACTTCTGGCTCATCAAACTACAGGATGAGCTGCTTATGGAAGATGTTACGTATAATTTGGCTCTATCTTATATTGAGTAAGTGGGATACGAAATAATTTTAGTTGGGAAATAAATAAATATACTTTCAAATATGATGGTATGAACTTTAGATACAAAGTTTCCGTTTTACGGAACAACTCCATTGATCGGCCGTGACGTAAGAATAGCGTCTCTACGTGAAGTGCCTTTTATTGTATCTCTTAGTAGAAATACCTCCTCTCCATTAAATAGTGGACAAGAGGCAATTAATCATCTTTGCGGCGGAGCATTGATAACTACATCACACGTTTTGACTGCTGCGCACTGTCTAAAAAACGAACGTCTTGAAGATATTGTTATAAAAATTGGATCAATTGACTTAACGAAAGCTGCAGCTCATCGAATCAAATGGTGGATAACTTTTAGCAATTGGAATGATAACCAAAATCCAGGTCAAAAATATAATAATGCTGTTCACGATATAGCCATCATCAAAGTAAATCAAACTATTTAATACTGGACAAGATTCTGCTTATACGTATATATTTGTACTTTATTAACTTAACATTTCAGTTACTCGATGAGGTGAGCTCAAATTTTTATCTACCTACAATATCGTTCACTCCAGATGAAGATCTATATGATAAAGCAGTGAGTACTGGCGGTTGGGGCCTAATAGGTGACAACATAAAGCCCAGATACTTGAGAATAGCAAAATTTTTCGTCCTCCGTCCGGAGAAATGTGAGGTTTTTACAGCTGAAAAAGATCTTTTCCTTAAAGAGATAATACCAAAATTATATTTGTGTACTAGTGCTGAACCTTCTGCTCGTTTAGCATGTGTAAGTCAAAGGAATAATGAGAAAGCGAAACATTTCCAGAAAACAATTAAAAATATTCTTTTTCATTCAATAGGGTGACAGCGGCAGTCCACTGTTAATGGGTGAAAATAATATAGTAGGGGTTAATAAAGGTTTCTGTCCTTATAAAGAAAATCTACCTTTCTCTACTTATCGAAACTTACACGCATCAGTCCATGCTTACGCAGGTTTCATCAAAACAGTGATGAATAAATAATATATAATGGGTAGCTATTTACATTTGTAATAGTTTTAAATAAATCACTAGAGCATTCTCTATCTACACAATCTTTCAAAGTATAAATTGAAGAATTTAAAATAAAATTCGTTGCGTAATGAAATAACAACCATCCCAAAAAATAAAACTTTTTTCTTTTCCTGGTCATCATTTCGTTGTGCGCACGTGCAATCTCAAGTGTTGTAGGAAAATTTCAGTTTCACAAAGAATTACCAAATCGTGTTAAAGAAAACTATAAAATTTTCCCGATAAGACAGTTAAAAATAATAGTATGATTCATAGTGACAAATTCTCGTTGGTATCTTTACGTAAGTATCTAAGAGGGCACGACGAAATTGTCAATGCAAAAAAACATTCACGGATTGTTGCTAGATTTCGACAATGAAAATAGGATTCAAAATCGTGAGTTTTTGGCAAAAAATTTGGAGATAAAAAAATGTAACATTGAGTTCTTATGGGAGAGTAGAATTGCCCGAAAGAGTAAATTTTTTTTATAGGCTGTATCTTTGGTGCAAATTAACTTTCAGATGCGTGCGATCCGTCAAAATTTTCGTCTTTTGACAAAGATTGTAACTTTGTATCAATCTTGTAATGATTTGTTTGCATACTTTTTGTAAACGCATAATTGTTTAGCCAAAAAGTTACAAAATTGTAGATCGAAAATGACAATATGCTAGAAAATGCTCTAAAAGCTATTTCTAAAGCCAAATTTGGGTGCCATTGGAAGAGCACGAATACAAACATAAATAATCTTTCTTAAACCTACTTGAAATGTGTCTCATTTCAAAGATATTCAAGATCGGGTGTTTTGCCCCAAGAGTAAATTACCCCGCTCTCCCCTATAATCATACTTGGCAAACTGGTATGAGCGGATCAAGAATCCATGGAACTTTATCGCAGTTATCCACTATCAAGATGCACACACCGTCAAGTGTTTTTGGTACACCGTCGCATATGCTTACTGTATTTCCATTTCGATCACATCCATTTGCAATCACAAGTTTGTCAAGTTCCTCAATACATTCATTTTCCGCTAGTTCGATAATCTATAAGAGTTTTAAAAATAGATATTTTTTATAAATTTTGCACTAGCGTTGCAACAATTTCGGGAGCATATCATGCGCTCTTTGCTCATACTTACATTGTCTATACCACTACATACGTAAGATTTCAGATCCACCTAAATAAAAAAGACAAATATTTTATGGTTACAGTAAGAAATAAAAGCAGGATTAGATGAAGAAATTGTTACTAGATTGCCAAAAATATTACTGGTTTTTAATTAAGGGAAATAGGATCTTGTGGTTTCTGTTTCATTTGCTGGTTTAGATTAATTATGAACTTGAAGATTTTAAAAACAAATATGAAAGCCATAATAATACCTTGCGTGTATCTGTACTTATGACTAGAAAGAGGCCTGGGAGGTTTTCTGCTTCGTCAGATACGTAATCGACAGACAAAGCACATTTGTTAATTGTCATTCATACGATTTTTGACTTGATCAACCATCATCTGGTAAACTTTTTCAGGAAAATTTTCAACGTTATTACATTGTCGTTATTATTACTGTGACTTGAAAGCTACAGGCGTTGTACAGGTCTAGTTACTCCGATATATTTTGCTACGAGAGTTTATTTGTATACGTATTGCTATAGAATAATCGAATTGAATGTATATTGCCAATACAGCAATTGTCACTTATATGATCAAAGCGTACCCCTTACAAAATACCCTTATACACCCTTACAAATATCATTAAAAAATACACTTATTACAAAAAGAGTCCATCTTAAAAATACATTTTACAAATTAAATATTGTATCAGAAGCTGCCACGGCATGTCGTGAGTGGATACTCAGCATTATGATACACGTAATACACCTTCTTGCTTAAAAGCGCACGTAAAGCATCGACTTTTTGACTTCAAGTCCGTTAATATGTCATTGCCCATACGTCACGCTCCAGCAGGAATAGCAGTACGTCTTTGAGCTTTGGCGATGCAGTTGATGTGATCAGCAGCTGGTAGGAAAAAAAAATTTTTTTTACTTCCGATTAGAATAAATAAACTCTAAACAATTGAAATTGCATTCAAAACTCACAATTCCCTTCAAGACGATCGACTCTGCTACTCCTTATTTCAGATACGAGACTGCGCAGATCGTCGACCTATTTTCAAACGAAACATGAACCACTGTGCTTTCCTAAATTAAAATAGATTTACTTATTAACTTACTTTGACAATTAACCTGGTCAGTAGATCCTTCATCTCACTCATAGACATTTCGGCTTTTCGTTCGATCACATGACTCTTTGCTGCAGGTTTGCTTTCGCCCACTTTTATCTGCAATTCTTGCGAAGAGGCACTCTTGGGCACTGCTTTGATGACAATCGTCTTGATCATCTTGTTTTCTTTCTTCGCCGTTGATTCGTCGCAACACTCTGCGTTGTAAGTCTTCTGATTTTGAGCTTTCAACTGATCACTTTCGTTGTCTACGAGGGAAGAAATGCTGCTTTTTGGTTTTTTATTGTTGTGTTTCGGCTTTGTCTTTTTTTTCGTCGTTGCTTTTTTCTGTTGGTGTGGTTTTGGAGATTTTTTATTTGGCTTTTTAGGGGCTGGAGATTTATTTTTTGGCTTTGGTTTTTCAGCTTTATGTTTGTTATTGTTGGGCTTTTTCCTTGCTGCGGGTTTGCCGTTTACGTAGGCTTCTTTGTCACGAGAATTTAGACGATCGACTTGTGTTACATCTTGATTTTGGCTGTTATCTAAAGTTTTCTCATCTTCTCGATTCGATTGGGATTGATCGACCGATTCTTTTACTGTATTTCTGCAATGTAATTGTAACTATATGTAAATTGATTATTTTCATTTTCTTCAAAATATTGGGAGCAAAAGACATAAACTCAAGTCTATCGTCTTCGCAATCGATTATCAACTACAGTGACTTACTTCTAAATTTTTACTAAAATTATTTGAAAATAAACGAAAGTAAAACAACAAATAGTAATTATTTGAGCTACTAAACGTACATCGACGAGGCATCTTTTGGAGCAATCGCATCACTTGCTCGCTCTCCCCCCTTCTGATTTGACGTCTCTTCCTCGTCTTCGTAATAATATTCTTCTCCCTCTTCATACTCGCATTCACCGTCCCGTTCTTTCTCCCTTTTCAATCTAGCTGTACTCTGAGATTCGCTATCAGGCCTCAAGAATTCTGGCGGACTGCATTTTCAAAATGTCTTTCAATTCGCCAAAAATCACACGCAAAAAAAACACATCGAGTGTATGTATACCTATGATCGCGTTTCGCCGGATGATTCTTCACTTCCGGATAAACATCTTCCAAACTATTGCGTTTCATCGTCATTTCGTCGTTGAGAAAAGTCCCGGGAACGTCGATATCGTCATCGAGGCTACTTCCGTATTCGGCTTCGCTCTCGTCCGCTGGATTCATTTCTTCGGACGAAAATGTCTCGTACGTTCTTCGCGGCACGCGATGCTGCGGGATCCGTTAAAATAATATCAACATGATGTTACCAACAAAGCGTGAAAATGGATTGTTTATAGCTTACAACGTACGAAGGTGATTTGCCGATAGAGCGACGAAAGTTCGGGCGTCTTTTCACGCGTACGTGAGGTTTCAGTGATTCCGGATCGATCGCCTCGCTCGGGTCTTGGAATAGATTTGGACTGGATAGATTTTCGAGAGATTTTTTCGGAGATCTTTTGCGTATTTTGGTGCTTGGAGTACAATCGATTGTAGCTGTATGGATTGTGAATTGTGAAAATTCATTTCGAACTTCTTCCCGAAAGTTTTACGATTTTTTTTGCGTATCATTGATTACCGTGAGAATTAGCTTCTGTCGTAGTAGCCGGATAGTTCCGCCAATTGCCAAACAAATCGAAATCCTCTTTCTTGGCGTTATCGGCGAACAGCGATCCGATGGTACGTCGATTCCTCTCCACGAGATCCACAGCATCAACGCCGATCATCATCGTCATTATCCAGATGATCGCGAGCAGCCGCAGCTGCATAACACAGAGTCCACGGGATGCCACGACATTGGACACGACATCGACTGCGCTTTGGCTTTTGAGGTTGCAATCGACGACCTGACGTTGTCGCTTAATTAACTGCTATTTTGGTTAAGGATCGAGAATTGACACATTGTGCGGAATTTTTTCGCTTGATAATTAGTTTTTCTTTGATAGCTCATATTTGATGAAAATTGACTAGATATTTGAATGATTTTCAAAAGAGAAATTAATGTGAAGATCAAGACATTGTCGAAAGAAAAAGTGGCGATCAAGTTTATTATTCAGTAAAATGAGTATAAATTTGGAACAAAGCTCCCAGTTTTGTAGCAACTATTTAACATAGCTTTATAATTTTCTTTTTTTCCAAGTTTAGCTATTTATTTAATTAATAAATGGCCGCCTTAATAAATACACAATGTTAGCAAAAACTTGGAATTCTACTAAATATTGATATATTTACAAACATTAATAGAATTTGCAATTATAAATGTAGTTAATAATCAATTAAAAATAAAAGTATATCAGTCATCCAAATTCAATTGAGAAAAGATGAGTCCAATTAACGAACTATTCTTATTTACTATTTATAAACAAGAAGTGAATCATATATCTTTCTCGCATCGGACAATTGAAGCTGAAAATGACAGGAGTAAAATAAATAGAACAAATCAAGGAATTTCATGATGAAAGTAGACATGTATTAAAATATTAGAACTCTTTATATCCAATCAAGAATATAATTTACAGTTTTGCAATATAATTTAATATACATTCAATAATTAGATTTTCGACTTGGCGTTCTTTTGTACACTACTACACTACTTTACAAACGATGGATTTTTAAAATTATACTTATGCAGAAAAGTTGACGATTTAAATTATAGCTCGAGGGTACGATCTTTTTTGGTTTTTTTCTTGCGGTTTAAAAAAAAATCACAAAGTATTCGATTGATAATTGCTTGACGAGAAAATGTTATTGATTTCGTTTAAACAAATGAATTCTGTTTCGATAGAGAGCTGAATTGCTAGTCCCTAGTCAACAAAAAAAAAATATATCTCGCGTGACGAGCTTGAACAACGCATCTCGTGCTCTTTCAAAAAAAAATCAATGTATTAACAGTAAACGATATAGCGATATGCTTAAAAAAACAAAGCAAAACATCAGTCACTATTCACTTAATGCGAATTACTATAACAGCTCCGAACGGTGATTACAGAATAAACATTAGCAATTTTTTACAAGCGTAATAGCTAAAAAATATGATTATAATTATAAACACTTGATGCTTATGCAATTAAAATTACAGCTAATACTATAACAACCACATCTTTTTTTTTGTTCAAAACACAAAAAATGCACCAAATAATTCAATTCAAAATGTACATTAATCAATAATGTACAAAAACACATTGTGTGCACCATCTGATTTCAAACTTCCCCTTCCAAATTTGGCTCGGATCAGCTTGACTATCAATAAGTGAAACAACAGCAATCAAATAAAAAAAGCCGTCTAAAACCCTCAAAACTGTAAAAAAAAGTTGATTTTCTAAACTAAAAGTTGAAGATTTTTCTTTCACTATTACTTGGAATGTTCATTATAGAATTTTGTTTGTAGACCATAATTTATTTACTTTTTTTATTTATGAATTGTTTATATTATTCGATATACCTTCTGAAGTTAGATTCGTTATATTCAGTCACATTTAGAATTCAATATATACGATATTACTCTGTGTTTTGATATTTTTTCATACGTTTTAAAGGCAATTTGAAAGGTAACCCGATTACGAATTTGATAGAAGTTTTTTGTTGTTGAAAGTTTCAAGAGTTTCCCAACTCTTTCGTTAGTTCGTGTCTATCTATATTTTCATCTCTATGTAAAAAAAATTGTTTAACTGCATCCGACCCGTAATTCGAAACGCACCTGTATTATAGATTAATCAATAATCTATCAATTAATCAGTGATTATCTTGTAACGTTTGTCGAGGAGTTTGTGCCTCAAAAAAAGTTTGACTCTTGTCATAAATGCTTTCCCATTTGGCGAGCGTCAAGTATTGTCTACCGATCTTTCTTTAATTGATGCTCTACACATGGGACACTCTAACAATTGTTTAGAACAGGTTTGGCAAAATCCTCTGAAATACGTAAAAACAGTGTGAGAACGAAGTCACGAGTACAATATTCAAATTCACCAAGGAAATAAAAATAAAAGTACCTGTGTTCACAGGGTAGTAACTTGACCGTCGCTTTTTTGTCAAAGCACAACGTACATGAATCTTCTCTCACGCTGAGTTTTCTAAGCTGGTCGAGGTATATGTGTTTAGGTAGCACGATTTTGTCCTCTGGGTCCAAAGTCGCGTGGTCATTGAATGTTTGATAACTTCGATCCATTGGTGGATATTTAAAAGGGACATTGCCGAAATTAAAAAGACATTGTTGGAACGACATAAAACTCGCGGCAGCGAAAAATCCTGACCTGCAAAAATATGAAACTTATAGAAAATTGCAAAATAACTATTAGAAATAAGTTTATTGAAAAATAATGTTACCTTGCATTTTTAAATAACTGAACACACGGTTTCAAAGCCACTCCATTCACAGAAAATATGACTTCTAGTTTATTTAAATCTAACAGACAACCTAAAACATCGCCAGCCTTCCAACAAGGTATAGAGTAAAACTTTTCACTGCGTGCATTGTGCCAAATTAATCTTCTACAGCCGTCAAACGACAACGAAAATTGATCATCTCCAATTCCATACCCTTCCTGAAAATTATTTAAAAATCGCTTGAATAAAGAATATTCCTGAAAAATAACGCTTCAGGACTACGTACATGATTGAGAAAAGTGCTATCTTTCGTAGCCCATCCAATTTGCATGACACCAGTAGTAATTATTAATGTCTCATAATACCACACTCCATCATCTACTTGAAACGTACATCGAACACTTTCAAACGAACAAGCGTCACACCTCGCCTGCAATTCAACAGATTTTCGTTAATTGAAATGTTAAATATTACTTCAAGAGAAATAAGATCTACTCAATATTACCTCCAAGCCATTGGGAGAAATTTTCAGGTACTCGCTTACGTCCTTTGTATTTAACATCACATTAATGCCAGTCATGTCGACCGTATCATGGGAATATTTTCGGCCTTCTATTAAAACTGAAGTTCCGCAATAAAATTAGTAATTATTACGATACGCAATTAGAAGTACTTATAAAAATACAGCACTTACATAAATTATCTAGACACCATTGAGCACAGAAACCAACTTGACGTCGGACATAGTGGACATTGTTTACCCACTTCTCTAATTCCAACAAAGGATTCTGTCTTTCATGTAAGAGTCGCCTCTTAATTGTCACTTTATTCTCACCTAAAAGTAGACGTTTTTTATTAGCTATCTTCAAATTAAAAAGTATATTTTGCTATGCATTTTGTACTTACTTGTTTGGGCAAATTTTTCTAATGCTATTAGGGAATATAATACAACGTATGGTTCAATATCTTCTTTCTGAAAACAGAAATCATCGTAATTCAATCTTTCATGTAATTTTACAATAATTATACAAAAAAAAATTTCCTTACAAGATTTGACACAAGATAGTCTAGAGTAGCATCTGATAAGATTGCTATACTACTAGGACCAGCCAACCTTTCAGCAATACATCCAAGAACCACGCAAATATTACGTTGTTGTGTTGCACTGGTTTGTACTTTACTGTTTTTCTGTGATAATTGAAATACTTGTGACAACTTTAACACTGAGTCCTGCAAAGCAATGAAACAGATTTAGTGCTACATTATCTTTCTATCATTTTTGAATTCTTTTATTCATGAATTATTAAACTTACTTTAGAAGGTAATGGACAGTCATCTAACATTAATGTTATAACAGATGGACCCAAGGGATTATGCATAGGAATTACATTGACCATAGAGCTGACAACTTGAATCCAACCATCTTCCTTATCAGCAATGTTGTGCAATTTCAACATGGCTGGTGGTGGCTCTTGTTCACTAAAGAAATTAACAGATAAATTGTTATTTGGCACTCAAACTTTCTTTACACAGATGGTTTGCATTTGTGAAATGCATTACCTGTCAACAAGTAGCCCAATAACACCCAGAATTTCTAAAACTAGCTTATCGATGTTGGCAGACGTGGGAAACTTATAGCTGGGTGCAGTTTCGTTTGCCGTGACATCCACATGGTTGTCCAGCAAAATTGTGGTTCCCACTGCTCTTGTGCTATTGTTTGCATCATTCTGTTCGGATTCATCGTTGCTGGCATCTTTGCACAAGCAATTGCCCATCCCCAATGATTTTGTAAGCTATCCACCGAAGGCTTGCTGCTACGTACAACTAGTGTGCCTAAAGCTTTCCTTATCCATTTGGGCTAGGAGTACATTTTTCTTCTGTTGTTCTTCCCCGACATTCCTACCAAATCTAAAGATAAAAGATCGAATGAGTCATGAGTAATCACTGATAAGCCTCAACATTATTAATAATCAATTTGATGCAATAAACAACTCCGAATTTTCGTATTTCTCTACAGTTCAAACTAGACTTCGCGTTTATCAAGCGATAATTGAATAAACTCGATTGTTAATTTAACCTCTTTCGTAAAATGTTAATTCACTGAGCGCACATACTAATGCATTAATAATTCACGTGCAAGACGGAAAAACTTTTTGGAATAGTCAACGAGAGGAGATCCGATGTGTAAACAAGACACGCCCCGCAAAGTGTGTGGATTTCCTTATAAATAATACAAAGGTCGCTCGTTTGGCGTCTTCTCGCGAGAAACTATAACGCACTGCGACCACGATCTCGCGTCTGCAATAAATAAGTATGCACTAATCATCAACGCGAGACACTCGCCGAGGCACGCATTATATTTGGTGGTGGCTGGCGACCTGATAATCAGCTGTGCAAAGCCGAGCGTGTGTCATCACTCTTGACATTTTCATCTAGCAAGTCAGTTTAGAGAAAAAAAAATAAAAAAATCACTGTTCACTCGAGGAAATACTCACCTTTCTCGCTCTTGTATCGTTAAAAAACGATTGCCGAGCGCGGCATTGTTGATAAGGGAAAAAACACGAATTTGGCAAAGAGAGAACGAACAATTGACTCACTGCTCTGCGTACGCGCAACTATACTATATCTATTTTTTTTGGAGGTTATGTATACTTATTGTGAGTGTGTGTATATTATATTCCCGTTCAGCGAGCGCGCGAGCCTTTGAAAGTGCGCCAAATGCGACGGAGCGCGAATGAAACGCTTTCTTTTTTTTCTTACGCCTCTCTTCCGCGCGCGCCGCGTTAACAGTGAGTCAACAACAACCACAGCAGAGTTTTCGACAATTATAGTTTGCGTAATAGCCAACGCTTTGGCCAATAGATAATAAAAGAGCGAGGAATCGAAGGAAGTTTCTTATCTCAGCCGTTGTTTTACACAACTGCACGACGGATTATTTCTTTCGAGACTCAAAACACGTTGAGTCACAAGTGCACGACTCAATATTTTTTTTTATCTGCTATATACCAAGAGAACGAACTTAATGTTATCTGTGATTTCTCAGTAAGATTTTTCAAGCATTAAGAAAAAAAGAAAACGAACCAGAGCGAATTTCATGCTTCAGCGCGGGACAACCACTTACTTTATCCGGTGTATAACAGGCAGCAGACTCCTCTTGTTTTATTCCTTCCTGTCTTACTTTTTTATTATGTACTTCGGCCTCTCTCGAGATATCTCTCTCTCGCTCTGTCAAAAGTCTGAGCTGTTGGAAATGTTTCCTTTGTTCGGCAGCTCGATCAATGTCACCTGTCACGCTTCGATTATTATTACTCGACAATATCCGAACCTGACACTGTCTATGCGAAAATAAAAAATTGTGCAGTAGTGCTACATTTTAGAAACCGAATTTTCGATCAAGGAGACAAATTGAAAACTCGCAACGAAAATGTTATTGATAATCAAATTTGTTTATGATCGAGACACTTGATACACTGCACTCGACTTGGAAGCCAATGACTAAAGTTGCCAGCGATAAAAATACCTGTCGCGATTTTCAGAATCAGCGAGATAATGAATAAATAAAAGAACCAAATGATCGTGTGCAATATATACTATCGGAGACTCATCGTGCAGATAAGCCGGACTTGTTAATGAAATGAAAGTACATTACATTGTTGGGAATTATGCAAAATCGTATCTTATCGTTGTGATGATTAGTAAAAAAATTTTATTGAAACTAAAGCTTCGCCACTTCTAATTTTTATAAACTTTTATTATGAAATCCCCTTTTAAAAAATCGGTGGTCCGATGGTGTAAAGAATTTAACCACGTTACGCTATTGATGTTTTTTGTTTATTATAGTTTTAAATGAAAGATGTGAGAGTTTGTATAAGGGTATGTACATCAGCTTGAAAAAAATTTTGGGGCGCGCGAAATGCGTGTTAAAAAACTATAGTAAAATTTAAAAAAATGGTCAACGAAGTTTCGAACAAGATTTAAAAAATCTTCGATGAAGCTTTGAAAATGATTTAAAAAATCTTCAACGAAGCTTCGAATAAGATTTAAAAAGTCTTCCGCGAAGCTTTGAATACAATTAAAAACATCTTCATTAAAGCTTTGTAAAAGATTAAAAAAATCTTCGACAAAGCTTCGAAAAATATTTCAAAAAGCTTCAATGAAGCTTCGACTAAGATTAAAAAAAAAAAATCTTCAATAAAGCTTCGAATAAGATTGAAATAATCTTCAACGAAGCTTCAAATAAGATGTAAAAAATCTTCCGCGAAGCTTTAAATACAATTAAAAATAACTTCATTAAAGCTTAGTAAAGGATTAAAAAAATCTTCGACAAAGCTTCGAAAAATATTTCAAAAAGCTTCAATGAAGCTTCGACTAAGATTCAACAATCTTCATCAAAGCTTTGTAAAAGATTTAAAAAATCTTCAGCAATGCTTAGGAACCCCTTTTTGAAAAATCGATGGCCGGATCTTGTGAAGCATTTAATGACGTCACACGGTTGGTTGATATTTTTTGTTTATTATTATAGTTTTGATTGAAAGGCGTAAGAGGTTGCATCATCGGGTTGCGTTTTTGAAAAAAAAAATTGAGGCGTGCGATGCGCCCTAAAAGATGTTACAGTAAAACATAAAAAATTTATGTTATAATAATCAATGTATACGGTGATATAACTGTTATACATTTGTAATTAGACACTACATGATTTGTTTACACTCGCGGTCTTGTCATCGCGCAATGAAAATTTGTGAACGTACTTAAACTCGATGAATTATCTTACGGAATGCGGAATCAATATTATTATACTCGCGTGTGAAATTCGTCGAAATGAAAAATCCGGCAGCTGCATGCTACCTATGTATCCCTCGCGCACTACTGGTAAACATACAAAAGCCCGCGCCCGAATAAAATCGATATCGCGCGCATCTGTCGGTAGTCGGTGGCAAACTAACTAACCCCCCTCAGGTTGGTCAGAGCTATGCGTGTAACAATATAACTTTGCGTGTATAAAGTCTCTCACTCTCTCTCTTTTGCGCGGCGCGCGTGTTGTAAATATACGATCGATCGCGGTCAGCCGCTAAACAATCTCTCGTGGAAAGAAAAGTCTCTCTCTCTCTCTCACTCTCTCTCTCTCGGCAAAAGTGCCTCCTCGGCGCGCGCGAGACGACGAGAGAAGAGAAGCGCAGACCAGACGACGATGAAGTGCAGGTGGTGAGATTTAAAGAATTTTCAGTGCCAGGATGGAGACGGCCGTCGAGCATCGAGACAGGCTATTACCCGAGGCCGATCACTACGTCAAACATTTCTATGACCTCTTCAAAAGCGTTGCCGAGGCGCAGAGGTAGGTGATCCTTTTATATCACTCGCGGTTAACCTATGACACTTTACAAGGGGTTGCCGAATGTAAACTTTCATTGTTAACATCGTGGTTTTACATGATTTTTGCGGTTGTTTTTATATTATCGATGAGATTTTATGCCGAGGAATCGATTTGTCGGCTGAAATTTCGTGGATTTTTCGTGATTTCCCACTGTTTACAGACGATGCGAGATAACCTCAAAGCTTTCTCACGACCGATGTTTTTTTTCTTTTTGTTTTAGTTAACAGGTTGTTATTCGCTACGTAATCTTACTATAATCGTTGAAACGTATAAATTGACGGTTCTATTTCTATTTGACACAGTGATTTCGTTTATTCTTCAGCATCTGTGCAAACGTTGACAGCGCGATTTTAATTTCGTTTACCCTCGCAGTTTAACATTTTCCGGATTAATGAAAGCGATAGAATTCCGATAAGAAATTGAATTAGTTTTGAAAATTACATCGACGCGAATTATCGTTGAAATTCCGTGAAACTTTTCATCATGCTAAGAGCATTTATTGATCTTTGAGAATTCGTTTGCTTTGAATTATTGAATTTGAATACACACAGCGGAAAAGTCGTCTGCTTGGCTTCATTTGAAATTACGAAATCGAGAAATTATCTTAAATTATGCTCTTGCACAAGTACTTTAACGCCATCTGATCATGTTGTTGCTGAATTCAAAACATTTTATTCAAGCTTTACATAGAAAAAAAATTTAACTTTTGAAAATAAATTTTTTTCAGTTAATGTCGATTTAATTATTAACTGAAGCTATGATATGACAAATTAATGAATGAAATTTAATTTTAAGGTTGAAAGGTGAATGGAAGAAATGTAGAAAAAACAAAACAAAGAAAAAAGACAAGAAAAAGGTAAGGCTATCATGTGTGAATTAATTTAATCAATATACAGTTATTTCTGAAGTTAATAATTTTATTAATTTTTTTAGCCTGACCTTAATGGTGAAGTAACTTGTACTACAGTACCAGAGATAGAAGTCTCCAGCAATGCTTCTGCATTTTCTGTATTCACAAGCGTTAGAAGTGCTGTTCTGGAAAAACATGCGAGAAGTATTAATGAAGCCTACAGAGCTTCCAATTGCACCTCACCACCACCCCCAGAATTCAGTGATAGCTTAATTTCAGACACTGATGATGAGGACAGAATATCGTCAACACAAAATTTACCAAAGGTAATTATTACAAATACTGGTGAATTTCTGTATTTTTGTAACGAGTGAAATTGTGGATTTTTAGATTGTTGGAATTGGTTTACGGAGTGTTTTCACATTGATGAAAGAAAGCAGAGCTATCGATTCAACATTATGCACAAAAGCGCTTGGTGCACTACTAGATGTACTGCAAGGACAGTTACCTGAAGGTCTAAAAAGTGAACCAGATGATGTTATTGGTAAGTAAATTGTTCTTAACCATTTTTACTCATGAAAAGAACCATTGGAATGATTTTCATTTTTTCATACACAATTTTCAGAATCACTGTTTGATTTACTGTTGGACCTTGCAACATCTCATAGCCCTGAATCTGCGGCAGCTAATGATGGGAGTCACTTGACTGCAGTTGCATGTGCTTGTTTACTTAGTTTAGTTGTTGTTCGTGGAGACACTGGAAGACTTTTGGCAACTGTTGCAGCGCTACTGATGAGTCCACGAGCTCTTGCTGTTCAAAACATACAGGTTTTTTTTTATCAACCTTACAATGAACAACTCATTAATGAGCAAATATTGAAAAATGCTACTATAATATTTTCTAGATGCCCATAGTACTTACCTCATTGCAAAGAAGTGTGCACGCTGTCTTACTTGGCAAGCTTGCTCGACCAGACTGGATAACTCATGGTGTTCCTAAGAATTCTAAGATTTACTCTGCTACGCTTACTTTGCCCACCGAGATTAATAATTTAGTTTTAAATGGTCGAAGCTTTGTCAGTGATGGGAAGTACTTGTACCTGCATACAAATTGTGGTTTATTTAAAATTGGCAATGGACATGGCGGCACTATATGGGGTCACGTTTACGTTCACAAATCAGATTTTTATCCTTCAGAGATTGGTTGGATTGGTTATGCAAATGTGAGTTTTTTTTAATTATAACCATTGAGAAAGAAATGTTCTCAAACGCTAACGTTATATTTGCTTTTTGCAGAGTTCCTTGTATTTCAAGTGTGCACCCAAAAAGCAATGTGAATTAATGATATTAGATGCGGACACGTTGACGATAAGAGGAATCGCTGTGCTGGAAGGACGAGATTGGTCTTCTTCTCTCATGTTCTCCGATGGAGAAAATTTGGGAATGATAACAGCAGGGAAAGACGTAAGTTTCTTCAATTATTTTATCCATTCCCAATCTAGTCGTATTATTAAAATTATCCGTTTCATGTAGGAGGGTTTCGTGGTTCGTACGATAAACACCTTGAGCAATCCAGTGACAGTGACGTCTGAGCTTCCACTGAAACTGGCGAGAAAGTGCGTCGACGTGTTCGGCTACTCGCCATTCGACGAGGATCAGCCAACTTACATTCTCAATCCTCGTTGCGACGATGAGATCGGAAACGTAGCTGCTGGCAAGGAATTTATGCTGCTCAAGACCGTTTCTGGCAAATTGATGTATTCGGGCAAAGGCAGGTGCATCGGTATGAGAAACAACGTGAGGTCGAATCGATGGCTCGAGTTCTCCATGGGAAAGAAGTGCAAGGTTGTGAATTTCGCTGTTGGCCACGAAGGTCAGCACGTTATCCTAATTCTGGAGGATGGTTCAGTGCTTTTCGCTGGTACTGCCAGACGTGGCGAGGATGGAGACAGCAGTGAGTATTAAAAATCGCTTAGACTAATATTATACACGTTCGATTCACAACGTCTACATTTTGCAGACAAAGTGCGGTTACCAAAGCCAAGTAAACCAAAGAAGATGCAAAAGGTCGAGGGCCAATTTATCGTGCACGCAGCGTGCAATAACGGCTCCACCGCTCTGGTAACGAAAGAAGGCTCACTGCTTATGTTCGGCAAAGACACGTTGTACAGTGACGAGACAACTGGATTAGTGCCGGATTTGAAAGACGTTTGCATTGTGAATGTTGCGCTAGGAAAAGCTCACACTGCTGTGCTGACGAACAAAGGACACCTTTATACTTTCGGTATTAATAATCGAGGACAGTGCGGTAGAGACTTTTCGTCGCTGCATTCCGTGAATGTTAATAAGGAAATTAACGTTACTGCTATGGAGACTGGCATTGCTGATGATGATGCTAATGCTACTGAGGATGGTGAGTAATTTTGTTGTATAGTTATGCATGTTTTTATTATTTTTTTAAATAAACCGGACTACCGTGTTATTACTCTTTTTTTAATTTTCTTGTTACTTTGACTCAAACCCTCGAAATTATTTTCTTTTTTAATTTTTTTTTTTAATTATCAAAAATAATTGAAAACATGATAATGATTAGAATCAGTAAGCGAGGACGAACAAAATCGCAAAATGAAGAAAACTTGGTCGAAAAGAGATCTTAATCAAGGTCAGCTTAAACAAACATTGGAAAATTCTAGTCTAGTTTGTCCTCATTCATGCGAATTTAAATTTTGATTCTCCAAAGGTGGTAAATCTAGTGACAATTTCGACGACGGATTAGTAGTAAGCTCCTTCAGAATACCGGGTATGTGTCCACCAGGTGGGCATCAATGGAGGTATCGAGTATGTATGATCTGCACCATTTGTTGCGAATGCACTGGTTACGGCAACTCGTGTCTAAGTAGTGTAAGGCCTGACAGAAATCCTGGACAGTAAGTTATAACTTTTTATTCAATTTTTTATTTAAAAAAAGAAAATGAAAATTCTCTACATTAAAACGCACGAATAAATTTGTAGGGAATGCGGCTGTGGTGACGGCGACAGTGGTTGCGCCGAGTGTGGATGCTGTCGAACGTGTGCTCGCGAGAGTTGTGATAACGACGGCGATTTACCGCTGTCCAAACTTGCCAAACGGCTGCTCCAAAACGAGTGCGCAGGTACGAGTTATTTTGAATCAAAAAAATACCGCTGTCAATTCGCGCGACGAATTTTTAACATCGTGCAATTTTTAGCTTCGGGTTCGAGGGAGAACTGGTCGGAATTGGCTTTGCGCGAGATACTGAAAAAGCGCTTCGAGGAGAAAAAACAGAAACAATGGAAGGGACCAAACAACCAGCGAGCGAACAATGGTGAGATATAATACTACTCTCACGATATAATTATTGCTGAAAATATTAATCATAACTGTAACGCAATTCAACAGCTGGCAAACCAATAGTAGTAGTGCACAAATCTCTGGCGGTAAAACCAGGCAGCAACGTAGCGGCGGTGATAAGCGAGGAGGCAGCAGCAGGTGGTGACGGTAGCGACGTCGAGCGTGGCGATACGACGCGAGTCGCAAGTATCCCACCAGCGCGTGTATCGCTCCCCGGTGACAGTTCGGTTGTTCAAGTAGCTTGCGGTCTGCATCATACAGTCGCGTTGCTACAGAACGGCGAGGTTTATGCGTTTGGTAGCAATATTTATGGGCAATTGGGCGTTGGTAATCTCATCGCTCACGCGGGACCCATGCACGTGAAAATACCCGGCGCGGCGGTGCAGATTGCCGCTGGTAGCAATCATACCGTCGTGTTGACCGCCAAAGGCGAGGTTTATACTTTTGGTGCTTATCAAAAAGGTAGATTTTTTTCAGGAACTCGAAATTGAAAAACAGATTAATACAAAATTTATTAACATCGATTACAGGTCAATTAGGAATGAACTGGTGGAACGACCAGCAACAGCAACCTCATCAGCAAAACCAGCCTCAAAGCCCACTCGCTTCGAATTCATCGTCCTCGTCGCCGATTCATCGCGACAGCAATTCCCAACCATGGCACAGCTTTCCGAACATAGTTCCAAACATCGGTTCGCGTTGGGGTCGCAAAGCTACGTGGATCGGCGCTTCGGGCGATCAGACTTACATCAAAGTCGACGAGATCAACAGCATAAGTCTCACTCGTAGCACCGTATTGGCGAACAAAAATTGCATCCTGCTGTTGCCCCATCAAACCGAACATCGCAACTCGTTCAAGTGCCTTGTGATCAACAAGCGCGACGGCACGTGCAACAGTTTCAGCGGTCCCGATCAAGTTGATTTCAATCAGTGCGCCGCCTGTTTGGATCCACTCTACAACGTCATCTGGTCGTTCAATCCGACCAACAACGAAATCTCGTACTACAATGTGATCTCCACCGAAGCAAGGACTATTTCTAATTTAGAAGTGTCAATTCTCAGTCCTGGTCTGGCATTGCCAGTTGTGCCTGGCTGCTATGTGACGAGATCGCAAGCTGCGATGCACTTGCTGGCGTGTTTGGATACGTTGACGCAAGCTCAGGATGAGAAATTGACGATCGTCGACGGTAACGAGAGCAATCAATCGCCACATGGAAAAGTTTATAGCAGAGAAGACTTCGCGACTGTTTCGAGGTTCGAGAATCACGGTGGCGGTTGGGGATATTCCGGACAGTCGATAGAGGCTATTAGATTTATGGCCGACACTGACATTCTATTAGGTAAATAATAACGCTTTTACAAATTTAATATTAATAAATTTCATCGAATTCATATATAAAACTACTTACGTACTCCAACAGGTGGTTACGGTTTGTTCGGCGGCCGAGGCGAGTACACGGCAAAAATCAAACTTTTCGATATCGGTTTGGAAGGCGGCGACGAAGAAGCCGATGGCGAACTTCTCGCAGAAACCGAAGAAATTCCTTACGAGTGCGAACCCCGTCAGAAATACTCGATTTTGTTCAACGAACCCGTGCCATTACAAGCGAATCGCTGGTACGTAGCTTGGGCCAAAGTCAGTGGTCCTTCGAGCGATTGTGGCTCGGGTGGCCAAGAGACCGTTACTGCCGAGGATCAGGTTGTGTTTTATTTCAAAACGTCGAAGGAGGCGAACAATGGAACCGATGTCAATGCCGGTCAGATACCACAATTACTCTACAGGTAAAATTCTTTTATTTCTTTCTAACGCGATTTTAAGTATAACCTTTATCAATGTATAATTTATTTACAGGGTAATAACACCAGAAAATCAAAATTACTCTCGCAAAAGGGACCAACTGGAGCCCGTGTACATCTTGAAGCGCGAATTCAGTCGAACTGTCACGGAAGAATGTTTCCACGCATTGATTTCTCTACTGCAGTGGAGTTGGAACACATTGAAAGCGAGCTTAGCCGATACGAGTTTACACGCAGCAGCTTCACCGTCTCATATCGTTGCCGAGATGGATAGACTCGTGTACATCAGCAAAGCCAGCTTGCGATTGTTGAGAACGTACACAAACGAGATCTATCCGAACCAGACCACCAAGAAAACACCATCGGAATCTGTGCGATTGGCCGAGTGTATCGGGGAAGTTAGGGCGCTGTTGAGGCAGATTCTTTCGGATTCTGTTTCGTTAACTACGAAGACTAAAGGTTTGTCTAATGTTGATTCATTAATCTTTATTTTATTTGACCACTAGGATTTCAATTTTAATGTGTAAATAACTAAAATATTAATTTAAAAATCAAACAAGTAGTATAGATCTAGTTTAAGGAAGACATTACGAGCGATAAAGCTAAAAAAAAACATAAAATGTATTACAGGCAAGACACGTGTTAGCAAAACTTCGACAACTTTGAGTAACAAGATGACCGGTGCCATACTGGACGAGTGCTACAAAACTTTCGTCGCCTGTTACCACGTGTTCTATCCTACGGCGTATCTCAAATGGACCTCGCTGTGCGAGTTGTTATCGGAAATTGACAAAGAGCAGGGCATTACTTCCAAAGACCGACTGCTGTCGGCTGTTTTAGCCTCACTGTGTAGTTCCTCGGTGCGACTACGTTGTACTTTTCCAATTCTAAACGACGTGATGGACAGTAGTGATAGTGTTAAAAGACAACTGAGTCCATCGGATAATGCCGGTCTACCGATGATGAACTCCACCGAAGCGCATCATTATCCGATTCTTGTCGAGCAGATCAGCTACAAGTCGCAAATCGAGAGCACCGGCAAGGAGATTCTCAATTGGTCCTTTCGAGAAGTTTTGGATAGGTAATTTAAAACGTTTAAACGAAAGAAAATATTCATGTGTTAACTATTGTTGAATAAATTCCAGACTGTTAGATTTAATACTCATCCCCGTGAGGAGAAGCCTCAATAAAGAAAAAAGCCAATCGTTGCCACATCTTGTACTCCACTGCTGCTACCTGTTGGCGCGCGTCATATCTGAGCTCGCGTCGTTTTCCAATGGCCACGAGGACGATTTGCAAGCCGCCTGTTACAGGCTCATGTACACGACGCCTTCGAGATTCACTCGCGTCAACCAGACGAGGTCGTGGAACACTGGCAATGGATCGCCGGATGCCATTTGTTTCTCCGTCGACAGGCCTGGGATTCTTATCGCTGGTGTTGGTATTTACGGAGGTGTTGGTGCTTACGATTACGAATTGGAGCTGCTGGATGATGTGAGTTTTAAATTTGCAAAAAAAGAGTAAACAATTATCGAATGAATCCTTTTTTTTAATTGTAGAGAAATAATACTGGAAACGATCCATCGCATACGCAACACTGGAGTAGCTTAGATTTTACGAGAGGTTCGTTCGGCCCGGATGATTGTGTGAACGACATCGTCGAGTTGAAATTTGACAAGCCTCTTCCGATCAAAGAAAAAGTGAAATACGCCATAAGACTGCGAAATCGAGGTGGTCGAACGAGCAACGGCGACGGAGGTTTGCGGAGTATCAAAGGCCCAGATGGCACGTCGTTTACTTTTTCAGCGTGTTCATTGAGTTTCAACGGTAAGTTCATTGTATCACACTCGAGTAGAAAAGAAAAATCGAGAAATACACATTTGTAATATGTGTTCGTAGGTACTACGCAAGCAAGAGGCCAAATACCGCACATACTTTACTACTCGAATCCAATGGACACGAACGATCAGCATACGAGTAAAGCGATGGCCGAGGTGCAAGCGCGAAAATGCACTCTAGCCATGACTGCCACGATCATTCAGCGCTCCAATGACATTCTGGCATTGGCGCGCGAAAAAGCCGACGATGTCGATATCAATGAAATTCTCGGTAATGCCGCCTTCGTTACCACTCTTCTGCCTCTCACCATGGCTTACATCATTCCATTGGCTACTTCCGATCCACGGGTGAGTATTGATGTTTTTTTTTTTGCAGTAAAATATAGAGTAATCGCTTTTATTGATACTCGGTTGAAATATTGACTGTCATTCTATAGAGAAACATGAATATTTCCATTTGATGAAATTGAATGTAAATATTTATCTATGCTTTGATGTTATACGATTTTTTAAGCTTAAATGTTAGTTTTGCCGATTGTAATCTTTTAACATTATGTTTGAACAAGTAAGATCCATATATTCCCCATCGGTTTAGGTTTTAACTGAATTAACATGTCGAGCGCGCTATAGATTCTGAATTCCATTTAATTTACATTCAATCGTGACCCTTATCGAATCACGCACCACTTAATAAATCGAGAGCTTGTATGTTTTGATTTTCAAACCATCCGTTATTCATATAAATCATCGAAATTTTCTCCATCAAATAAATTTTATTTCTTTTTTGTTAATCCAACCCCATATGTTTTTTTTCCGCAGAGCGGTGTCCAAATACTCACGTTAATCCAAGAGATGATGCCGCACGTAACAGCGTTAAATCTGACGTTAGCGATGAAGTCGTCTCAGGCGTCGTCGCTGCATCAGAACGACGACACAGATAACGCGATCCAGCAGCAGCAGCAACAGCAACCGGTGGCGCATTACTCGCCTCCGATTACCACAACTAGCCATTATTACACCTGGCTCGAGAGCGAGCATCCCTATAAGCCGGCAACAGTGTCCTACTACAGAGTCACTTTCCCCGAGTCTGTAAAGTGGCTCACCGTTGAATTCACTCCGGATTGCGGCACCGCACAACCTGAGGACTATCTCCAAATGTATATTCCCAATGTCGACGCTGGTTCAGCTAAGTGAGTATAGTGATTTATGCGTGTTTTAAAATTTGTGAGGACGGTGTGAAAAATTGATTTGATTCTTTTTTTTTTAGAAATTTGGAAAGTATCAGTTTGGAGGAGAGTCCGATTTACTGGCCGGTGCTTCACAAGCTCAGCAATGTTCAGAGTCAATGGCCTCAAAGTGCTGTTGTATTGCCTGGTGAGTTTTTTTTCTTCAAATTTTATTTGTTTGCTGCAGATATATAAGTTTGTGATTGATAGCGTAGATATCATGAATATTTCGAAAAGCTTGAAGCGAACGATGATGAGTTACAGCTCAAACTTCCAAATAATGCCAAAGACTAAAAGGATTTTTTTTTGCATATTTTTATTTAAGAAAAAAAAACAATTTTTTTTTCTCTTCCAGGCAATGAAATAATTTTCTCATTGGAAACGGCCTCGGATTACATGAAAGACGAGCGATCCATTACTTATGGTTTCAAGTGCCTAGTCATCGGCTACGATTGGATCACAACGAACTTTGGCTTGAAAAATCTGGAAATCGAACTGTCATTTCTCGGCGGAGCTTGCGCGGCCAGTCTGATGAAGAAAAATCTGAATTTGCCGGAAATGTCTTGTAAGATTTTTCATCTTCCTCGGCAACGAACATAGTCGATTAATCGTTTCACGAGAGAGAAAAAAAACTAATATTTGTTTATCAATAGCCGACGACGATGAGGAGGATCCGGAACTCGCGTACGAGACAGCGAAACGTATATTCATGGTGCACACAACTCTTCTTGGACGTGGCTTCGCTTTGGCAGCTCCACCCAGCGTCGCTCAAGCTCTCGACGGCGTTCTTCCATTCAGGTAAGTGACACTTTTCAATTCTAATGGAAAATCATCCGACGGGGTAATTTAATTTTACTCGTTTCAATCGAACGCCAATATAATCTAGCCAGCGATTTCCGTTTTCTCTCTCTCTCTCTCTCTCGATCTCTCAAATATCTCTTATTTCCGTGGAGTGCACTATTTCGCTCTATAAATTTCCAATTCAAATCCAAGCCGAGAGGAAGAGAGAGAGAGAGAGAGAGAGAGAGAGAGAGAGAGAGAGAGAGAGAGAGAGAGAGAGAGACTCGGCCAAAGCAAACAAATCGAACGTAGACTCAGCGAATTGCCAAATGGCAAATTAATGCAGCCAACCCAACCCAACCCAACCCCCTGAGCGCTTCGCTGCCAACGAAAAACAAAACAAAAAAAGGAACAGGAACGACGGAAACTCGCCCGATAAACAAACGCGACCGATCGAAGATGCACGTCGTGTACATGCAGGTGCTAATCAACCAATGCCAAGCTGAACCGACCTCGTGACATGGGAGCGAGAGAGAGAGAGGTGAAAGCGTTTTAAAAGCCCCTCCTCCCTCCTACCTACGTCCATTTATCTCCAGTGCCAACCAAATCGTTCGACAGGCAATTTTTCATACTTTGCGATGGCGATAGGATGCATTTACTCGATGAAACGCTCTACCCGGGCTTTTCGAAATATGTCTTTATTATGTATACATTTATAAAAGTAGATAGATAGAGGGTTTTCGTGCACTCTGGAAAATTAATGCTTCGAAAAAAAGAGTTTCGTGTACGTTATTTTAAACTTTTATTTAAAATCTTGTTAGCATCATTTTTATTAAAATTAACTAATGAGACTTTTCACATTTTTCGTAGGCATTAGACTGTAAACATGAATACTTTCTTCTACGAGTTACATGAAAAAGAAATTAAATTTGCATACATTAAAAATGTAAAAATTTGATTCGTGCAGTGAGCTTTTAGTATAATTGAAAAGCGGCGAATATTAAAAGTTGATTTTACGTTGTTTTATATAAAGTAATTATCTGCTCTCCCATTAACTTTATTTTGTATCTTTGCCAGATTGAACATTACTTGAAAAAAAAAAAAGAACCAAGCTTACGAATCTTCATTGCAGAGCTTTTTTCTGTCAAAGAACTAATTTACAAACAGATCAAGAAAAGAGACAAAAATATCGTTATATTATGTATCGTATCCCAAGTTTCTACAATTTTCCATCGTAACCTCCGACAGGCAAAGTAAGCAGGCAACTCTCAGCAAACACACGTATATAGCATATATACACGTAAAAGTTGTACGGGGCCGTGGTATCTACGGTATATATGGGCTTACGTAAAAGGCGAGTAGTGAAAAGTTCCTGTCCGCGCGCGACTCGGTCTCGAACGTGAGAATCGACTTATCGGCTGCTGGTTTCTTTTTTTTTTTTTCGCGCGCGAGATTAACGCTGCGCTAGACGTTTATATTCTTTATGATGACAGCTTCGTAATACAACCGAAGGACAAAGTCATTGTTAACTATCTCGCGCGACACAAAGATGAACGACGATAGATTTCTTTTGTGTTGCGTCTTACGCAAAAAAAAAGAAAAAAGAAAATAACTCATTTTTTTTACGCTTTGCACTTTCCAAGACGTTCAATATTTAACTCCTTGAGATGTCTTCTTTTATTACGGTAGAAGAAGAAGAGAGTGCTTTTCTTGAATTCATCGCGCGGAGAGCGAGAAAGGATAATGTCGATTGTTGGACTTTTGTTACACTAAAAAAAAAATGACCGGTAAAATGTTTTTTTTTTCACGAGCTGTTTCATTTACGATAAAGCGATTAGAAGCTATTTGACGTTACGAGGAGGAGTAAACAACTATGATTAACTCTTTCAATTTCACTCCGTTGCAACTTGCTCGCGGTTGCGGCAATAATTTCTCATTGTGAGATGCAATCACACACGCATACACCGATAATACGTAGTCATTATCCGATGACACGATAGAAAGAATTTTTTTTTCTTTATTGTTTTCTTTATTAGAAAGAATTTTCTTGATGATAGTCTCGTTATTGGAGAAATTGTTACCTGCCGACGTAATTGAAATTATTACCACGTTTTTTTTTTTCTTCAATCGACTACAGAAGTAGCTGAAGAGATGCTTCTCTATATTATGCGTAAATACCACGATGGTTACCAAATCTTTAAGTACATTCTTGAAAAAAAAAATTGATTTATCAGCTACTTTGAAATATTGATGACGATCGAACCGTTGAATTTTTGACAAGCTCTTCGTCTGGAGTTTTTCGTCGGTCGGTATGTCAAGGTCGCGGATCGGATGACTCATGACTTTACATAAATTTCCACACACGTATGATTTTTTTTCAGACTTTCTACGTTAAATCTTCCCGAGGCAATGTAAAAAAAAAATAGTACGCATAGTTGCCAAGTGCCGTTTTACGCATCTCACGTTCGAATTTTTTTTTTTCTAGCAGGTCTTCTAAAATATTCTTAGCTTGTATACGAAAGTCCGAAATTCACAACCACGCATTAATTATTCATTGAAAAATACACGCCTGTCATGCAAAACGTTTGCATATCTATTTTTACAACAGCAAAAATCATTCATAACGCGATTATGTATACGAGAAAAGAAAAAGAGCGACACGAAACTCTCGCACGGCGATGATAATCGTGAATCGGCATGCAAATCGTCTCATTAGCTTATCAATCGCGACCGCCGCCGCCGTTGCATTGTCGCGCGCGTCTTTGCTGCACCTCCGCCGGCGTAAATCAAACGGCGATAATTGCACGATATCGCGCGCACATATACACCGCGAGGAATCCGCTAATATACGCCGTTAATTGAAATTGGCGCGCGTGTAAGTACGTACATACACTCGCGCGATCGAGTTTTTTTTTCGTTGTTGTTATAAGTTGTGTAGCGTGATTTATGAGTTTATTGTGAGAAACGAGATTCTTTGAGGTAATGAGCGTGAATTTTGTAACGAGATTGTTGTGGAATTTACAAAAAAGAAAAATGTTAGTTGTGAAATTTACCTTGTAAAAATGACTCCATTGTAGTTCATAATAGAGTTGTAGCTTGAATACGTAAGAGACATGTAAATGGGACGATGTCGTATAATGCTTTCTTTTGTATATAGCGACCTAAGTTCGCTGATATTTTCATTATTTTCGTGCTCGTAAAAAAAAAAAATGAGAACAGTGGCATCAGCGAAATACAAAAATAAGAAAAACTTTTCTCCTCCAGAATATACATTTACTGCTTTTTGCTTCGTTAGAAAAGTTATCTCTCGCAGTTCTCTCTTCTTTTTTCGCGCATTAAACTTTGACAATGAATCTTTATCTCTGCCGGAGGATAATTATCCTTTCATTTTTTTTTTCGTTCTTTAGTGCTGTATACGAAACTATTTTCAGTGCCGCGGGTTTAATGAGTGATGATGCAAAAACTTCGCGGAATGATAATTGAAGTCGATAACGAAAGAAAATCCGAAACAAACTTGTATAATTATTCCAGTTTTCGCGGTGAGCTTCGAAGTATAATAGAAAAATTACAGAGTACAAAAAGCACTATGGAAAAAAAAAGTTGTTTACCTGGTTTAACCAACTTACCTGTACAGCGAATCATTGTTTTTTTTTTAGTAGCCTTGTTGGAGGTCGAGGGCAATTTGCATTTTTAATCACGCGACACACTTATACTTTTTTCGTGATATACACGCTATAGGAATTCAAGTTTATAATGGTAAAAACGGCAAATTGATGATTTACAATTAATTTCATCGTTTGATTTTTTATTGAAAATAAAGGAAACAATTGGGGGAGGGGGGTTGGCATCGCTTAAATACTCGCTTATAAGTTTACACATTTCGCTTTCCTCGGTTAATACAAAATCGATCCATCGCATTTCAATATATCTATATATATAATCGCCAAATACTGATTACAGTATCCTTATACAATTAGGAAAAAATTATCGCGTTATTCTTCGCGAAAGAACAAAAAAAACTCTTATACATTATTATTCGTATTGTTTTTTTTTTTTGCGAGTGTGAAATTTGCATGAAACAACTCGCGACTAGGCTTTATACGTGAGCGTGTGTGTTATTATTTTCGGCGGCAATTTCGCCCTCCGGCAATTCGACTTAAGGACTATCTAGGTACGACATCTCTCGAGTCTCGCCCTCCCTTCGCGATGACACACTTGAAGCACTGGCACTCGTGAAAGCTAATGGGGAAAACAATGGCGTTGAAGGAGGAGTACAGCAGCGCGAGATTAAATGAGATGTGCCCGCGTCGCCGTATACCTATCTCCTAAGCTAATTCCACGTGCGCGAAAGAAAGTAAAACAAACGAACGTGATAATAACCGTACGACAATAAGTTCTTATTTTCTTTAGGTTATTATTATAAGAAAATTATCGTGCTCTTTTCTCTAAATTAAACGTTCGAAAAGAGAAAGAAAAAAACAAAACAATTTTTATTATTTAAGTAATAACAAACGATACGTGTGTGCTTGTGAGTGTTTCACCTCGGAATCAGTCATTTTTTTGATATACATATTCTTCGATATATAATATTCGATAGCATGTTGGATATTATGAGGTGGGGATGAAGGGGGGTATTATGGCGAACGCAAAAACTAGAAGCTTTTATTTGATCATTGCTCGCAGACAACAAAAACGCAGAAGTATATAACGCTCTTTTTTTTTCTTTACAATCTGTCGTTCGGAAGAAAAAAATATACAATTACTCTCTCTCATACGCTTTCTTTCTCTCGCACACTCGTTATTTATATATGTATATATATATAATCACAAATGGTCCATAAAGCCATCATCAAAGAACGTTCGTTTCGTTTTTTTTCCACCTGCCGCATTGCCAAAAAAAAAAAAAAAAATACTTCTCAAAAAGTCGTTTTTAATATCACGTATTCGCACGACTGCCGACTCTCGACCTTGGTCACAGCCTGTAAACCCTCGAAGTGTCCTCGACGTATTCCTCGATGCTGAGCTGCTGCTGGGGTGATTGTTGTTGTCCCAACGGCGGCGCGCAGCGTCGACTCGTTCGCGTGTCTCTTGTATGAGAGACACGCGGTAGCTCTCGTTACAATTCCGTCGTCAGTGGTTCGGCCTTCTCCACGATAACGTGAAACTCGGTCTCCCTGTACAATCTCCCATCGGGAACCACCATTGTTATTCTACTGTCGACCGGAGCGCCCCCTGTAGTAGCATTGACGACGTTACCGTTCTTCGCCATCTTGGAATTCACAACGTCGGGTGCAGTTGTAGGTACGCTAATCCAGCGTTTTTGAGCGTCTCTTCGTCGCTTCCGACAGCAATAGACCACCAGACATGTGACGAACAATAGGACCAGTGCTAAAGCCGACAGAGCGAGTATGAGAAAGAGCATCGAACTGCTCAGAACACAATGGCGATTCTCGTATTTGACGAACGACGTGGTGGCGCTGCTATCGGGATCCTCGAGGCAGAGAAAAGTCTCGGGATCATCGACGCTCGACTCGAGGCTGAACGGTGGCGCCACGATGCTGGTGGTGCCCTCTCGCGAGGTTATCAGTCTCGAGTAAACGTTGGTATAGTTCAGTATCTGGCTGCGCCAGGTGTCGATTTTCTCGCAATCGCAGGCTTGATTGACAAGAACATTGCTGAATTCCACGCGGAAGCTGTTGCGATCGAACAGCAGCGAACCCTCCTCGAAACTCGTCACGTTGTTGTCCTTGAACATAAGGCTGTGCGGTTGTCCGCTGGGCTGTCGGTTATCCGTGTCCGCTCTTACCGACAGAAACGCGCCGAAGGAAACGTGTTCCAACGTGTTATTCTTGATGATCACCGTGCCGCTAGCGGTTATGTCGAATGCTTCGCCCTCGACGTCGCTCACGGCGCAATTCAGTATCGCCACGGTTTTGGGTTTGCGTATGATAAAGGCTGAGCTCTGTATCGCACCCATACGAACTCCATCCAGCATGAATTTATCGGTAACCTCGATGTCGTTCATCGCCCGACTCGGTATTCGATCGCCCAGACTACCACCGATGATGTGGAGAAATCTGACGTCGAATTTCTTGAAGGCCAACGCTTCCAAATTGTCTATACGGCAGTTCTCCAGGGTTATGCTGTTGGTGTTGACGAGATTGGCGAAGGCGAACGGCAATACTCGCGATATCCTCGTGTTGTCCACGAGAATTGCCTCGACGTCGCCATGGAAGACGTTGCTCGGTAACACATCCAGACTACTGTTCCTTATGGTCACTCTCGTCTTGGTGGCTTTGGCCGATAGCTTGAAGCTGTGTCTCACTAGGCTCAGATTGGCTACGTTCACAAAGTCCACCGAGAGCAAACCGTCCATTTGAGCGAGGCTGTGATTGGTGAGGAGAACCGAGGAGCAATCGGTTACCAAGATGCGACTGGTATGTCGGCTCAAACCCCATTCACCTTCCGACGTTAGAATCAGTTCCTGCGAAACACAGATAAAGAGAGTCGTTTAGTTTTTTTTTTTCTTTAAGGGGCGAAGTGCACAGACTGTGGATTAAATGGACTTTCCGACTGGTAAAGGGATTTCCGTTTGGGGTAAAGGCTAATTGGAGTTTGTCGATTCGCAGGATTAGGGTATTAGAGTTTAAGGTTGATAGTCGATTAGTTGAAAGATTGTGTCTTTTAATGTTCAATTTTGTCGCGATCGCGAAGTATTATACAAATTCGAATTGGATTCGTTCTTCCGTATTTCGAATATAACGCGCAAAGCTTTTAGAAAAAAAAAGCTCGTTGCAGCGAAAATCCCTCCACTCGGAGACAGTTTTTTTGTTCTTTTCCAATTACCCAGTGCGAATCGCGACACGTTCCCCACACACATAAACCCCACCGGAAAAACTTGTATTTAATCAAAAACTAATTCTACTCGGTAAATCCTATATACGTATATTCATGAACGCAATGACTTAATCAAAAAGAAAAAGAGAACATCCGTAAGCTTTCCTCTACCTCCCCGGTTTGCAAATGCCAAAACTTGCTTGGAAACTCTCATTAGGATCTCCTAATCCTATCGGGCAGGCAGCGAGCTGCCCCGTAACAATAACCGTCTCGCGTGTCAAAGTTGCCCGAGGGCCAGCTGGCGTTAATAAGGGTCGCGAGAATTGCTCACCTCTCTCCCTTCGCGCAACGACTATATTCGCGGAGGCGCAAAATTGTTGTAATCGGCTTCAGCTGACGATAGGTCGTATTAATTACTTCGCTTTCTCTATGTCTGTGTATAGTTCCAATTAAAATGCAACGCGCGTTTTCCACCAACCGTTTTTTTTTTCTTTTTCACGAAACGCAATCTCGAACTTTGATACCCTAGTTTTTTTTTTTCGTTAGTTATCTTTTGTAGGTCACTCGTTTTTTTTTTTTTACGAATTCTTTTCATTATTTTTTTTTTCAATGCGTAGACTGAAAAATCTTCGCAAAACAGACGAATGCCAATTATAACGTACGTAAATACGAGAGAAAATTTTTTTTCATAAAATAACGTTTGGCAAGAGCTGCATACAAAAGCGGATATATCCCTCATATTCGTAAAGTAGAAGGTGCGCGCGCGCGCGTATAACAACTACCCTCCATATATAGAAGAGAGGATATAACCGAGTGGCTCGAGGCTACTTCCGTTAGGTGGTGAGTTTGCTGCTGCTACCTACCCTCACACCACACCGGCTCGGCTGCCTCTAACGATGATCATCGGACAAAGGCTCTGATCGTTGGCATTTCGCAGAAACCTTCGCTATATAGTATCTCCCACCAACCTCCCCAATCAATATACAAACGGGCGGGATAACTCTGTTAAGGCTTTCTCTTTCATCTTTGATCGCGGCTTATGTATCCTTTTCGATTGCAAAGGATATAACAAACGCGAGAGGCGGAAAGTTAACGAACTAATTTTTTTTTTATAAACGAAGTTTATTTTTTATCGACGATGTGTCTCTACGTTGAGATAACGAGAGTTGAACAAATAGCGATATTGTCAATAACGAAGGAAAATATTTTGGAAAAAAAACAGACTTTTATAAATGTATATAGAGTCGAGAAAGTTACACAGAGAGTGAATGATCAGTGAAATTCATCATAAGAAGTCACGAGTACGACACGTACAAGATATAGAGTAAAGGGAAAAGATAGCAAAACTAAATTTCTCGCGCTGCGCAAAGCTCGACAAACTTTTCCATTCTATATATGTATGCCGCAGCGAGCGCGATCATCCTCGTAACCTTCGCCTCGAAACTTCTCCAATTACAGTTTTGCAGCGATAAGAGTGGAATTCTATTAGGTCACCCATCCCCCTTCCCCGGTTTTATTCTTGCGACGCGCGAGTGATGCAATGAATGCAATGGCATAGTTCTTCTTCTCCTCTTTTGTTTTTTTTTCTTCTTTTTTTTTATACTGATAATTTCCACGGGGACGCGCGAAGGAGTCGGAAAGGAAAATCGCTTTTTCTTTTAAGGGTACCACTGAGACTTATCCTCCAACTGATCGCGAGCGAGCGCGGATTCCGGGTTAGTCGATCGCATTCCTTTTTATTCCATCGGATTTCATATATTTTTACGATCGCTTGGGTGGAAATTTCGCATTTTCCAACGAAATGAGAAAACGAAACAACAACGTCGAGTAATTATCGAGCTTTGATGGAAAAAAACACAATATAAAGCTTCGAAACTTATAATGAGATGAGCGATATAACGCGAGATAGAGAAAAGATCATAATGAGCGTGAAAAGAAGAGAAGAGAGAAAAAAAAATGAAAAGCCATTCAATTTCGCGAAACGTAATATACACTCGCGCTGAAAAAAAAAAGAAGAAAAAAAGTGTGCGCCAGCTGAGGATAATAAATTTTAGCGTGCGGCTGCAGCGGCGAAGAAAATCTGAATTTCATTACTGACGTGTATGTGTGTGTGCGTGTGTCTCCTTGTTACGCGTTTTGCTAAAATGATAACGCGGAATGTCAATTAGAAAGTTGGGAAAGTGGAAGGGAATTGAGTTTTTTCTTTATAGGCCAACATAAAAAGAAGGGTAGTGGGGGAGAGGGGCAACTTTTCCATCATTCCTTCGTAAGAGCTTTTCCTCATGAAAAGCTAAAACTTGCTCTTATGGAGTTGCCCGCCTTTTCTCCCCCTTTTTTTACCTTCGCGAGAGAGAGAGAGAGAGATCTATTGTATACTTAAGGATAAATTATGAAACCTCTGGATTACCGTTTTTTTTCTCTTTCTCTCTTTCTTTTTGAAAAAGTAAAAAAAAAAAACAGTTTGACATCGAACGAGGAAGACAAAGAAAGAAAGAAAAAAAAAAGAAGAAGTGTATATGTATGTGCAACACCTCGTCACGGTATGTAACACAATGCGAGCGCGAGTCTAATTCACGCCTTTGTTTCGGTACAAACTCGCAGGCCGTTTATCGCTTATCTCGCAACTTCGTCGTCGTCTTCTTGTTTGTTTCTCGTTAGTGTTTATAACGTATTATGCGTCGCGCGTTAACTAATTGTTGGCGTGATTTTATCCGCGCGACGTTTATGTAAAAACTTTTCATCGAGTAAGTATTCGGAAAAAAAAAAAGTTGACGTACATATCGTAACGTTATAATCAATCGAAGCTAAAAGCAGACATCTGTGTGCAAATGATAAAAGCGCGTGTTTGCCGTAACTGATAAAAAGAGATTCGAAAAATATCGTATATATAATAAAACGAAAAGAAAGCCACACAGTAAATGCAATTAAAACTCTCTCGGCGAGTGTATATATCGATAAAACCGCAAACAGCATGACAAAGGTTAATTTCAAACTCGCGGATGGCTCCTTTTCAGTCGCTATCTCTTTTTTTTTTATTTTATATTTAACGGCCTATAAAAGGATTTTACGCGGAAACAATTACGCGCCGTTTGCCGCAATTGGCATTTTTCATTAAATTCGCACGCGCTTGATAACACGACGCGCTTGTATGCATGTTAATTATGAGAATATCGATCGTTTGGCATGGACACACGACAAATCTTTCGCCTTGAAAAACTCGGCGAAGTACTAATTGCAAGCTACGTTTTTTTTTATTTATTTTTTTTTTCGAAGATCAACACGACAAATTTAAATTCATTTGTTTACATTTGAATGCATAATAATGATGTCACCCGTAAGAAATACATTACCATCGAATTTATACACACTAAAAAGTGTAGAATCGGTGACAATTTATTTTTTATGGATGACGTCAGTTTGAAGCGTGTAACTTCAAACACATCGATTTGCCGTGGCACATGCAATTAACAGCGTAGGATTTCCCTTTAAACAACAACAGCAACGACAACGAGGAAAATAAAAAAAAAATAGAAGAAGACGAAGGTGGAGCCCTTCACCGCGGCGCGAAGGCTTTACGATCTTCGCGAAGTGCTTTTACGAGCGACGACTGCGGGTCTCCTCTCTCTCTCTTTCCATCTCTTGGTTTTCTCCTCTCGCGCACGGAAAATCGCAAAAGACGCGCGCGCGCGCGCCCGCGAAGAAAGCGAGAACCTCCTCCATACCACCTTCCCCATTAAAGCTACGCGAGCGTGCACTTGGAACGTGAAAAAAAAAGAAGAAGAAGAGGACGTGCTCTTCTCGATGCGCTTTAATTGTAAAAAAAGAGAAGAAGAAGAAGGAGAGAAACGCTTTAGCGCCTCGATGATCGAAGAAAAATTTTTTTTTAACGGTGGTATATAATATTGTACAAGGCTTATTTGCGTAATTCCGCGCGAGGCGCAAAGAAAAAAAAAACTGGTTGCAACGTTCGAAGAATGCGGCAAGACGCTTATACCGTATAACATAGCTGCTGCCGTTAAAAACGGGGAGAGATGGGTGTTTTATTAATAAGTCCGCGAACTTGTGGAATTTTTGTCTATTATGTACGCGCGAAGGGGAGAAAGTGAAAATTGTATATATTACAAGCTATTATGTTTCGGATTTATAGGTTTTGTCGATTGCGATCTCGCTTATGATAACTGTTAAACTCCCACGTTTTATAATATTCTACGAATAATAATTCTATTACTCTCGATTAATCGAAAAAAAAAACAAAACAAAACAGCTCGTCGAACATACAAACGAGCAATATCCTCGTTACGCAAACACCCCGTAAAAAATAAAACTACAACGCTTGAAAAAGAGAACAACAAAACCGCCCATTGTCACGCCACTTCCTTGCAGTAAACCCAACACCCACTCGACCATATAATATCGAAAAAAAAGGGAAAATGAAGAGTAATATAAGCATCGTCCTAAACAAGCTTCCCTTCGCACACAAACGTTCAATGAGGTGCAATCAATCAATCAATCAATCCACAGCAATCAGCCGTCATAAACCCTATGCAACTATACTATATACCATCTCTTCTCACTCCGCCTACTCGTAAATAAATCGAGTGAGAGAGTGAGAGAAATAGCGCTCACGTCTCTCGCGTCGCCTAGGAAAAATGCCAGCCGCGAGGTTGCCATGCATTTTTCACTTTGAGAAATCGCCAAGAGAGTCGTGCAACGGATGTTACGAGGTTTATTTTCGGTTGCCGCTATAGTGTGTATATATACATACTTACACACACATACAGCAGCGTCGAGTGCTCTTTTTTTACCGATTTTTTTTTTTTTGCGAAGATTTTCTTATTTAGCAAACGTGTTTGAAGAAAAAAAAGTGCAAAGGATTGTACTCGGTTTTCGCGCGTATCTCCTGTCTCTCCCTTTTTTTTCAACAATCACGGTAGCCGGAAGCAGGACAGACCAAGAAACTTACACCTTTATTCGAGAAAAAGAACTTTACCATAACGCGTCTCTTTTATTTCTAAAACCTCGAACCGTGCGTCGGCCGCGTCTCTTTTGTGTTATATAGTTGCGTCTGCGAAAAGGGATACACGGCTGGGCTGTTTCTCTCTCTTCCTTTTTTTTTGCTCGTAGGCGGCTGAACTTGAACTCAGCGTAGGGCGTTCGCTTTGGTTTTTTTTTTATTTTTTGCTTCGTTGTTTCTCGAGTGTCTGTGGGAATTGTGTGTTTGATCGAGGGTTTTGTGTATACGAAAAAAAAGGCTTTTGACGATGACGAATTTCGTGATTGATAAATTGAACATTAAAAAAAAAAGGATTAAAAGAAGCTTTGATGGCGTTGAAGTACTGTTTTTTTTTTGTTTCTTTACCTCTGAACTGTCCTTGCAGTCGCAGGTGAGTCGACCGTATTGGTCGCAGGTACAAGGCGGTGCGTTACACCTGCCGTTGCCAAGTGTTGGTGTCGTACTGCTCGATGGTAATCCCGAAGACGACACGAACAATCCTAAGATTGCCGTGCCTAGCATTAATCTTCCTATCGTCATTTTATTTTTTTTACTTATTTTATATCACTTTGTTTTCGGTTCTTCGCACGGTATTTTTCCTCGTTCTTTTTTTTTCACAATTTTTTTCTTTTTAATTTTTCGTTGGTCGAACAAAAAAACGCACTTCACACAAGCTCGTTCACATGGTCGTCGTCGGGGCACGTGCAGCACGCTTTGCCGCGCGCCTGCGCCTCACTTCCGCTGATCACATGTTGTCGATCCACTTGTGCTACTGCTGCTGCTGTTAGCAACGGATGCGTGATCCTACATGCTTGCATTCGGATACCACTGCTACTCGGCGACCGCTGCACCTGCAACGTACGCGAGAAACAAAAAAAAACGGAGTTGCAGCTTTTTCTTTCGTTACTTTTATAAAATTGAGATTTTTTTTGGAAAAAATGTTTTTTTAATTAAAAATTGCGATGGGACACACGCTTTTGATGAAATTGATATTGATAAGTCACTATTGGAAACGCACATTGAATAGACACTAGTGGTGTTTGAAATGAAAATATTTTTCTGATCAAGAACGACTCTCTTCTATCCCGTTTGCTCTCGACTATTTTTATAGGTAATATTTGTGCGGGGAAAACAAAAAAAAAAGAATGCACGAACGTCAAATTGAAATTGAAATGAATTTCAATGGAAACTATATATAGTGAAACAATATTGAGCAAATTGGCTGGAAAATCATTCGGTAAAAAAAAGAGAGAGAGAGTAATACTTTTGGAAGCATCCGTTGGCAGGTGGACAGTGGTACTCGTGTCGTCTCTCGTGGAAATATCGAGCCGAGGCTGCTGTTGCTGCTTGCGACGACGACCACTCGTACGTCACGATGACCTGTCATTGATCGACGAGCATTGCTATTCTCTAGAAAAAAAAACGTTAAAAAAATCGTTTTTGTTTGAAATCCAGAATTTTATTCAAGTCGTTGAATATTGTTGTACATTATTGATTTATATGAGATTTTTAAAAGAGCTTTTCGTATATAACTGCCACGCGCGAAGTATTTCTCTCATTGTACACATCTCACTCAGTATAAGAGATTCGAGTCTTTTCATCGCTTTTCATTTTCCATGAATTTCTTCTCGTTCGCGTGCATTCGTAATGTACGACTTTTCTATTTCTACGACGAATAAAAAAAAGAGCGTATGACCTACATACGCACTCGCGAAAAATCTTCTTTTTTTTGTACGAGAAAAAATTGTATTCGTCGACGACAGAAATAAAACTCCGGCGTATACCTCCGAAAAAAAAAAGAAGAAATGAAAGATTTGCCACGCTGCCGTTATTATCCCTTCATATTGCAAGCCGGACAAACTGCATTTTTTCGACCGCGAACATTATTCTTCTTTTTTTTTTGGTTCCCTCTTTTCGGCTCAGCGCTCGGATAACTTCCACTCAAAGTGATTCGTGTTTAATCTCTCGTCACTGGTCCGCGATTATTTCGGCGTGTTAACACGTGTATGAAATTTTTATATATATTTTTTTTTTCGTCTCTCGCACGATGAGCTTTTGCCAATTTTCGCTCGGCTTGCCATTTTTACGTTCGTCGGACGCAAATATTTTTTCTTTTTTTTTGAAAAATTGTTGGTTTTAACAGGATATATTCTTTCTTTTTTTTCATGCGTATTAGTGTTGGTAGTAAATACATTTAATATAACGTTGTTAGTATAATGTACATACGCTGACGTTTATTTTAATCTAAAATAAATATGACATTCCATTAAAACACACGACGACGATAACCTTCGTATTTATTACGCGTCAACGAAGCAACAAAAATAAACATTCCCTCCAGGTCTGCATAGTCCATCAACAACGAAAACGCATTTTTTTATTCAAATGTCAGTTGCTGTAAGAAGGCAAAAAAAAAAAATTAAAAATTCAAATTGATAAATCTGAGCTATCGGCCACTTAATTTTTAAATGCCAAACGTGCTGGCAAGAGAGAGAGAGAGAGAGAGAGAGAGAGAGAGAGAGAGAGAGAGAGAGAGAGAGAGAGAGAGAGAGAGAGAGAGAGAAAGAGAGAACCGAGCATGCAGCTCGCGTCGCCATTGAAGCGTTTTACGAGCGAGCACCATAAAGTCAACAATTGCTCGGGGCATACACAACTGGCGAAATGAGGTCCTATTTTTACTTCTTTTCTCTACCTTCTGGCGACTCGCGCGCTCGCGCAGCGTAATGTTTTGCAATTATAAGTTGAATAAATTTTCGCGATACGAATTGCCTTTTCTTCTTTCGTTTGTTTTAAGTTTTTTCTTCTTCTGCGTAGTTTTTGCTCGAATTTGTTTTGCCAACGTATTTGTTCTGCTTAAAAGCAAACGCGTATAAAAAAAAAATTACGCGTTGCGTCAACAATTTTGAAATACATACATATATATATTGCGTAACGATGATAACGATAACGTTAGATATACGAAATACATTTATGAGTCGGATAATTAAAGCTCGAGCGACAGCGTTCGGAACTTTCTCTTCTTTTTTTTATTTTCATTCGGAAAAACCATCGTGGAATTTCAAAAGGAGGAGTCCTCATTTGAATTTGTATTGCCTTTACCGTAAGGCTTCGAGTGAAAAGAGCGCTCGCGCGCGAGAGAGAGAGAGATGATACGGGAGGATTATTGGGATCGGATTCTTTTTTTTTCCGGGATAGATATATATTACGAATGAAAATCCTCCTTCCATTCGGGTTATTTACATTTTTTTAGGTGTCGTTCGACGGTTTTCACGTGTTAATTTATCGGAGACGCTTTCTTGTTTTCCTCAACGACACATCGGAATGTAAAAAGTATCCAACTGTTATGAATCGATTAAATTGATATCCCCTATACATGCATTTAAAACGGTATCATCGTTCATCGATCATCGACACTCTTGAAAAGTAAAAAAAAAAAAAGAAAACAAGATATATCTTACGCAACACGCGTATACTCGTGCTATATGCAGCGGGAGCCTCGTTAAGTTAATCAAGATAAAGCCATCGCACGCACGCAGACCGCGCGACTCGTAAAAACTTTTTAGCGAGAGACTGAAAGAGAAAGAGAGAGCAGAACGGATATTTTGGAATATGCGATTTTTACGCGGTTCTATTCTCGGTTTCTATATACAAGTGCAAATTGGCCTTGGTTTTCAATTACCACTTCAAGAAACATTATTTTCCAAGTGAAATTCTTGATACATTTTTAGGCATATGGTGCTCGATCAAAAACTCGCGTATATAGTTAATAAAATAGTCATGTTAATAAATCACGATCGCGCTATCATTTCAATAAAACCAGACCCGCATTAATCACAATTTATATACACATATATACACGGAGTTATAAGGAAAAAACAAAAGGGCAAAAAAAGAATCGTGAAGTGTTGCAACGCGACTCGTACTGTACACTATCAATAATAAAGCCACTCATAAATCTATCTCATTGCATCTCTTACGAGAGAAGACGCGAGATATCTCGAGAGAAGAGAGCGATCGACGATTAATTCGTGCAGTAGAGATGCGCTTACACATATGTATATGCAGTGTATTGAGTTTTCGCCTGTTGCCACACGATGGATTTTATAATATCGCGAAGATCCAATTTAAAAACGACGACGACGAAGACCTAAATCGAATGCCTTTTTTTTGGTCGCATGGTCAACCCCTGCTATCGGCAGGTTTGCGTCTTATTTTTCGTATATAAACGATTACTCGCGATATCGTCGTTGATTCAGAACTTTATATACTTTTTTCAAAGCGATCGCACGATCGCAGAAGTACTTTTCAATTATTAGAATTATCCATGACATCATCGTCGCGGCTGCATCGAGCTTTAATTCGGTTCTTATCTCAATATAATTTTTACGAGTGCTCCGCCTCGCAATCCTATAACACTGAATCATATAACTCTCGTGTGTGTGTGCGCGATTTTCTGCGAAAAATCAAATATAGTGCACTTGATTCTATATGCTTTTTGTTGGGCTTGAAGTACGTTATAACGATGCTCGTGCAAAGCGGAAGCTCTCTCGAGCATTCAAATTCTTCTCTTTTTTTTGCTTTCGAGTAGATCATTAGTGATATATTTTTTTTTTCTTTGTGCAGTCTCTGAAGAATTTAAAAATTTCAAACTCCCGAGCTCGAACACAAATTACCGCTGAAGAGAGAGGAGAGGAGAGTATTCCCGCGAGCGCATAACGCACTCAAGACAGAAAGACACACGAGAGAGAGACCCAGTTCGCTCTTATCGCTTTAACTGCTGATCCGATCGCAAAACCGCCAGCGGAGTTTCCGGGGGGGAGGAGGAGGAGGAGGAGGAGAAGAAGGAGATGCCGTATTATCAGCACACGATGAATTTAAACGCTCGCGGCTTTTAATTTTTTTCTTTTTGGCTTAAAATACTTTCTTTATCGACAATATAAGTTACTGCATAACGCGTCAAATATTCTAGGCGTGAAAATTCTTACTACTATCGCTATCGTAAAGGTGCGCCAGTCGCGCGAGATAACATTCAACAAAGTACATTTCGTTGTGGATTTTTTGTTTGTTTTGTTTTTTTTTTTTGAATCAACGCACCATAATATTATCATCAATACGGCACTCGACACATTTTCATTTCTCTGTATAACGTTGCGCGCACAATATACACGTGTGTTTCTTTTTCGTTTTCGAAGAGACAACAAAACTTGTTTTCGTGATATACGATGGAGGCGATTGCGTGATAGTATATAGAAAGCACCTGACTCGCGCGGCGCGCGGACAGCGACTGAACTCGCGACGACGACGACGACGAGAGAAAGAGAGAGAGAGCCGGGTTCAACTTGATCGTATCCCTACTACTCTCGCGCCGCGCCGCGCGGATTCTCCCCTCTCTTCGTGACTGTGTGTGTATATACTTGCCTCTCGCGAGTATTCTTCAGAGGGATTTTTTTTTCCTTTTTTCGTTTTTTTTTTTATTGAATTTTTTGTTGTTTGTTGGATAGTTGATTTATCTTGTTTGTATAGAGTGTGTTTTGAGATTGTTTTCTGGCTTATGAAATTGTTATTGGGAGTTCAATTTTCATTTTTAATCGTTGGTAATCGGTGATAAAGTTGGGATTGGTTTTCGATGCATTTGAATTAACCGAAAATTTATTTCAATAAACTTTGTATACCTATATAGACTGCAGAAAAACAAACACTCGGTTTACATTGTACACGAGAATCGATGAGGATGAATATTTAATCGTTGGAAATCGGTGATAAAGTTGGGATTGGTTTTCGATGAATTTGATTCAACCGAAAATTTAATTCAATAAAATCTGCAGACCAAAACAAACACTCTGTTTACATTTTACACAAGGATCGATGAGAATGAATATTGCTAATAAAACGCCTAGAAAAAACGCGATGACTATGTCTCGTCGCAAAAAAAAAATAAAAAATAAAAAATAAACATTCGTGCAGCTCACGCGAAGGGCATCGCGATGGTCACTCAAAGGTTACTACGAAGATATATTATGTAACTTGCAGTATACGAAGAAAAAAAAACCATCGATCTTAGATACGCAGCTTCACCTGCGTCGCAGAAAAAAAAATCAGATTTCCAGTACAAAAAGCAAAAAAGAAGAAAAAAGAAAAATTGTAGTCGAGCGAACGATAACTAATGATAGTGCAATGACGTGACGCATTATTGCAATCATTCATCAAGCATTTAATTAGCCCTCACGCTTTTGATCTCGTTTTTCCACCACCGAGACCTACATTCGATTGATCCTACATTCATGTTTTTTTTTTCTTTTTTTTTCATTTGCACGACACTTAAACAATACGCGCAATCGAGAAACCCAGCAATTTTATTTTCCCGAAAAAAAAAAACAAAAAATCGAAAACAATATCCAACTGGCTAAATTTTTGGCCAGCAGTGACCTGAATTCGGAATAAAACAAAACCGCGAGAGAGCGAGATCGATCGGGAACTCTGCACACGCAGGTAAATCGACGTGACTTCCTCGCGGGCTCTCTCACTCCGCGAACACAAACTTCTTATCGGCGCGATAAGGCGCGACTGATAAAAGCCGCGGGGTACAGCCGTTCGATTTCTATATATATGTATACATATATATTATGTGTGTGCAGATAGTAGCCTCAGGTTCTGTCCTATAACGCCTCAGCTGTTGGGTTTTAGTGTCGATGACTCTTCTCTTTCTTTCTTTTTTTTTTACTGGGGTATATATACTGATAAAGCCTGAAGTTGGGAAAGTTTTTTATTAGGCCACTTCGTTCTTTTTCTCTGTTGTTGTTTGATCTTCTGGAAGTCATGGGAATTATCAGTCTGAGATATTACTTTTTTTAAGCTCCACGCGCTTCTATGTTCTGGAAGTAATTTTTTTTTTTCGTTTTCAATTTCTCGTTATAATAAGATTTTTTTTCTAGATCATGCGCTATAACACCGTGCAAAAAAAAAAAATAAAAAATCTAGTTCTCCGCGGACGAAAAAACTTTCTCCATCTCACTTCACGCGCGCAGGTATACACTTCACGCGCTATAAGGAGTCTCTCTCTCTCTCTCTCTCTCTCTCTCTCTCTCTCTCTCTCTCTCTCTCTCTCTCTCTCTCTCTCTTTTCTAGGTAAAATTTGCATATTAGCCGTTGGCGTTTGGTCACGTGCTTTCTCTCTCTCTCTCTCCCTGCCTATGGGAGTTGGCGTTGTGTGCACGCGACTACTTCTCTTTCAGTCACTCGCGTAATTTCCAACTTCAATTTGTTAGCGTGATCTCTCTCTCTCTCTCTTTCTCTCTCTCACTCGCGCGAGTCCGTCCAAAGGCAATTTTTCTTCCTTAGCCACTTGTCGCGCTTGTTTTATTACCTCTTTTCTTTTCTTTTTTTTTCGTCGCTGAATATTCGTTTCGTTGCCGAGTGAGCTTTGTTCGAGAATCGCCTCGTTATGCGCCCAGGTGATGAGCTTTTTTTTTAATTGCTCGCGCGCGGGCTCTTTTTTTTTCGCCCATTGTTGTTTCGCGAATGGATCTTAATTAATTTTTCTTCTCGTTGAACAAAGCACTCGAGTTAATTACTGGCTCTCTGACATTTATGTTAGTGTATGTCTAAGTGGCAAATAGAACGCGCGATATGGAAATTTTTTAATATTCCAAAGTGCTTTGCCGATGAATATGTTGTCTTTTATCGAAATTAATTATTAACAAATTTTTAGCAATGATATATTTTTTTTTGTCAAAGGGTATTTTCTAAATACACAAGCCGTTTGATAAAGCCACCGTTGCAGCAACGGGCACGAGGGCGATTGCATAAACCGTGATTGACATGCCTCATTAAGGTTAAGTTTGCATTAATTAGCCAGCTGAATATTTCTCTCTCCGCGTCGAACGGACAAAACAAACATTATTAACCTGTCCTGAACATCCACTCAAACGCCAGAGAAAAAAAAATATCGGGAAAATTGACACGAAACGAAATTCGATGTATTTGCGAAAAAGCGATGTAATTGATTACAAAAATAGCCACTGCGGCCCCGCGTATATGTGTATATATATAATATTATACTACGCGGAGAACGTGTCTAACTTCCGCGAGTCCTCGGGGACATTAGCGTGCTTTTGCACTTTATATGCTCTCGCTCTCTCCCTTGCGCGTTTCAAGTGGTCATAATAAATGCATATTACGATCGTCCCTCCTCCACCAACATCTCGTCTCTCGGTGAGATGAAGCTGCCGCCGCCGCGAGAATGCCACGATGAAAATTTCATAACTTTCCTATGGATTGTTTAACTTTTTTTTTTAAATAATAAAAAAATGAAAAAAAGGAGAAGGGTTTTGAAAAGTTTAAGCGATCAGACGCAAAGATTTTCAGGCAACGTTTGTCAGAGAGTATAGAGGGTGGCTCACAGGCACAGCTGTCACTGTTTGACTTTGCGTGTCTTGGGAGAGAGAGAGAGAGAGAGAGAGAGAGAGAGAGAGAGAGAGAGAGAGAGAGAGAGAGAGAGAGAGAGAGCGAGCGAG
>JAWWMK010000001.1:3845877-3926029 GCA_035047105.1 Galeopsomyia nigrocyanea | reverse complement strand
AAGTTGATTATCTGTTTTATTAAGATTTTAGCCGACTTTAAAGTTAGGGGTGCCGTTTTGCCCCACCCTCCCCTACAGCGTGTTCCGTCGTTAAACAATCCCCCTTACACCTCACATCAAACTTACCGAAACATCTATTTCAGGCATATATGTACTTTGATGAACTGCTAGCTGCTTGCCACCGCAGCAATTCCCCTTTCTGGAAAATAGGCAAAACAAATGTAGGTAGGAATTCGTTGTATGGAAGTGCGATTGGTAAGTAGGTCGCGCACTTTGCATAACCAACTCGAGAGAGAGAGAGAGAGAGAGAGAGAGAGAGAGAGAGAATGCATTTTAAACGCCGTTGCTGCTACTGCCGGCTTTATTGTAAGACGTCAAAGCCAAAATACGAGTGTGAGCTACCTACCCCTCTCTCTCACACTCTCAACCCGTCAAACTGGAATTTCATTATGCGCTTGGCACACGTGCATACCACCTTTGCCCACTTCTGCCACCAAGCAGCTAGCTTCTCGCTTACAATTAATTTCGCGCGCTCGTGCTGCTACATACTGCTGCTCGTGGTTTTCGGATTATTAATCGAACGACCGCTAAATCTCGAGTGATTTTTTTTAAATTTCGTTCGAGAATATATATTGAGATTTAGAGTGTTTTGATTGTGGATTGAACCATTTATGAAATTTGGATGCGTCATGTATTTTCGGACGATTTTTTTTTCATTAAATCGAGTGCGAGCATTTCAATTTTTTTTTTTAACGAAGTTTAGTCGGTGACCGATATTGGAGAAATTTTCGTTTCGATTGATTGAACAACCGCGCGCGTGATGACCTAATTTCGCTGTTATTCATTTTTCAATTAACTTTTCAAAGTAAAAAAACTTCACTTTTTTTCGCGGTATCGAGCGGCCAATCCCCTCGAAACCCTTTAAAATCTCGTTATCAAAAAGTTGATTCAACTAAAGTTTAAAAAAAATATTACGTCACGCCCTCTCTCTCGACTTGAAAAGACGTCCAAAGTAATCCGAGGTATAAGATAGCCACAGCTCGCGTCGTCCGAGTTTTCGCCGAAAGAGAGAGAGAGAGAGAGAGAGAGAGAGAGAGAGAGAGAGAGAGAGAGAGAGAGAAGTCAAACTATTCAGGAAGGTAGATATATATATATAAAGGGAAGGAAAGGGATACCAAAATGCTTGAGCGGCACTTTAGTCAGTTGGCCACTCGGATCGTTGGGAAATCTAATGGCTCTTCGGACGTCGATCGTCTTCCGCGGATGTCCCTTTACCTTTAATGAAGGTCATATAACGTCGACGTCTTTTTTTTTTCTATCTCTCTCGAATTGAAGAGGTACCTTTTCAAAAGTTTTCCTTTTCGCTTTTATATGACTTTCAAATTGATTCTCGATGGGAAATTACAGCAGAGAGAGCTTATATCGATGTAAATTAAGCTGTTTGCTAATACGCCGTTAACCGATAAGATATTATCTTACGAATATGGCGCATCGGGAATATGCAGTAGTTGTAAATTTCTGCGTGGATGGGATGATTAGCGAGGTCAATACAAGTTTACTAGATAACCACTTCTGAATTAGAATGTGTAATCGCATTGAATTATTTATTCTCACGTTTCCTAACTCACTGAAACACAAACGGAAGTGTATACTTGTTAAATCCAATGACAAACTTTAAACGAAAACGTCTCATCTTGAACCTCGTGTATTTATTTTCCCTTTGTCAGCGACAAAATCAACGTCGACGGTAATTACTCGATCCACCCGACAACTACGCGGCGATGACAAGCGGGAAAAGTAGCAGTGAAAATCCGTTTATCTAAGCTTGCGCTTGTTGCCTCTCTCCCCCCTAAACGCAAGTCCTTAATTCTTCTTTTTTTTTTCTCTCTCTCTCGTCTTCCTCGGAGTTTATCTCGCGCTCGAAGAGATCCATTAGCCGCTGGAAAAGGAGGCGAGCCTTTGACGAGTAATCGTGTCAAGTGGATAGACCTAGAGAGTTAGCTCCTTTTCCCTCGCGATGTCGGCGACGCGAAATAAAAAAAATTTAAAAAAAAGAAGAAGGAAGAAGAAATTTCATTCCTTCGATCGCTCTCCTCGAAGGAGCGTCGATAATCGTCTCGGTTAATTGGAATGCCTCAGCGCTGCGAGTACTTTTTAATGAAGGTTTTTTTTTTTCGAAAAATGAAAGTAAAATTATTTTTTTTTACGATTCGTCACGCATCGCGATGGTAATGAAAGTAATTTTTTTTTCTCTCTCTAGAGACTAGTCCCATCGATAATCAAAGTTTAATGGTATAACTCGGAGTTCGCGATTACGTACGCAAAACTCGCGGCGGCTACGGCGACGAGTGAAGAAGTGAGTTCGTTCGCGTGAAAACTTTTGCCACGGCCGTCTAAGCATAAAATGTAAGGAGCGTAACCGCGACGAACGCGCGCTAAAGTTTTAACAAGTCAATCGTGGTAATTAAAAGTCAACGACTTGGCACCCCTCAGAGCGCGCGTACACGTTGAATGCATTTATTCATTAGCGGTTTGTAATTTGCAGTAGCGACGACGACGACAACGACGACCTCAAGGAAACGGGTCACATTCGCACGAGGCAATGGCTGTATATACATGTATGTATATATATATACCTACGGCGAAATTTCTCTAATGAGCTTAATTAACGAATCAGCATGGAAAATTATAGTTTTGACCTGGAAATTTAGATTTTCGTGGAAGTTTATACTTCGCAGCGGGGATTGATGATAATTTTGGTTTGCTAAATTCGTTTGGAAAATTAGTCAATTTCGTTTTGTCTTTATCAGAAAGTTTGAATGGATGGCGCTGACGATTATAGTTACGTAAATATCTTAACAGTGGCCTCGTAATTCTTTTAAATTACATTTCCACGTTTTAATGTCACTCGTATTTTTAACTTTCAATCCAAGTGTATTTTTTCACACGTTCTCATTCCTGAACCTATCCACATTTAGAACGATTAAGCTTGTATCTCGTTTCGCCGCACAAAACTCGTCAATCTAAAACTCTATCTCGTCAAAACCACTTAAATTGCTTTTTTTTTAATTCACACCCAAAACAAAAAAAAGGAAAAGACCGGGAAAAAAGTGATTGATAAAGCAGCAAATCCACGGACACGTGCACTCGCAGTTGCGCAGACTATCGAAATGGAATATCCGAATAATCCTCCGCTGGTGTAGTATCGGACAACAATCGGATTGAAAAGGATTTCAATCAGACAACCGAAAATTCGTCTATACACACAACAACAACGACGACGATGCATTGTTTTGCTTTCTCTCTCTCTCCCTCTCGCAGTGTGTGTCTTTGTGTGTGTGCAGTTAATTGACGTTGTAACGTCTGAAATTAAATCGGCAAATAATCTAAATCAACGACGTGTGCAAATGATATATGGACTTGTTTCTCCCTCCCTCCCGGTTCGAAATTTCCACGCAATCGAAACGACGAAATGTTTTTTAATCAAGCTTTTCATCGCGCGCGATCAGCGCGCAACGTATTGCAATTCGTTAATTGCATTATCCCGCGTGCGGGGAGGGATTAAAGCGAGCGCGACCCGCATTACTCATTGCGCTACATTTTTTTTTTATTCTTCGCTGTGAATCGACTGGAAAGATATTTTAATCTTCGCGCGTGAAATGAGGGCGAAAAAAAAAATTTAATGAAATGGGGTAAATTTATGCAGCGTGGTTTGTTAAGTAAGTGACAACAAAGGTCGCGCGTGTGTATGTGTGTTAGAGAGCATAATACTAGAATCAAAGCGCGCACACATATAGACACCCACATAACATAAACATGCATTAATTCGTAGCGAAGCTCGTCAACTGTGCTTCTCTGAGGACCATCCGAACGAACGCCGCATCTTGGATGTGAGCGCATCGTTCACGAGATTAAGCTCATTAAGAGCTTTGAGCCTTTTGCCGTGCTTTCACGCGTTTGTTGTCTTTTTTTTGTAATTAGCTATGATAAGACTGGAAAAAAAAGAATAAGTTCTTTGCACGTATCTCTTTTCTCTTTTTGTAAAGGGAAAGAGTTTTATGATTAAGATGAGAGGAATATTTGGAAGCACTACTTGCTTCGGCAAACTTGCGAAATCGAAGCCGAATGTATTGGCTTTGGCTGGAGGGCTATAATGGAACGAAAATATTGGTAGATCGAAAACTGTTTGGCAGCGTTTCGATGAGGTGTGTGTATATGTGTTATAGTTTCGACATTTTTTTTTGTGTATAAATACAAAGCCGAGAGAGTTGGGGAAATTGTAAGTCGAAAAAATTCAATTAAGCGAAATAGGACGTAAAAATAAAATTATGCGCTCCGTCGAGGCAGAAAAAAAAAGCGGGAAGTTGGGATTGATTATGTTTAGCTTTCATTAAAACGCGGCCCGCTGCGAGAGGCGCAGCGTAAATAATAGAGTGCCTTTTTTGGGGTTGGATTGCGAAAAAAAATAAAGGTTTGCGCTATCCATTCTAGCCTGCGTAAACTTGTTTATTTAATTTTTTTTTTTTTTTTTTTTGAAAGAAGGTGAAATGAAGGGAATTGATTGTTCGCTCACCTCATTTCTGCTGCGCGTATGTCGACTTGGTTATTCAACTGACTTTTTGAAAAAATATGCGGAGAAGTTTTGTTCGAGATGCGAGTCTTTTTTTTGCGTAGGAATAGTTGAATGTTCGATGTTGCGAGTACAATTTTTGTAAAGAGAGTTGAAGTTTGTCGGTTTTTAATTTTATTCGTATGGCTCGAGATGATGCGATTGTTTATATTTTAATGAGATGTAAATATAATAAATATAGTTTTTTTAGCTTTCAATAAAAATTCGAATATTTATCGAAAGGTTCGAGCCTATTCCTTTCTATAAAATTACTATTTTTTAATCGAATTTTAATTTCAGAAAAATAAATAATGAGAAAAACATTTTATTCTTTTGCTCCAAATTTAGGAAATATCTTTTAGCTAATCAAAAATCATCTACATAACAACTCTTCAATAAACCTATTAAACACCTGAATCAAAGTTAATCAACTCACCCCTCTAAAAAAAAAAAAATAAAAACTGCACTATTGCCATCTCTCGAACTATCCGTGCAACTACATTCGTAAGTTGTAAGCAAAGCACACGAGATAGCGCCACTGAGTGCGGAATAAAGATCGACTACTATTGTGCATGTGTGTGTGAGTCGTTCATTCAGGAATGCGACTGAATGAGGCTTTCATAACTTTAATGACTATTCGGCATCGGAGCTTTGGACTATATAAATCCGCTTACGTACTTGCGCGATGCTGCGCTCGAATAAGAGGATTTCCACAAATGTGTTTCGTCATTTTTATGTATGTTTATTCAAAGTAGATTTTCTCGCGACTTGCGTGTAGACAAATATCAGGGAATCGACAATATATATTATACAACAAATTTGTTTAAAATTAGTTAGCATGCTCTATTACAATCCATTTTTTATCACTGTCCGACTAAAAATAATCGAGTGTATATCGAGACGACATCTTTTAGCTTCGCTCAAAACCTTTTCTTGATACAATTTCAAGGTGTAGAAAAAAAAAGCCTTTTATCTCTCGAGTCCAAGCAAATATAGATTACAGCGAATGTAGGAAAAAAAAGATATAAAAATTGAAAGCCCAGAGGCTAAGTTGATAAAACGATTATAAGTGCAGCCGAGTGACACTTCATTGGAACTTTCGCGTTGCTCATTATAAAAGAGGAGGCGCAGAGAGAGTATAAAGAGCAGAAAGCAACGATGGAGGGACTAATTATTGCAACCCGAAGGAGCGTAAGCACAATGCACTTCGTCTGGAGCGCGTCGTCGTCGCATCAAGGGAATTAAGTCCTCAATTCAATGCGAAGATCACTTCCGGCCTGGTGATCTCATCGGGGGGCCCTTCTTGCAATTTTCATCGACGACAGACGGCGAGTTACTTTATCTCTTATATGACCGGGGGAGGGTTTGACTTTCTTTGCCTCGGTAATACGTCAAAATTTATTGTTTTATGAGTATTGTCTGTTATGATTGGATGTTTTTGTTAATTTGTCTTCGTTATTTTTATTTTTTTTCATAAATTGAAATTGGAATGACTGTGAGAGTGAATTTTCAATTTTAATAATGACCATCGTCATTAATGAGCTACGAAATAAAAGCAGATAATGAGAGCTGCGTCGCTCAAACGTTAAATTTCACGTGATTAAAAGTGAAATATGTCATTTTAGATTCTTTCATACTCCGAAAAATTTTATACACTAGTTGGTGGTTCGAGCTCGTGCTTTTCGCTTCGAAAAAATTGTTTGAAATAAACTAGAGGCCATCATAATTTTTTTTTTTAACCGCAGAATTAATTTAAAAACGCAATTAATAATTATAAATTTTCATAATTTGAATAATTTACAAATTCATTTCATAAGCGCTTAATGAATAGTAGATGTAATTAACTTAATCACATTTAAATTTCGAGAGCATAATAGTGGATAAATATGTGATAAGTGAATTCCAAAAAAAATTATATTTTAACTCTTCAACGTTCATGTCACGAAGATTTACAAACTCAAACGCTCGAAACTCGTCGCAACACGCACATGCGAAAATAACCAAGGAATCTCTTACATAAAATGAAGAAGAATAAGAGCCAATCAATCGAATAAAGCAAGATCAGATCGTCAGTTGAAATCATCGACCGCGCGGCACACTTTACAACACAGTACCGAGTGAAATCATCAATCTCTTAACGCGCATCGTCGGCGCCATGGAAATTGGCCAACAGCCAATCGGATTTATAACACGCGCATTGTCAAGGCCGAACGGTAAAAAATCGCGGATTCATATCCAATGTTAAACAGAAGGTGTTTTCTTAGGCGTACGACGACCCTGAAAGACGAGAATACGTTTTCTTTTATAGAAGGAAACGAGGCGTGTATATACGATTTTTTTTTCAAACGCGAGGGATGCGAGCACGTATTTATCCTGGGAAAGTCTTTTTAGAAGGGGAGAAGAAGATGATGATGATGGTAATTTGGGGTATAATTGGACTTTACGATTATATGCAGGTTATCAAATGGCTTTATGGCTGAATAATGAGGCAGCACAGTAAATGCTGAATTATGGCTTTGAAATAGTATTTTTTATTGTCGTCGTAAAATTAGAATTCTATACTGTGTACGTTAAACGAGACGATCGCGAAACATATATGAATTTAAATGTTAAAATTAGCGAGGCCATATTTTCAGGGCTGAGAAAAATTCCAAATTTTCGATTCAGCTTATAATTCTACCAACGACCCCTTCTTCGGTGAAAAAAAAAAAAACGAACGTTGATGTACCGGTGCTCGCGCCAAAGCGGAAGTATCGTCTTCGACTTATAATTGCCCTACACACACAGTAGCGTTCAATTCCGAAATCTCGAGATTCTCTGAATGCCTAGTCCCTTCCTATAAAGTGCCGACAGTTGGAGGGAAGAAGAAAAAAAAAGTCCCACCCCATGTGCTGCTGCTTCCTCGCGTGTTCAAACTTTTGTAAATCAATCCCTCTTTTTAGCGCGGAAGTGTATTATAAATTAAAATATCGATCCGAAATACGATCTCCCATCGTGAATAATTTTCAATTTAGCATTGTCGCTGCCGAGCAAACATTGGAAATAATTCGCAGGCAGGAAAACGCAGGGGAAATACGACCATTTCCGCGCGATAATAAAGACTGACTTTTCTTTTGTGGTATACTGCATGACGCGCTTCGCGCGCGTTCAAAAGCAATATAATCGCGAGCTTGGCAATAAAAGAGACACGTTTCTGTTCTTCCTCTCTCTCTCTCTCTCGCTGCGCTTTATGACCTCTCGACAAGGGGCTATTCCAACGAGTATAACTCGTCCTCGGGAAAATGTGCTGGGAAATTATGAAATTTTTACGAGTTAAGCGCCGAGCGATAATTTATATTTTCAATTATTGGAGCTACGTGGTATGGTTTTATTTCCTCCTTTTTACTTTTTTTGTAGGAGTGTATTTTTTGACGAACGTGGTTAACGTCGAACGTGCTACTAATTTAACTTTGTATTTTAGTCGCATTTATAACTTAAAAAATGATCATATTTAAAAAAATGCGAATGGTAATGTGAATAATTTTTAATAATATTATTTTTTTTATTTTCTGTTGCAGGTAAGCATAAAAATCAAGTATCATTTCAAACCCTATTCCTCTAAACAGGTAAGTCATAACAAATCAATTAGCACTCGACAATATTCACCCTATTGCAGCTTCAAATAAACAATAAAAAAAACATCAAAAACCGTACCGAACCGAAAATCCCATCTGTCCATCCTGTTTTCCAAAAAAAAAAATTGAATGACCCCGAAAACCTAGCAAAAATCACGTAAAGCATCGTCCACCTGCTGAGACTCTCGGATTACGCGTGCGCGCATAATCTTTGCCTCGGATTTACAAAAGGAACAGTACCGCCGTTCTCACTCTCGCGGAAACAAAAACCGGAACAGCATCTTTTGCCCCCGTTCGCGCGTGTTGCAGCGTGAGAACCAGCTACGCCCACGTTCTACGAAGGGGACTTTCTTGTAAGAGGGTAGCAGAAAAAAATATATATATAATGCTTTTGTGTGCATCACTCTCCCTGTCTGTGTGTGTGTGAGGGTCACCGGGATTTTTTGATTTATGGTTTACCTGTTGTGTCGCTAAGATGGGTAATTGCCAACCAATGGAATGATCACGTTCTTCTTCTCTCTTTTTTTTTGTCATTCTCACTACTGTACGTGCGGGTTGGAGATTTTTGAGTTTCGAGGAAAAATATTATGATGGTGTTTTTATGGTTATTAAATTCTTCTCGATTTTTCATGTCTATGTTTCGTTGAAAATTTAATTGTACAATTATTATTTCAAAATTAATCACACTTATTCTTCTCTAATCTTCACGCGAAACAAAGTACCGTCCACCCTCCGAAAAAAAAAATCAAAACAACAAACCAAAAAAGAAAACACACCCCATGCGCGCGAGAACATTTAACAAAAACCATTCATGTCTCAAGTGCATTATTTACGACAAAAAAAAAACACGCGCACGTGCGAGTTTCTGCGATGGATACACACACATACACACACTTGGAAACCCACGTGCCTATACCCTCGAAAAACCGTTATCCCCTCGATGGATCGATATAGGCATGGGATGTGTTATATTCCTCGACACTTGAGCCTTAATTCTCTGCTTCGCCGGCTGCTGCACCACGACAGAGGCGCGCGCGATCCTTCGCCGAAAGACTGCATGCTGCGCGACCGACGATTTTCAAATTGGTCTTCTTCTTTTCTCGACGGGAAAAAGGGAAAGACCCTGCCGCCGCGTGTCAAGAGGCTGGAAAATATACGTGGGATATGTTGTTTTTAGCGTATTTATGGACACACACGAACGCGCAGTGAAATCCTCTTTCGTTCAATGATATTTGGGGATGGGAATTGCTGTTTGTGCTGAAGGTTATTATTGGGATGATATGGTTAGGGTTGATATTGTTGATTTAGTTTTGATTGACTTTCGAGTGAATGCCGCGAGATGCTACACTTGCTCACGGACTCTTGATGAGATTTTGAAGGCTTCAACCTTTATAGTGAATAATCAGTCTTAATTATTTGAGTCTTTAATAATGAAATAAAACGATATAAAGTATATCACAGTCAAGGTCACAGTTTGTATTTCAACATAATAATTTCTGCATTAACGACAAAATAAGAGCATTTATTTTTTAAATTAAAAAAGTAGAGTAAGTAATGATATTTTTTGACACACAAAATTCATTACAATACGACACAAAAATTTCAGAAATTTTATATATCCATATAAATGTAATTTTTTGAATATCCATTTTCGATCGATTGTTACTTTTCAAAACATACCTTCTCATTTTTAACGTTAAACAATTACCGAAAATAACATGGTAAATCATTATTCTAAGAAAAAAAAAAGAACTAACAAGAAACCTTCTTAAATTACAACACGAAAACATTAACTCATACATTCGCAAATTGAAATCCCGCATATCTTGTCTTCCATTCACGAGTCATGCAACTTTTGTGTGTATAATAGTATACTGCACGCGACCATATAAATCAAGCGTCAGAAAAAGGGCTTAAGCCCGGACGCCATGCACTCGACGCCATTAATAATCTCGGCGTCGTGTAAATTTAGAAAAAGCGAGTAGTAGAGAGAGAAAGATTAACTCGGACGCCCTCATCTCTCGAGACACACACACACCGATTTAGCGAGAGATCTAGTGCAACAAGTCGACTGACCTCCGCGAGAAACTGGGTAATTTGTTTCTGGGATGGGCGAATTTACTGCGAGCGAGTTTTCAAGGGTAGTTGGCTTTGAAAAATCACGAAGTAAACCATTCTTCATTGAATTAAAATACCGAAAGTTAAAATTAATGAATACTCCGCATCAAAAAATTCCAAAATTCCTCGAAAAATCACTTTTCAGCGATGTATAATGAGCACACAGAAATATACCACAGCGCAAAGTCGCGTTCTCAATCGGGAGCTTGACGAAAAGACAAAAAAACGAAGACAAAAAAAAAAAGAAAGGGAGCACAACGAGGACCGTCTAGTCGGCTTTAAAAAAGTGCGCTTATGTCGGCTTCGTCTCTGCATCTTCCGCGAAGCGTCTTCCGGCTCTCTATCTATATGCACTGCAAAAGTGGAGAGAGCGACACATCCTGTGCCTTCTTTCAGACGAGACGCAGACGTCGACTTATGTTTTCGGTGATTTTTCAATTTTTGTACGCTTGCCAAGTGCCACTTGTCAAGCAATGTTTTGAGCGCGTGTGGATACTTTTCTGTCGGCTGTGGCGGCTTCTGTTTTGTTGAATTTTTTTTTGTTTGATACTTTTTTTATACGTTGGGTTTTTTGTCAGTATGAGTATCAATTTTCTATCCGACGAGAGTTAAAAAAGTTATTTTGCGATCGCTATATACACTTACTACATCGTTAAATTCGATCGAACTGGAACGTACGTTTCGTCGTAAAAAGTGACATTTCTATCATAAGCAATTATTATAAAAGCGTAATAGGAAGATAACCTTTATGCTCAGTCCGTATAATAAAAAAAAGAAAATAACTATCCTACTTTCGCGAACAAAAGCGGCTATTAACACACATTTCCGCGAGCAAACAATCTCTCGCTCGATATAATATAACGTTTTGACGACAGGTCTAAAACTCTTTTACGACATCTCCAGTCAACATTCCATAATCTCGCGCGCAGACGAAAAAAAAGAGGCAAGGTAAAACGACAAGGCAGTAAACTTCAATCAAACGTATAAAACCGATCGACGTTCAAATAGTACAAAAGTCGATATATCATACTCCCTCAATTTTGTTTTGTTACCTTATAGAATAATTTTTACAACGCTCGCAGCGTCGCAGTCCATTAAAGACTTTTTTTGTTGTAATGCTACTGTAACCTCTTTCGCGAACACGCGACAAAAAAATTATGGAATAGCTTGCACTTGGTGTGTGCGCGCGATAAGATTCTTTTTTTTTATTGGTTGTAATGTCGTGCAGGGGACCATCAATTTTAGTGACTAAGCGACATTTTTCCGTAAGCGTGTCATCCTTGACGGAGAGAGGCTTGATATTTGTATTATATTTAAGTGATACTATTTTAGGCTTGAGAAAAAATAACTTGGGCGTAATAAGACTCCAGCTGAAATAGTTTTTGAATCGAAATTATTCTCATTATTTGATAAATTTTCTATTCAACGTGAAAATTGGTTTATGAAAGCTCGAATGACAAGTAATTAATTTTCAGAAAATCAAGGCTCTTACCAATTACTCAATCTTTCTCTCTCTCTCTCTCTAGAAATACAAAAAACAAAGCCGCAAGCACAACCCAACAGATCAATAACCCTCTTTGCTCGCACTTCTTGCCCCGCTGCACTTGCAAGCACGGCCGCGGCGTCTGGCACAAGATTCTGGGCGGAGTGTACTGCCTGGAAGCGCAGTAGCGTCGAGCGATGTTTTCGTAAACTAAAGCCTGTGTCTCTCACTCTCTCGCTGCAAAGGTTGTTTTACTGCCTCAGCTACGCCCATTCGCACTAATAAACTTGCAAATGCCGACGACTACTCGAGGGCTTTTGATTGTTTAGCTACTGCCGCGGCGCGAAAGGATGATGGTTTTATAGGTTGAGGCCGTATTAGACCATTGCAAATGAAAATTATATACCGAAAAGAATGAATAAAATTAATGGCGTGTCACGAGGGGGAAAAAAAACGTCTCGCTTCGCAAGATTGTTTATGGGAGGACCCGAAAAGATAATAACCTTGTCGTCGTCGGAGATAAGAGCGTCGTTTTTTTTTTCTCTTTCTCTCTCTCCTTCATCGTTGTACTAGCCAATCGTAAACGCCAAGTCGCACTGCTGACCGTGTACGAAAGAGAGAGAAAAATTGCAGCGCTTATGAGCAATTTCGTCGCTTTATATATATAGATACGCGAGTAAATTTTTTACAGCCAAACGTAGGCGTTTGCTTGTAAGACTTTTTATGGATGGAGAAAAAAAAAGGGAAGAATGTCGATCGCTTGTACGGGATAGTGACTCGCTTGAAAAAGAAAAAAAAATAATCCTCTGTAATGGTCGCTACTGCACTTAACTCGAGAAGAAATTTCGTTCGAGCATTCAATTATATCGCGTGACGAAAAATCAAGTGAGTTCAGATGAATAAGAAAAAAGAATCGAAACGGAAACGGACGGAGATTTTTTATTTTTGTTGGCATGCTCGTTCTATAGATATATACATATAGTAGTGTTCTGTTATTGCATGGCTTCATCAAAGCTCGTCAGAGAGAGAGAGAGAGAGAGAGAGAGAGAGAGAGAGTGAGAGAGAGCCGGACGGCCAATCATCCCATCTATCCTGCGCCGCGTGCACAAGCACTTTCGTGGTCCCTGACCCAATCTTATGATTCAAAAGTGATCTCTCTCTCGCACTCCATCTACATTTGTCGCCTTTTATACAATTGCCTTTCGTGGGTGTCGTGTCTATCTATTTCGGTATCAAGTGCCGTATGTCTCGTTTTTACCGGTGCTCGTTCGCGCACAAACTACAATTCATAATTACACGTACATCACACGAGTTGTCGGCAAGTGAACTTCAAACGTCGCGTCGAGTCGTTGTGGGAGTTGCTTTAAAATGTAGAGAATTATTTTTCCACGTTGCAATCCGAGATGAGAAAACGTGTATATATGTATTTGAGGACTCGGACTCGTATATAAGCAAAGCCAACAGCTGCGTCGCAGCTCCCTGTTACGATTTGCTTCTCTTGCATTCCTTTCGTATAAGATATGTTTGGGGCTTTCGACCATACGAGAATATCTTCGTCGACGTCGGTCGGCGGCGGCGTTGTCTCGAGGAGCACACATGTGTGTCTGCGTGCATCCCCTCCTTTGGCTCTTTACTTGTGTGTGATCTGTGTGCTGTATGTGCGCGAGATCTGATTTTTTGATGTTGAAATCAGAACGGAGTTTATTGCTGTATTACGCGAATTCTCTGATTTATAGAGTATTACATTTTTTGGTATTTACGTATTTGATAATTTTATTTTATTTTTTAATTTTTATGCAGGATAAAAAATATGTTGAAAATGAAATGCTGCGCCTTTTCTTATTAATTTGAGAGTCAAATAATTAACAGTAATTATAATCACATCACAATACCCAATTGAAGCTTCTCTACTCATAATTACAAATAATCAAATTTTAGAAGTATCAAGTTTATATATTAAAAAAATTCACGAAAAGAAATAATTCAAAACTTTCGTAAACCCAAAAATGAAAAGCACACATGGCTTATATTTGAAAACCCACATCGCACGGAAAAGGATTAAGTCCGGCGATAAAAATCCCAGCAGTAGTGGAGGATTGCTCCTTCCTCTTTAAAAGGCACAGCCGGGCATACAGCTGAGAGAGAGAGAGAGAGAGAGCGAGAAACAAAGGTTGCAGCAGCTATTTCCGAAAGCCCTTCGGCCGGAAATAAATATTCTCCGGTGTATTCTCGTTCGCCGGCGCGCGGCGGCGGCGAGATAAAGCTCGAGAACTGAAACGCGACAGGAAGTCGCGGCTTCCACCAGAAAATGAAAAAAAAAACATCGTGCTTATATACAAAGGTAATTAACGCCCTTTTTAATTTTCTAAATTTTAACTGCTTAATGAATGTTCTTCAAGACAGGAAAGAGACAAAAAAAAACATAGTTGATTATCGTTTCGAATAAAATGCTTTAATGATAAACTGTTCGAGGCATATTTATACATATAGTAATAATAATATTTATAAAATCGTATGTTACATCGAGAATGAGGCTGCTCATTATTAAATAATCAGTGACGCATTTTTGCATTTTATCTTCGCACTCATTCACTCGTTCACTCGTATATGGCGACACAGGTGGCTTCGATAAATCTATACAATACTTTGCGATAGCCACGCATTTAAATACAAAAAAAAATGAGAGAGAAAAAATTATTAATCATAGCGAAGACAACTCAACGATATACATCGAGTAAAAAAAAAGAAACATATCCCACATCACATTCACACAATCGAGCTTATGCAACAAAAAACATCGGTTTACTCTCGTTTATATATTTTTTTTCGTTTATCACAGACAGGTTGTGTGTATTTGTGTCAACCCTCGGACTGACTGTACATAATAATATAAAACATGTATAAGACCAAGGACGGAGAGAAGTGATAACAACACTACGTCTTAACGATGGCCTCGTGATTCTGATGATCTGGTTTAGTAGGCAGTGGTCGATTGGCCATTTTGCTGCTACTCAATTGCTGCTGCTGTTGCGGCTTTGGTTCTGGCAGTTCCGAATAAAGATGACCAGTTACGTCCGAAGGATCCGCGTATTCGCCCAACAACGATTCCGGACTTTTTGGATTCTGCAGCTTCTTCGAGCCGTAAAAAGTCTCGCCTAACGTCTGAAAGAAGCTTCTGCTCTTCTTGTCGTTAGCAGCAACTTCTTGCTCCTGCATCGACGATCCATGCCCGTTGATGACATCCGGGGGTAGAGGCTGTGGTGCCCTGCCTGCCAGAGTCGCGAGTACGGGCTCGGTCAATCGACTGGTACTCGGCACTGTCTCGTCGCCCGGCAGCTCCGCGTACAAATGATTCTGATCGATCACCCTGTGATCCCTTGGTTCCGCGTAATCTGTGATTTGCGGTCGTGGACGCATCAACGTCGGCAGTAGTTTGTCCAACGACGGAACTTTCGTACCGATACTCGTCGACGGTTGTCGCGGACCGATTCGCGTCCTGTTCGGTTTTGGCCTGATCATGTCGTAAGAGTTGGCGTCGAGCGACGGTCGTCTGTCGTTGTTGTTGTTATTGTTATTACAACTCTCCTCGACTTTGATGAGATCGTAGAGATGCTCGATCATGTCGCGAGCGTAACTGTACTGTTCCGGATCGGTCAGTCTCTCTCTCAGCTCCGTCAGATACTCCTCGGTCAGCTCCTCGGGCAACGTCTGCGTCGCTTTGTTCTCCGAGAAGGCGTAATCGGCTCCGCCCTCGGCGCCAGCGGCTCCCGCCTGATCCTCGTTTTCGGCCTCTTGATGGGCTTCTATGTCGAGAATCCGAGTTTCCGGCTGCAAACCCGCGTACTCGTGTACGCTCAGTCGCGAGATCGATCTCGCCGACGTGGCGGCGGTCATGCCGCTGTTCGGCGAGAACCATGAGTTCGTGAGATTCAGCGATCCTGAGGTTAATTTAGGACAAACACCCCGACGACGCATGTAGAGGATACCCGAAGTGAGGATCACTACGCACAACGAGAACACCGCCACAACACAAACTATCATGATGATCCGCTTCTCGCGTTCCATCTGATCAGGATCGCTCATCTCTACGTCGAAGTAGCCCTTGTGTCGGGGATACTGATGTGGACCGACGCTCGGTGGACTCACACTCGGCTCCGATTTGGCAGTCGGCGAGGTGCAGTTGATTCTCTTGTCGGTCTTCGAGCATATCGTCTGAGTGTAATTGCGCATGCCGAGGTAACCCTCCGGCAGATTGAAGCAATTCATGAGGAACTTGTCGATCACGCAGTAACTCGAATCCATGATCCACGACACCGAGGTGTTACTGCCGATGCGCTCCTGCACCCAACTCTCCAGATTACAATTACACGTGACTTTGAAGTAATTACTGCCGACTCGCGCTGCCGTTACGCTCTGGGAGATCTCGACGAAGGTTAACGAATTGGCTTCGGCGTCGTGAACGTGATTGCCGGAAAATGAGAATTCCAAACTCGTGGCTTTGGCCGTGTCGGAGGTTATGGCACTGATGGCGTTGGTTTCCAGACGCTGGAACAGATTGTAATCGATGGCGATGCGATTCCACTGGTGGAACACAATCGAGTTGCGATGAAGATTGAAGAACTCGTTGTTGTTGAAGGTCACCGTCGCCACGGTTATGTCTATCGCTCCGGATTCTACCTCGGATAATCTGCGGAAGAAGCAAACGCAAAAATTATATTTTCTGAGTCGATTGATTAAAGATTGTTAAAGTGTATCGATCAACATACCTAGAATACTGTATGGTCAAATTATTAGCTCCAGCTCTGAAAGCTCCAGCTCGTACAGTCTTCATTCTCACGTCGACGAATTCTAAACCATGTATGAGAGTTCGATCGCTGAACGCTCCCGGCTCGATCTCGACGATCGACGCGTTGCTTATGACCACGCTGAGTATGTTCATGGCGCAGAACGCGTCTTTCTTGATGCTACCCGTCCACAGATCGTCCATACGGATCTCCGCGGCTGTCGAGGGAAACACCGCCGTTGGCAACTCCGGGATTTTTACGCTTTGGAACATTATCTGCGAAAAAAAGAAGAATATTCAAAATTAAAATGAATTGTCGTCAAAGGATGTTCTTTCGAGAATAGGAATAATGTGTTTACCTTGGTCGCTGGTCCATGCCGACCGTGCTGCGGAGTCTCGAACTTGAAGGCGTTGCTTGACAATTCCAAATTCGGCACCTCCCTCACGTTGATCTGCAGCAGCCAGGAGAACGCGTTGGGTTTGATGGTGACGTGTTTGCATCTGGATATCGACACGCTCAACGGACCCTTGGTGTTCTTGAACGCGTGACTCTCGAGTATCACCCGATTGCACTCGGACACCTCAAGCAACGGATTCGGCGCGCTGATATTTTGAAAAGCTTGCTTGTTCGCCACCACCGTGTAAATTCCCGACACGTGCACGCGTTTCAGTTGGGCGCCACCGGTGAAAGCTCCCGCTTGGATGCGCAATTCGCGGCAATGCGATACTTCCACTTCCATGGTGTCTTCGGGGATCATACCTTCGGATAATTCGACGTTCTGAAACAGAAGATTGAAAGAGTTGGATGTTAGTCTCGATGAGTAATCGGTTATTTTTGTTGAGTATATATAAACGGAAATTATTGCCCAACGTTGATCGTCGATTTCGCGGAAAGAGAGTATCTATTAGGTGTAAAATAATCGAGAGTCAATAAAATTCGCTCTATCGAAAACGTCTGCGACTGTCTTATCGTAAGTTAAATAAATCAGACAGACACAATTGTGGTTCATTAGCCTCTCCTCTCGTCAAAGTCAAGTTATCCATTTTCCAACAAATCTGACGCAAAAAAAAAATATATATATAGTGAACGACAAGACAAACAAGCTTCGCACGGAAAACTGTGTCTTTTCAGCGGATGAGCGTTACGTAAGCATTGGCCTTCCAGGGTGTTATGTTACCCATATATATATACGCAGCGTCCAAGGTAGCGCGCGAAAAATTATGCGAGAAAAATTAAACGCAACGGCGTTTTATGCTATTTCACAACGTATTTCGCGCGCGCTTGTAATTGCTGAATTAACCTGTCGCGTTCCGAAGTCTCTTTTGTTTATTGTTGTATTTCGATTGCGGGGATGATTAGTGTGGAAATTTCCTCGCTTGTAATACGCAAAAAAAAAGCCAAATGACGCATTAACGATCTTAATCTCGCGCTCGCGACCCAAATGTAATCTCGCGCGATCATTAATCAAAATGAAAAGAGAGAGAGAAAAAAAACGGGAGTTCTAAGAAAGAACAAAATAATAAAAATTCACTCTCGATCGACAGGCAAGAGAGGCAGCGTTCAAGGTTGACTTGCGTGCTGCGCGCGTGAAAGTGAGTCAGAGCACAGTAGCTTTTATATTATATCGAAAGGCGCTCGTCGTCTTTAACTTCGGGATGCGCTTCCGGCACACAAACACCAACACACAGCGCGTTATATTTATAAAAGACGAGTGCATGTGAAAGATGCACGCACTCGGGATATACGATATTTTTCCCTCTCTTTCTTTCTCTCGCGCGTATCTTTTTTTTATGGTCGAACAGTGGCAGCAGCAGGTGCGCGACTTTGGCTTTTGTGTATATATAAGCTTATGTATCGAAAGTGTTACAACACGTGCGGAAATAACTTTGCGCAATAGTGTGAGGTTAATGTTTCTGAAGATAAAAATAAAAAAAATAATTTTTTTTAAGAAAACGTCGTTTTTCGTCTAATTATCTTGTCAAAAAGCCAAAGCAAACATTAGCGAGTTCAATGGCATGAGACAACAATCGTGTCTCTCTCTCCGATTATCCCGCGCATTCCATTCCAAGCTTCAAGAAAAAAAAAGGGAAGAGGCGCAAGCAACACAAACGATCGGCTTGTAATTCAAACAAACACGAATCGCGGACAGACGTTCTGTGTGTCTGTGTATTTGGAAGCAACGTCGTCGTCGTCGTCATAACAGTATATTGCACTTCCTGTCCCTCCTTTTCCAAAATAATTTACATTCGAAGGGGAGGAGGAAGAGGCAACCCAGCTGTGGTGATGTAAGAAGCCGGCTGTGGCACCTGAGATTTTTATCGATGAAAAAACGAAGGGAAAAAAATGGTATAACTGTGAAAAGAAGCCGCGAGTGATTTGAATATTCTTTGCCGTGTTATGGAAGATGATAGATCTCTTGAATTCGTTAAGATCGTGTGATAATGACGAATGGAGCTACGAAGAAAAATATATAAATCGTTCGAGGTGTCATTGACATCGTAAAAGGCACACGATATAATTTCGATGAAAACGAAGTCAACCTTTCTAAATCTTTACAAAGATCACTCGTCAAGCTTAAACAAACAAGCAAACCCCTTCGCAAAAAATCGCACGCCCCGACACGCCTCTCCCCGATAATATAATAATAATCCTCGAGGCTGCGCAAAAACAAACCAGAAAATGCATGAGTCAATGTTTGCGCCGAGAGATAAGCGCTCATCATTATCATCAGGCAGCTGCGAAACTTCTCCTTCTTCCAAGGCAAACCTGCAAATTATTACTACACGCAAATTGTGGAGCGAAAACTTGCTTCTGCTTTTTTTGCTTGCTTAGGTATAAAATTAATTCATCGCTGATATACAAAAAACAATTCGTCATTGAAAAGTCCAACTCGAATTTTCGCGTGACTAAGACATTCTATTTTCTAACGCGGCTATTTCGAGATGCGAAGCGCGTTTCAGCAGCACAAAGGGACTTTTCGCACGACGGGCGGTCGGTTGTGTACGAGTTTTTGTCTTTTCGATTTTCACGGCTGTATTCTTCTTCGGAGGGGGCTGTCTTATTTGGGTTTTCGCGGCGATTATTTGCGTCGAGGAGCGAGGATTGATATGAGTGACGATTAATGTTATTTTGGGTTGAGAGGATTATTTTTTGAATTGTGTAATTTTTAATAATTACAACAGATATGTCTATTTTTATTGTGAAAACATCAAAGCTTAACTATAACGAACAGCACGAAAATAAAAATTTCTTTTTTCACCGCCCGTACGAAAAAAAACCATGTAGAACGTTCTAACTTCCAACATAATCTCTTTTTCGAAAATCCCCTCGAAAGATCATAAAAAAAAATCCAACGACCGAAGAAGCTAAGCCCCTCTTCGAGAAAGAGAGAGAAAAAAAATAAGAAACGAGCGCGGCGCATCAGATGCGCTCGATGGTTCTCACGTCTCGGGCAGGTTTCTTAGCGGCAAGCAGCAGCTGCAGCTGGCGAATTAATTCCGTTGGCCAGGCGCCCGCGCGCCTATGGCTCTTTTTTTTTCACATTTCATGCGTGATAGTCGGATTCTCAATTAGACATTCGATTTTTTTTCTTTCATTTCGTCGCTGATATAACGTTGCGCGCGTGTATTTACCGAGATAACAGTGGGTTGACCTAAAAAAAAGGGAAACTCAGTAGCTTCTTTGTCGGATGGATTTCTACGAAGAATGCTTTTGCCGAGTATTAATAGTTGCGTTTAATGTTGCGAAGATCGTACATCGTAAGAGTATCAAGAGATAACCCATAAACCTCGAATATGTATTTCCCATAAATACATTTTAAAGCTCAAAAGATGTGATAAACGATCGACATTTTACAGAAAAAAATGTTGTAGATGAGCATTTAACATCCTGATAAATAATTAAATAGTTTACTCGTTTTCGAATTCAAACGGCGTGTATAAATACGTATGAATGAGTCCCTCGGAAAATGGAAATTGGCGCTTTGCCATCGTGCCGCGGCGTATACACAAACAATAAAGAATTCGCGCGCGTCTTGATGGCCAAGGAAATTGACGAGGAAATCGAAACTTATTATTCTTTTTTTTTCTTTTAAAGATCTCGGGAGTTTTTTTTTTCAAGCGTGTTTACAACGTTTCTAACAGCGTGAAAAAACTGAACATGCGATTTTGATGATTCTTCATTTTCTTTTCATCGAAAGTCGTGTCATCCACCCACAAAAAAAATCCAAGTGAGATAAACAAAAACTCGAAAGTCTATTATATCTCTCAACCGCACACAGAGCAAAAACTTGCAAGATAACCGTATGAGTACTCGTTCCATTATCCAAAGCGATGATTCAGTGCGTGTGTGTCGTCGGCATTATAGCTTCTGTACTCACACAATATCCCGCAGGGAATATTTTCTCATTATCCGTAAACATATTATGTACGCGCGCAACCAAAAAGGATTACACGGTTAAAATGAGAAGATTTACAGCGAGTTACGATTATAATTCGCACAGTGGCGGAATATTATCTCGACGGCATATATAAATGCATTATACTCGCGTTTAACGACGTTTGAGACTTCAAACTTTGACGACCTCTTGACCCACAAGACAAACGCGCACAATGCGCACTTGAGTTTTGGGAGAGAGAGAGATGCGCATGTCTTGCTTCTAGATGGGCGTTTATTATCATTGCACTCTCGCGCGCGAAATTGAATGCACAACAGCAGCAGCAGCAGCAGTACCGAATTATAACGCACCCCATCTCAAATGCGCGAGGCACCTATTGTGCGGATGTATGAGAGCTTGATATGCCAGTAAAGGCTTCGAGATAATAAATTTCAGTGTTTTACAAAGAAAGAAAAAAATCAATGAAAAATAGAAATCTTATCGAAAAATGATTTTTAAATCGAAGCTTCAGATAAAGCGACACGCGGAAGTCGAACTTGTTGGAATAGACGACTAGTATAAGTAAAGAGAGACAAGAGAGAGCAATGACCTGCATTGCACCGAGCTGCTTTAATCAATGGCCGCAGCAGCAGCAGCAGCAGAAGTGTATACTGGGAGACTCTGTTATCGTTGTGTAAAAGCTCTTGTGTTTTATCAAGCGAGAGAATACACGTGAAAAGAATGAGAATCGAGCAAAAAAAAAGAAAAGAAAATTGAGGAACATGCGCATTCCTTGAAGACTCGGCGAGGATTAAATTAGAGCCCATCTGATTGCCGTTAATTGAGCGAGTTAATTGCCCTCCCTCCACCCCGTGTGAATTATATATCCCATACGGCGGCAAGTTCACGCGCGATTAGATCGACAATTGACGATTGGAAAGCCGTGCTTTGGGGGAATTGATTGTTATTATGCCGAGGGATTTATGAAAATTTCGTTTAATGAATCATTGTCAATTCGTGTGTGAGTGTGTTTAATAATAATCATCGATAAAAAATTGTACTTTAATTGTATGTAATCGCGGCTCCCGAAAAATTATCATATCATTAGATACGAAGCAGCCAGTACAGTTCCAACCTTGTAATCCGACCTTATGAATGGCAAGCACTCTTTTTCAACAAGGTCATTTACTTTTTGTATGACGAATCTTTCTCTCTCTCGAAAAAGATGTGGGCGTTTCGAGCACTCACACATCACGCGCGTGAGAAATGATTCTTCGCGAGATGTATGCGTGTATAATAAAGTCGTCAATTTATTCGTTGCAGCTTGGAATTATTTTTTTTTTTCACCGCGTCTAATTCAATCTCGCCTTAATGCAAAAAAGAAAAAAGCTTTACGTCACCTCATCAATATTCTAAAAAAAAAAAAAATCGAGTGCACGCGAGAAAATAACGCAAAGCCATATACACATATATAATTGCTTTGCACTTTGAAGTTTTCTCGACAACATTTTTCAAAGAGTGTGCGAGTGTATATGTGGCGGCAATCTGCGTAATTATTCACGCACGGAGAGCTGCTGTTACGACACTTCCTCTCTGTATTTCTCTATACTGTACTCAACAGTCGATTGTGTGTGTGTGCCGTGTGCGTGCGCGTCAAAGACACATCTTCTTGCACTTAATTCATGCCTTTGCATGGGAGAGATAAAAAGAGAAAGAAGGAGGTAGGGAGACCGATCTCCTCTCGTTATAAAGCGATTACAATTACCTTCTTACGGGGCGCGGCAGTTGCGAATTTTTTTTTTTTATTCACGTTTCGTGAGTTAAGAAATTAGATTTAACCTTTGAAGCATCGAAACCTCAAAATTCAAACAGTAAGTACACTTTGCATATGTATAAATTCCGTGAAATGTAAACCGATCGAAATTATTGCCTTTACGTCTTCGAATGGCAAGTTCATATATATATAGCATAGTATCAAAATTAATAACCGAACTCGTTTGCAAACTTAGTATACCGCTGGAGTTTGCGCCAGTGCAGGCGTCGTAAACTGGGGGTCCGACGACGAAACTGCCGAAAGCTCTCAAGTCATCCGCGCCAATTTTGGCATTAAGTGCCGCCAAAGTACTATATACTCCACGTGAAATATTTCGCACCGATTCAACGCGCGAAAATTATTAATATTACGTAATATATCGCAGTGATCGAATAAACTTTCGCGCTAATGTCAATTACAATCTACGCTGGTTAAAGCGAGTAATAAAACTCGACGAAAAAAAAAAGAAGAAGAAGAAGAATAAAGAAAGAAGAGAACATGGCTGTGGTAGTAAGTATATAGATATGAAAGAGGCATACTGTAACTCCGGCATTCATCGGCTGCGAACGCCAAGTAGCTTGCTACACACTAACACACACAGTAGCAGCAGCAGCAGCGCGAAGCAGGATGTCGGCTATATCTATACACCGCCCCCGAATAAAATTCTTTCGACTCGCCGCTGTCGTCTATTCTATTTAGAACCGGATTCATAATGGAATTATTTTTCTCTCTCTCTTTTTTTTATTGGATTAATCAGATTCGATTTAGAGAGAAAAAAAAAAGAGTTTGTGTGTTATATACCTGCAACGATTTGTAATCTAACGATAAGGCTAGAATATGATTCATTGCTGTTTGCGTTTAAAGCGAATAGATAAAAAAAAACCGTCAAGGTAAGAGAGAGAAAAAAAGTTTTTTATTGACGAGAAGAAAAAGAAAAAAAAATTGAATAAACTATCCACATTCGACGAAGTTCATTGACGACCCTACTACACCCGTCCATTAGAGATCAATTGGAATTTTTTTTTCTCTCTCTGTTCAATCTTGCGTTATGACCCGCATGCATGGACATCCTCTCTCTCTCTCACTCACTCGCGTATTGACACCGCTGAAAGAGAGCCATTGTGGTAGATAAATTAACCTCCCCTCGCTTTGTGTATCGACCGGTTGTGATTTATTTTTTTTTTCGTTTGTACGTTTGTCTTCTTTAGAAAACTTTTTTTTTCCTTTTTTTTAATACAAAATCGTTGCAGTTAATAATTATCAACTCGACATTCATCTATACTTCGCGTATATATGTGTTTTTACGCTTCGTTGAACTGCAGCATGTATGGATATTCAATGAGTATATAGCAACAGCGATTGTCACGTGTGATTGTAACGTGAGGAGATTATGCGTTAGTCTTTGCAAAATGATTTGATGAATAAGGAATCGTCGCTTGTATTTATTCACTTTTACAACATAGCAACGTTGAATAAAAAAAAAGACAATTATACAACAACGATAATAATAATTCACGCGCGTAGGGGGGGAGGGTCAAGCCGGCGTGTTGCATAACAATGCAACTCTCCACACGGTGGCGGAAGTCAACCAAAAACCATTTTTTTCGAGGGTCCCCATACAGCGCGTTATGTATATCTCGCCGAGCGCATCGTCATCACGCGACGCGCGTCCATGACAATGGGACAAATACATTTTCCGAGAATACACACCGTCCTCGTGAGAAATTTTCACTACGCTTTCCCTCTCTTAATTAACGCGGCGTTTCGAGAGAGCTTTTCGTTTGTAATTACCGGTAATTAGTGAAGAAAATTTTCTCTCTTTTCGGCGGAGTGAAATTTAAACGTCGGCAATTGCTTACTCAAACCAGTGGAATATTTCGAATTAACTTGCTCGATGAATCACGCGCGGTTATTACTTGAAAAATCCTTGCTTTAATACGTAATTTTTTTTTTCACGTGGATGAGACGCAAGCAACAAGTCGTCGTCGTCGTCGTTGTGTCAGATGCGCGCGCATAAAAGGACTATCGTATATGTATAAGTCGAGTTCGATCAGCTTGACGTAGCGTGTGAACATCCATTCGATGCAACGACGAGATATAATATTCAAGAAAAAAAAATTTATGATACTTTGCAGTCTACGGCTTGACGGTCCTTTGAAGACATTTTTTTTTTTCTCCTAGCTGTTTAACGGTTGCTGTACGTGCGTTGAAGCTTGATTTTTCATTTCTGATCTGTATCTTCATCGGTAGTTTACGGTTGCATCTCGACAAAGGAAACATGCTACTGGTAATACATAATATTCTTTTTTTTTTCTTTTCATCTAGCAAACCATCTACATGCGATTAGAATGCAAATTCATTAGGCGATACACATTAAGAACGCATTAGTCACTCGGCAGTAGGCTAATTGAACGCAAAATAAGCAAACAAACTAAAGTCCGCGTCTCTGAGAAAGTCAACAAATATCACTCGACGACGCGACGCGCGGCTGCATAAATATCCACCGAATGAAAAAGTCAATTGAAAATGAAGAAATTTCAAAAAAAGGGTTGCATTACGCAACGCGCCTGCGTCGAATTGACTTTAATAGTTGACCTCACTCTCTCTCTCTCTCTCTCGAGATGTGTATCGATTGTGTAGAGAAAATCGATTGTGTTTTACGATGATGACTGATCATTTTTTTTTTCTTTTCGAGCGATAGCGAAAGTTTAGTTACGCAAGTGCTAAATTCTCTCAAGTTAAGTTTACACGCGATCACTAAAAAAAAAAAATTCTCCGATGTGCGTCTAGACTTTCGTTGCCCATCATATATATACCATACACCCGCACATGTGCTATACAGAGTTGCCACCCGTCAGAGTCGTTGACTCTCGCACACGCGCATCGTACATATATACAGTGGCTCTCATGCTGCGATGTATTTAAAGTGAGAAGAATTGCTTTTTAATTTTTTTTTCTTCGATGCTGGTTGTGAAATCATGGGATTTACGATTTTTAGAAAATTGTGACTTATTTTGATATTTTTTAACGATTAATTTTTTACGGTTCGTTACGCTTCGTTATCCGTACTTTGTAAACGATTGATTTCATTTTATCGTGCGTTCATCGATTGCCATCTGGATTTTTATCGAGGAATTACATTGAATGGAACTGCGTGTAAAACGCAATTGGAATTGAATCTATAAATGTCGTCCGTCTGATTCACATTCTGTTTTATACTCGATACGAGAAGACAAAGAAAAAAGTCATTTACGTTCGAAGCAAAATTGAATTCATCGGCATTTTCATTCGAAATGACAACACATCTCACCGCAACGCGACAGAAAGTGCAAGTGCGTTTCCCCCACTAAAAAAAAAGAAGATTGAGAGAGAAGCACTGACTAAGAAGTCTTAGTAACACTCTCGTCGTCCGTTCTTTTTAAGAATTACAACTAACGCCAACGCCAGCTCCAATAATCGGTAATTCTACACTGAACTTTTCCTCCCAAAAAAAAAGAAGAAGAAATCGGTAGCCGTGACGGATTTACAGCTCGTATATGTACACATAGGGATCGAACCTGTTTCTCCCATCCTGGGAAAAAAAAAAGTAAAAAGGGCCGACATCGATTACGCACGCACATATACAGAGGGAATGAAATCCAGCCGAGCGCAGCAAGTGGAACGAGAGAGAACTGTTGCTCACTCATGGTGCACGTGTACATCGGAATACGTATGTATTTTTAGATTATTTTCAATCGAAGTCGTCGTCGTCTGCGCAAAAAAAAATAGTAAAATCGAAACACACGTAACCTGTTGCTTAATTAAAAAACTCTTTTATAATAATCGTCGTGAAAGTAAAAATACGAGGCATAATAAAACCTGCTGTGTATAATAAGCCTCGAGGCTAAAAAAACTTCTTCATACCTGCTTATAACGCAGCCCATTCAACATATATATTTCTTTCACGCGACCCTGGGTATTTAAATACACGACGAGCGACGATGATGGTGTTATGATGGGAAACCAGTTAGAAATTTTTTTTTTTTTTGAAGCACCTGTTTTTTTATTCAGAAATAAATTTCCTTTAGACCCACTTTATAGATACTCGTTCTACTTCTTTTTAAAGTGTACTCGATCATCACTCTCGACCCGATATTATTCTCGCGATAAATCCATTGTTACTTTGTTCTTGCTTTTTTTTTTCGCGCAACGTCAGCCCTTCTTTATCGTTATCACGTTTTGTTTTCGCTAATTGTACTTGACAAGTCAAGTACAAGTTGTTTTCTTTTTTTCTCTCTCGTTGATTTACATGTGCCTTCGTTGTCACACGAGTATATATACATACGTAGTTGAAACTCATTGTGCATTCCAGGTGACGCGTCATTATTATGAGTGTGTAAAAGCGACATGACTCTTTTTCTCTCTCTCTTTACTTTTTTTTTGTTCTCCTTCCAATGTCGATTTAGTTGGATTTCCACGTCGAGATCGTTCGTGATAGAAAATTTTTCGGAATGAAAAACTTCGCCGACAAAGGAAAGATACATGTTTGTCGAGAGAGATAGATAGAAGCGCGAGAAGATCTAATCTTCTAACCAAATGCACGGTCAACGAACGTTTGGCAGAAGATACAACTTTCTCTCTTGATACACAGAAGTAGGTTAAACCAAATAAAAAAAAGGGGGGGGCTACGACGATCTCTCCCCTTCTCGCGCGCAAAGATTCTTTGTTCGAACGAAAAAAAAATCAATTCCTCACCTGGTAGTCGGAGAACACGCATTTGACGAAAACCCAATGATGTGCCTTGACGGTACAATTGCAACCATCCATAGCGCAAATACCAACTGGTTTCGGATGTTGCTCCAAGTCTTGCTGCTCTTCGGCAAGACACAACAACGCGAACGTGCACACAACGGCGAACAACAACTCACACACAACAAAACTCTTCATCGTGAAGATCGAAGATATCACACAGAGAAATGAAGATGGAGAAGAAATAAATTCTTACTCTCTTTCTTTCTTTTTTTTTAATTATTAATTCACACTCGCGGCATTATAATGACGATGTTTAACTGCGCAGGAAAATTCAGCGCTGCTGCAGCTGACAACGACGACGACGGCGCGCTGCCGCATCGGCACTACTACTGACAGTCTCTCTCTCTCTTCGCTGTGGCTAACAAACCAAGCCAGTTTTTCGTCCACGGCTCCCCTACCACTGACTACAGCTTGTTGCTAGTCTCTCTCTCTCTCTCTCTCTCTCTCTCTCTTTCGTTCTCCCTCCGCTCACTGCCTTTTCATGAGATATAACGCTGCTGCTGCTGCTGGCTGCTTGAAAAGGCGCTTTGTATGTGTGTGTGCGCGTGTGTGTGTGCTAAGCCGAGCAGTTAAGAGTTGTAAGTTCGGTATATATATGGGAGGTTTCTTTTTTTTTCGGGTGTATATATTTGCTGAAGATTGTGTGTGACGTGGATCTCTCTGGCTATATAGGCATATTTCTCTCTCTCTTTTCCTTCGATGGGAGATGTGTCATTCGTATTTTCGGCGTTATCTCCGAGATAATATTCCGAAATGAAATTTTTTTCTCTCTCTCTCTCTCTCGAAGTTTGTTTTTTATCGCTGTATCGTCGATAAGGTTTTTTAGTCTGATAATTTATATTTCGGAGCGACTCCGAAATAACATTCAACGAGTTCTGTTTCTTTTCACTTCGCGAAAAACGATCCAATCGTTAAACAACTATGTATGTCCAAAATGCAACGAAGAATGCATGTGTTTACAATCAGCAGTGCGACCTTCACACCCTGCAGTGCTTCTCTCTCTCTCTCTTTCGCTCTACCCCCCACCTTTTCAAGATGCAGCAGTAGTCGTTTGGAAAAAAAAAATTTTCCCATCTCTTCGCACGTTTAAAGATCCCCGATGCGTGCAGCTGTGAGAGAGACTTCGTGACCGCGACTGCAGGTCGAGACAGGTCTCGAACATCTTTTTTTTTTCTTTCGGGGGTGTGGGAGAACGGAGGGGTCTATATTTACTTTAGCGTTTTATCGTAGGCGTGATTTTTCCTTGCTTTTTTCTTTTTTTTTTGTTGGTTGCAAGCTGGTTTTTGCTCGTGTTGCGCGATACTGGTTTTTCCGTGTTTCTAAGAACTTTGTGGTGGTGCACGTGCATTCGTTAGCGAAAACTGGTTATTTGATTTATAGGATTCTTTTTTTTTGTATGTTATAACTGCTTTATTTAAAAGAAAAATGAAAATGGAAAGTTTAAAAGCCGAAACTATCGTCGACGAAGTGAAAGTTATGATCCACTCTACAAACTCACAATTTAATAATCGATTTTACCTGTCGACAACCTTTTATCATTATCCCCGATGAAGAAAAAAAAAAGAAAAACATTTTACCATCCCAACCTCTACATACTCTCTCGCTTATTAGACAGCATAGTGTCACGCAGTCGTCGTCGTCGCATCTGGCGCGTAAAATGCAAATGTGCATAGCTATAATTCCGCAATGGCGAAGAGAAGAGAGAAAAAAACAAGGTTTCATAGCTCCGGCTGCCATCGCATATACGCGGTAATTTTCAGCGACGTTGGGGAGGGGGCGTCGCTTATTATATACGCGACTCATATAGCTGCGCTGCTAGAGTAATTAAAAAGGTTGTGTCTTGGGTGCAGTGTGCCCCGCGCGCGTTTAGACGCTATTGTTCTTTTTTTTTCTTTCATTTGCGTATTAGCGAAAGAGAGAGAGAGAGAAGAGTGTGTTTAGTTGGTTGAGTTTAACGAGCTGTGTCACTTTTAGAAATGAGTAATTTATTAATTTCAATTTTTTTTTAATTATCCAGAAACAGACATCTGGATTACTTATTTAGATACTTAAATTCGAATAACAATAACGAAGGCTTCGGCATTCGTTGCTGCTTCATATTAACAACGGATATGCAATCAGATATAGCGTCGGTATAAATCGATTGTTCTCCACTTGGTACGTGATATTCGTATTAAAACGCACGCGCAAAGACAAAACCAGTGTATATTCCAATTATTAATTTCCAATGCACATACACTCGTAAAAAAATAATTTAGCAAAGGAAAGTAATAATAATAAGTTATCAATCAATCAAACCCGCATACCAACCCCTTAAATATTTTCCCAAACGCAACCCGATATATGATCTGTTGTACCAAAACAGCAAAATAAAAGCAAGTTCATTCACGCATACACGACGGAAGCGGAAGTAATGTTAGCGGACTACCCTCGTGGATTTCCCATCGTCTGCGAGCCACGTGCTGCAAGGTCGCTCGTGAGCCCGCATAAAAGAGCCTCAGCAGCAGCAGCAGCGGCGGCGTTTACCTGCGCGAGCGGCACAGGCAATGCCAGCACGTGTCTGCCATGTGCGAGTGTAAAGAGCAGCAGTGAGAAAGTTGGCCCTCTTATACTTCTTCTTTTTTTTTTTCGATAATTAGATGCCGGGATGCTTCTCTCTCTCTCTTTCTCTGTTGATGGTTCTATTGTATGATGATTCGGCGTAGTGTGTGTAAGAATGTTTTGTGCTTTTGTATGGATGATATAAGGAAATGTCGGAAGTATAAGGATATGTTGATTGACGAGGAATGAATTGATATTTTTTTTTGCAATTTTGGTTTATAGATTAGTTATTCGAAAAGAATTTATAAAATATACATTTACCGTAAAACTGTCCAAAACTTTTTTTATTTTTATCAAAATCTATCTGAAAAAAACGATCATGCTTTTGGAATACAAAAACGATACTCATATAGCCAATAAATTCTTTCTAATTCACGTATTACCAACCATACCCACACAACAGAAACCTATAAAAAAAAAGCGCACGAGCGTGTCTGTAAAGCCCAACGACATTTTACCCGAAGACGTCAGCAGAATAATACACAAAAGCCGCGAGCGCGTCGAGCTTGAATCTTCACAGAGCTCACGTACACCCAGAGTATATATATAAAAACGTCAGGTGCAGAAAGAAAGACGCTCGCTCGCGGTCAAGTACTACTACCGCCTTATTAGGGGGGAGGACGGTAGGCCTTTTGACTCTCTCAGCTTGGCGGCCAGACGCAGAAAGGAGAGAAAAGGCCGATAAGAGATTCAGACGCCGTGTGCCCAATTAAGGCGTGCGCGCAGCAAGCCAAAATTGCACGTTTTTTTTTTCGTGCCTTGCTTTTTAAAGTTTTTTTTCTTTCTTCATATTACGTAGATATTGGGCTGGATAAGCAGGATGCGAGGAAGGATTATGTTGGTTAATGAACGGGAATTATAAGAAAGGGTATGTTTTTGATGGGATTGAAGTAATTTTCTTTTCTTTTATCACATCTACAAATCAAATCAGATTTTAACTCTTGATTGCCTTGGTGATGCTCAATTCTCTTTAATATATACCATCATTTTCAATCGAGTGCTAATTCATTTGTATGTATACCAAAAATTAACTCACACAAACGAAATTAAAAAAAAAAATAATTGTCATACTCGCAGCTGTGCCTCGAACGAGCGTCTGTTCCTGCGCGATTTGGTGTCCTGTGCGCCAGGTACGAGTGGTGGTCGTCTGGCAAGATGGCTACAACCCGACAGCTACGTCGATCCGAGCAAATGCGAACTGTCGTACGCTCGCGAGGAGATGCGCTACGGATGGCCGGCTGTCGTCAATCTCGTCACCAGAGATCAATACGGCGAGCTCGTACACGTGCCAAATTTGAAGGTCAGTTAGAGATATTTTATTTTTATCCTTTTCCATAATATTCGTTTTTTTTTTTCATTGCAAAATTTTCGTATATAGATCGAAGCGAAAGCAGTGCCAATCGACAAACGCGAGGTGACCGATTCGGAATCCAACAAACGCGTACGACCAAAAACTCAACAACTTGATCCTCTGACATTCGGTGGTCATCCACAACCAACCCTTGAAGCACCGTATGAAACTACGGTACTGGACGAGCCCTACAAAGTCAGCTTTCACGCCATCACCATTATGAAAGCTTATCGCAACTACTCTTTCGAGGAATTGAGATTCACCTCGTCGGCGCTCAAACGTTCCAGTGAGAGTATGATGGTTCTACCCAATCAGGATGGTACTTACAGAGTTACGTGGACGCCATTTTCAGTTGGATGGTATTCCATAAACGTTAACATCGATGGATACGATATGGAGGATGTGAGTACTCGAATTTTTTTAGAATTGTTTTGATTGAATTTTATTTTGATTTTGTTTCTTTGGTTCGGTTGCAGAATTACAAAGTCGAAGTGAAACGACCGCCGCAAGGTATGGAAATGCCGGCGATGAATATCGTCAAGAAGCCACTACACCTACCGAGCAGAATACGAAAATTCGTGGCTAAAAATAGCGCTGGTCTGCGAATCAGAGCTCACCCGTCCCTTCAGAGCAAACAAATCGGTATTATACCGGTCAACAGTACTATCGTGTTTTGCGATGAGGTACAGCAAAAATCATCAATAGCAATTTCAATTTTTAACTTTTTTACGTTATAAAAATCTATTCTTTTTCAAAGATCCACAACGACGACGGTGTGTGGCTAAGACTGAACGTCGACACAATCGCCAAATACTGTAGTAGCGGTCACTTGGAGGCATGGTGCTTGCAGTACAATCAACACTTGGGTAAAACTCTGTTACTGCCAGTTGAGGACCAAAAATCATCGTCCAACACGTATCACGGTAGGGAGGTACTCATCGGGAAAAAAGACTCGAACGAGGAGTAAGTAAACCGCACTTTCTCAATAAAAAATGAAAAAAATATCATTTTAATCGTTGTGGTATTCCGCAGCAAACGAAAAACCGTGACATTCGATAGCGGCAAAACAATGGCGGTGATCACTTGTGGCGCATCGGGACACAATATCAGGTGCAGACCAAGCTTGAAAGCCGCGGCCGTTGGGATGCTCGCGCTCGGCAATACCGTTACCATACAAGATTACGTAAGTATATATTAATACTTACTCGTGAATATGAGGATTATAATTACTTGAATGTTCATTCTACTTTTTTTTTGCGGTGAATAGTTTACCAACAGATACGGAACGTGGGTTAGGATAGACGACGAGTCAGCCGAGAAGTACAGTTTCGAGAGCGACGGTGAATTCTGGTCGCTCGCCGTTAACAAACACGGCGCGGCTTATATGAAAATTGTGCCTGATCCCGAGGAGGAGTCGATGGAGAAGAAGCCAACTGATAATATGGCGATCGATACGAGCGAGGTTTGTAAATATATCAACCTAATATATATTTACACTGTAAACTGAATTTTTATTGATTTATTGTTGTTATTCCGTGCAGAATCAAATACCAAATCACAAGGATTTTGATCAAAGCCCAGCGGTGGCATCGAGTAGCCAAGAGAACGATGCTTTGAACAGAATGCATTCGCTTCCAAATCACACACCACCACCATCGAAAAGTGCTGCTTCCGATGGACCCAACAGTTCGTTTCTATTCGGCACCTACGGTGGACTCAAACATCAAGACTCGCAAGCTGGTAGCGACAAACAAGTGTCCACGGATAAAACGACCGAACCATCCACGAGAATGGGTAAGAGTTACTTGGATAAGAGGCCGAGTAAGGATCGCGAAACTGGAGGTAGCAAGTTCAGTGTGTTGCAAAAGTGGCTTCGAGGTGACGATAAGAAAGGCGACGGCGAGAAGAAAAGCTCGCCTGGCAGGTAAGTTTACCGATTTTTTTTTTAATATAACGAATATACTGAACGATTGTTCATTCACCGAGCAGAGATTTTTCGGAGTTTGTCGGTGTGTCGGTGAAAGAGCTTGTGAAAGCTATGGGCGAAAGCCGAGTCAACGGTAATGGATCGACGCCACCGGATACACCGCGAAAAATGTCGCGTAGCTCGTCGCCAAAGAATCCACAGGCTGGCTCACCGCGACTTGCGAGCAGATCTTCCAGTCCTGTTCCAATACCTGGTATGTATATTATTATCTACGATAAAGCGTGTACATTATGGTTTTTTCTTCATTAGAGAGATTTTTCTCATTGTCTTGTTTCTTTTCCAATCGAATCTAGTCTTTTCTTTTTCATCCATTCCATCGTTAACGCGTGGCCGTGTTTTCAGTCTGTGTGTGTGTGTGTTTTTGGTTTTGGCTTTACTTTAGTTTAGTGGCCAGGAATTAATTTTACGTGTTTATTTTAATTACTCTTCCTCGCCTTTTTTTCCTCTCGAATTATTTTTTTTGACATAACTTTTTTTTTCGGGAATTGAAACTCGTTATAAGCTGGCTACTTTTAATTGTAAAAACGAGACACTGTTAATAATCTACTTATAAACAAATGGTGATGATCTTAGCTGGCCCCAGTCGCTTGCCGTTTGGCTCTGGTCTTTTTCCAACTGCTGTTAATGCTCAAGGTACCCTCTCATTGCTTTTCTAACATTTCAACGCAAACATAACATCATGTTGCTTGACGTTGATTTATCAGCACAAAGATTTTTTTTTTAATTTCACCACTTCATTATTAGATCGTAATTTTCGCAAAGTTTATTTTGTGAATGGTACTCGTGGGAAAATCTCGATGTACATGTAGTATTAGTGTTGCATATAAGCATTTCATTGAAAAAAAAAGCATGATATATGTTGGATACTGATTGCACATTAAATATACAGCACTACTTTCGCATCGCACATTCTTTTACGCACCAAAGCTCTATAATATTCTAAAGCAAACTTCACTATGATATTTCACAAAACATATTTTTCTCAATTATACATGTGAATGCGACACGATGAACGTATACTCGAATTTAATGACACGTTGATAGGTGGGAAAAATTTTGCTGGAGGGGGAGACAGTGCTGGCAGCAGCCCACTGCTTCATGGCTCCCCCCGAAGTATTGGAATTTCACCCCTAGGTAAGCTCTAAATAACAATCATTATGAAGAAAATATTTGTTTATACTTATGCGTCAAAATATAATCGTTTTTGGTAGATTTAGTTTAAATTAATAAATTTCATTTTGAGTAAAAAACCAATCGATAGAAAATTAATCAGTAACAACATTCTAAATAAGACAATAGTGTAGGGCAAAAAATTCCAATTAACCCACTCGGCACAATGTATAGACTACACACCGTAGGAAAAAAAATATTATTGAAATTTGAATGCAATACCCTCATAAATGTTGATCGCAGATGATCATGAAATAAAATGCATGTTATAGAAATAGTTTTTCCTTTAGAAAGTATGTTTTAAATGTGTATCTTATCTAAGTCTTATGTTAATTTAGAAAATTTTTAAACCCCATGAATATTTAGTTGTAACACGTGAATTTTCACACTTGACGCTCGAAAATGATAAGTATTCAATTCTCCCAAATAGTATACCAAATTCCAATAATAGAAAGAAAAAAAAATAATTTTACCACTAAGACAGCTCCTCGCAAATTCGTAACACTCAAAGAACAATGCTCTCCAATTAGTATCAGGAGGAATGTTGGACAGCGGCACATCGCATCGTCGCGGTTCGACGCAAAGCGACACGAGCGCACTGGTGAGCAGTCTAACTCGGGATCCATCGCAATCTCCCAGCGGGATCAGTTCAATGGCCAACACCACTAGGGACCTCTCGCCAAGTCCAAGTTGCAGCTCGTTGCACATGAAGTCCGAGGAAGCTTTGAGTCCCACCGAGACATCCAAGAAGGAGAACAGCGTTTCCCAGGTTCGTTCGTTATTTAGTTTCTTTACGAAATTCATTCAAATTCGATATATTCAATTTTAATTCACGTTTTCTTCGTACAGGATTCGCAAGACGCGTCGAGAAAAGTATCCGAGGCACAAACGCAAACGAGCCCAGAGAGTGCCACAACGGCGATGAAAGGACATTTCCCAATCAACTCGACCAACAAAGAGGAGCGACATACGCCCAAGTTCTGTCGTCGCGATCACACGAAAGTTGCGAAAGCACGAGCGAAACGCGCGATGTCACCTGCTACCTGCCAACAGACGCCGAGTCCTAGTCGCACAACTCTCAATCTCAACAAGGAGAAGGTAATTAAAGACTCTTAAAATAATATTAGCGTAGACACTTCACTGACAATTTTTATTTTGCAGGTGAAAGAAGCAATAAGCCCATCAGTAGCCGAGTGTTTACGAGCAGTATTCGCGGCGTTTCTCTGGCACGAGGGTATAGTTCACGACGCGATGGCTTGCGCGAGCTTTCTCAAATTCCATCCGACCCTACCGAAACAAGGCGCTATGGTAGTGACGAGACAACCACCAACTGCCAATGGCGAGCAGAAGAGGCAAGAGATGACTCGCGAGGAACGTGCGAGACAGAGGCATTCCGTAGAGGTGACCAACGATGGAAATTACCTGCACATTCAGCCGAGTACACTGGAGAGTTTGACGAGATCAGCGGCGAATGCCAATGCGAATAGGAGTAGAAAGAAGGTGGATGTTAATGGCACGGATGAGACGGGTTGGTGTTTAGAATTTTTCTTTTGAGTTTTTTTTTTTTTGAGAATCATTTTTTAATTGTTCGAGCTTTGTTTTACAGTGAACAAACTCACAGCGTTGCCGGAATTCACAACGGTGACGGTTCTACCTCCAGCTCTAAAGAGTCTAGTGTTTTTGTGGGAAGAGTTGAGTAACAACGTGCTCCAAGCGATCGATCAGCAAACCGTCCTACCGAGTCCGATCACCCAAATGCCAACGATCAAGCCGTCGAAGCGAATTGTCCCGGACACACCGACGAAGATACCGCAGTCGAGCGCGAAAGAGAACAACTTGGGCGAGAAACGCGACAAAAAGGTATCTAAAGAGCGCAAAGAATGGAAACCAGCCACAAAGATTCCGATAGCCGGCGGTGGTGGCGACGGTTCAGGCGGTGCAGGCATCGAGCGAGAAACAACCTGCGAGCTCTGTGGATTGATGTTTCCTCATCCCGTGACGTATCACATGAAACTGATGCATCCGGGTTGCGGATGGCATGCCGGGGGTAATGGCTACAACAGCGGTGGCAATTATTGCGTCGGCTGGGCTGGGAATTGCGGTGATGGGGGTGGTGGCGGTAGCTCGTGGTACCTGTTGTGCGATACTTGCCGTGATAAGTATCTCAAGGTTGGTCGATTTGTTGAATTTTTTTTTTTGGTTTTTTAAATCACCCCCTCGCTGTTTTTTTACGAGCGTTGTTTTTTCTCTTTTTTTTTTGGTTCTATCTGGCACCATTGAATTTTTTGAAAACACAAATACTATGTTTTTGTGCGATTTATAGTGGCGTCGGCTATAGAAACAAGCGTAATTTTTAGATATTCATGCTGCTTGAAATTATGTAATAAGACAGAATTTTGAACGATACATTTTGTTCGACAGGCCAAAAAGAACAAACGACATAGACGCAGCATAGGAGAGCTCAACAAACACATGTCGCCACTTACGTCGCCAGATATCGACGAGACGCACATAATCGTGAAAAACAACGCGATGTTTCTTCTGGAATTGGCGAGCGCGGCTGGAGTTAATATTCCAAAACAGCAACGTCGACCGTCGCAGACTCTCACGGCAGTTGCGGAAAATTACAGTCCTCCCGAGGCTGCAGGACCGTTTCCATCGACTGGACCATTCCAGTGTTTGCTTTCCCTGGGTGTGCAAAATTCACAGAGCAACGATGAAAGATTGTACGAGGAGTCGTTGAGGCGACAAGGCCAACAGAACTCGTATGAAGGCAGTAATAATGGGTTGACAGTAAGTAACAAGAGGGTTAGTTTCGACATTTACTTCATTGGTGTCGTCTGCATGAGTGTTTGTCTTCATTATTTCATTTATTGCAGATTTTTTATGTTTATAGCGTTTTCTTGTGCCGTTATTATTACTATTCATACATTACATTTTTGAAAAATTTTACAAATTAAATGTAGAGAAATTGATTGTTTCATGTAAAGTAGTTTGTCAACCCTCGATTTTCAATTAATCTAATTACGTATTCTTTAGCCTTTATCTGAGTGCCAAATGAGCGACAGTGATAGCGACAGCGGTAAGAATCGAGGTATGTTTCATCGCTCGGTATCGATGTCGACCGGTGCACCATGGGCGAAAAATATGCAGGACGGCCGAGTGGTGATGATGCGAAAGAGAAACAATAGCAGTAGCGAACAGAACAATGGTAAGAAAACTCGATCGATCGTCTCTTAAAAAAAACGATGAATCTAAAACTAACGAATCTCGTTAATTAGACGCAGGCTCGTCGTTGCTCTGCTACCCATCGGCAGCTCTGCAGAAGCTCGTACCATCGATGGACCAATCGGCAATAGTGTCGGAAAATCAACAAGCAGAGATGATGAACAACGACCGAATAGAATTGATTATGCGACCGGTTATGCTCTTCGTCCTGCAGCAGCACAACCTCCAACACATGCAGTACGCGATGAAACAGGCACTCAGGCGCGCTGCTTGTCGGGTGTATGCTATGCAGGCGCTCAATTGGCTGCTGAGAACCGTCACTCAGCCAATTTGCTTGCACGATTTGTTGTGGTGGTTCGTTAATTCGCTGACGCCGATCGTTGCCGATCCGATGGATATCAACGAGGACGATAATAGGAAGAGATGCTTCGAGAAGAGGAAAGATCACGTGAGTTTTTTTTTCTTTTTTGCTTTGTGATTGATGCTCTAAGGACATTTTTTTTATAAACTTGATTTATGCTTGCAGGATATGGTGGGAATGTGCGAGCACCCTTTGAACGATCTTATTATTGCTGGTGACGCTGCACATCCATTGCCTACAGCGTTCCATACGCTGCTTCAAACAATATCGGATTTAATGCTTCTACTACCACCTGGTAAATATTTATATTCAAAATTATATGCGTACAAGCAGTTATTTTCAAATTTTACAAACGTAATTATTTTTTAGGTTCACCACTGCAACAAGCCGCTGTGCGATGTTGGGCGATTCAATTCACACCTGCCGATCATATGTTTCTACATCGTAGTCACGTTTTCAGTAACATCAGCAAGATTTTGTCTCGCTCGGAAGAGGAAGAAGACGCGACGGTGAGCATGCACAAAAGTCACCAGTCGAACTTGTCCGGACAGCAGTACTTGAGCACGGTCGAGACCCTTCGAGATTTGACACCTGGAGTGGAAATCAAAACGTCGAGTAGACAGGCGATGATCACCAGCTTGACGGATAATTCGACGGAGACATTTTGGGAATCTGGTGATGAGGATAGGGATAAGACTAAAACCGTCACGATCATTTGTGGAGCGCATACTTTTCCCAAAATGGTTTACATTCACATCGACAACTGTCGTGATCTGACTGTAAGCTTCTATATATTCCTATGAGTTTTATACATTTAGCGGCTTATTTTTAATTCGAAAAATCCATTTTTATTTCAGCACAAAGTATCAAGCGTAACATTCCAATCCGGCATGGATACCGACGAAATGGTGAAACTGAAAACCGTTGAAATTGAAAGTCGATCGACCGGTTGGGTCAACTGTTCTGTAATACACCCTCGTCACGCCGTGATCGGCCTCGAATTGAAAGGACCCGACAATTCGCTGAGAGTCAGGCAGATTCGCGTTTTGGGAGAAATCGATGGTGAACCTGTTAAGATCGGAAAATCCCTCAGTGCTGTGGCAATCCAACAGAAAAATTGCGAAGCAGAGACGTTAAAAGTCTTCCGTTCGATAACGTCACAGGTAAAATATTTAACATAAAAGTTACACTATCTTTTTGACTAATGAAAATACTAAAAATGTTGTTATCTTTATAGGTATTCGGAAAGTTAATTCAAGGCGAGCAGCAGAATCCAGGACCAATATCGTCGTTAGTCATCGAGCCGAATCACGAAGAACTCGAAGAGAGCAACGAGTTACGAGAACACATGGTCGGCATCCTCTTCAGCAGAAGTAAACTCACACACCTGCAGAAGCAAGTTTGCACTCACATCGTGCAAGCCATTCGCAAAGAGACGGTTCGTCTACGCGAAGAATGGGAAACACTGTTGTGCTCGCCAACTCCAGTGAATAGCGTGACGAGTGACAACAGCGATCTGCCAAAAGCCGCCGATACGTATTGTTTCGAGATGTTGTCGATGGTTCTGGCATTGAGTGGAAGTTCCGTCGGACGAAATTATCTGTCCCATCAGTCTCCGCTTTTGAAAGACATCTTGAGTTTGCTGCACACGGGTTCCGCGAGAGTTCAGAGGCAAGTGACTTCACTTCTGCGAAGGATTTTACCCGAAATCAAGCCGGAAGTTTTGGGGAACGTCATTGGAGCGGAAAGACTGCCACCGTCGGATTTCAGTATAATCTCTGCAGCGAGCAGCGCGTATTCGCATTCGGGTGAATTCGACGAGCATAACGTTGGCATCCTGGATGTTTTCTTGAGTTGCATCGCTAAGTCGCTGACTGTACAAGTCAAAGTCAAGGATAAGGAGAACAATGGCAAGGCTCTGCAGTCTATTTCTTTGGCAACGAGTATACATCCGAAGAGTCATGTCGGAGCGAGATGGTGGTTGAGAGGCTGCATCTCGAGAAAACTAGCCGAAGAGATCATTCAGTTACTCAAAGATATGGCCTCTGTAAGATTCTCCTAGACATGCAACCGCGTGCGTTTATGGATATCGATATAACCAATTATTTTTTATAGGGTAAACTGTCGGACGCTTGGGCAGCTGTGACCAAAGCCGCGATCGCAGAAAACATCATAAACCTCACCAGAGTGGACGACAAAAATCGCGATCCAACCAAGTGTCTTCGCTCGCCGACCTTGTGGTTAGCCTTGTCATCTCTCTGCGTTTTGGATTCCGACCACGTTGAGAGATTATCCTCTGGTCAGTGGAGCAGTGCCGATGGTCAACCACCACCGCCAAGGGTAAACTTTTATTCCGTTGAGTTGTATCTAGTTGCGCTATCGTATAATCGTAAAAAATAACGTCTTTCTCTTTTTCACATTACAGCCGATGTGCAGCAACCACGACGATGGCGAGACAACGGCGATAATCCAGTGCAACGTTTGCGGAAACTTGTGCGCCGACTGCGATCGAGTTTTGCATCTTCACCGCAGAACTCGAATGCACGTTCGGCAGGTGTGCAAAGAAGAGGAGGAAGCAATTCGAGTGGATCTTCACGAAGGCTGCGGACGAATGAAACTGTTTTGGATACTCGCTCTTGCGGACAGTCAAACCCTCAAGGCGCTAGTAGAGTTTCGCGACGGACCGCCGCAAAAACCTGTTGGCGCGTCGTCGGGTGTCTGTCGGTTTTGTGGAGCCACAGGTATACGAGTTATCATTAGCAATCACTTATTTTAATAAATGAATCTTACTAACGCCAAATGTTTCCTCTTCGCAGGCAACTCCGGTCTGCTGGCGATCGGCAACGTCTGCTCGGATCACGAGTGTCAAGAGCACGCAAGAAATGCATGCAGCAAAGTACATCCCTGTGGTCACATCTGCGGCGGTGTACGAGACGAGCGACCTTGTCTGCCGTGCTTGCATCGCTGTGTACCTTCCTGCGATCTCAAGCAAGACGCCGACGACATGTGCATGATTTGCTTCACCGAGGCGCTGTCGTGCGCACCTGCGATCCAACTGCAATGCGGCCACGTTTTCCATCTTCACTGCTGCCGAACGGTGCTTACGAAGAAGTGGGTTGGTCCGAGGATTACCTTCAGTTTCTCCTTTTGCCCGATCTGCAAGGTGCCTATGGATAATCAAAATTTAACGGAACAATTGGCCAGCGTCAAAGTACTGTACGAGGACGTGAAGAGGAAGGCATTAATGAGACTGGAATACGAAGGCCTGCACAAGTAAGTCATTTGTCTATTTAGACTTTCATATGGTTGTCTCGCCGAATAATTTGCATAATGAAACGAAATAATGTTCGCAGAGCGGAGGCAGTGACAACACCTGGCGGTCGTTACTATCAGGATCCAGCCACTTACGCGATGGACCGTTATGCCTATTACGTGTGCTACAAGTGTCAAAAGGCCTATTACGGAGGCGAGGCTCGCTGCGACGTGCAACAGGCGGGCGAATCGTACGATCCCACTGAGCTCGTTTGTGGCGGCTGCAGCGACGTCGCACGTGCGCAGATGTGCCCCAAACACGGCACCGACTTTCTCGAGTACAAGTGTCGCTACTGCTGCTCCGTCGCGGTATTCTTCTGCTTTGGCACTACCCACTTTTGCAAGCCTTGTCACGACGATTTTCAAAGGGTTACTAATATACCCAAAAATGAGCTACCTAGCTGCCCTGCCGGTATGTTTGCCTTTGCATTTTATTGTTATCAGTATGTTACATTTATGTGAATGATTGAATTGTCATTTTGATTTACAGGACCAAAAGCAAAGCAATTGGAAGGGGACGAGTGTCCACTTCATGTTAAACATCCACTGACTGGAGAAGAATTTGCGCTTGGTTGTGGCATTTGCCGCAACGCACAGACGTTCTAAATTGATTATTAAATCTCGCGATGAAAGTTAAGCTTATAAGACTTCAATCCAAGTTTTTCCAGAGATAATGCGTGATAAATCTGGAGCGAAAAAAAAAGAAACTTGTTATCCGTAAATAGTTGTCAAGTGAGAACTTCCTATTCGTATTTTTCTTCTAAAGGCAGCGACTGAAAAAAAAATGACTGGAATTGAATGGCGCAGAGTTGCACACGAATCGTTAAACCAGAAAATGTTGTGTGTGATAAACGTTTAAAAGAACGCGTCGTTTATTATTAGATAATTAGTAAGTGATAAAAGTGCTGAGGGCAACTGATGTCCAAAAATACCGTTCTTCTATTAATTTTTTTTTGTCTCTTATAATGATCAAGCAAAAAGTGTATACCTGCGAGTGAATGTTTTAAAGGCCCCTCGTGATTGTATGGCCTTTTTTTTCACGATGTCATTTATATAGGATAATCAATCGTCGAGAAATCTTAGTGAAATGAATTGCCTTCGTCGATGATACAGGGAGAATATGCATTTTTTTGTTCGTGCGTGAAATCGTAGGTCGTTGCGAGACTGATGCAATTTCATTGAAAGCGAACCTCAAATAGGTGTATTTGTTAGCATTTTTAAATTATTGAATTGTATTTAAATGATGTATATGTTAAGCGAATGTTAGTGCCAGTATGATCTCGCTGTCAGCATTTTTTTTTGTGTTAATTTATTTATACTCATTTTTTTGTTGATGTATTATTTATTTATTCAAGTACGTAAGTGTCTCAAATACTGAGCAGCTGTGCCATTTTCTCTGTGACATCCCATTTTCAATGTAAAATATTATTATTACTATTATTATAAATGTACTCGAAACTATTTTTTCCTCAATTTAGAGCGAATGGTGCGTTAAAAATGTTTACTGTAATGATTTGTTATATGGTTTGTTTTTTCAATTCGTGTATATTTAATATCAAGATTTGTGAATTTGTATCAAACGTGCTTGAAGAAATTGTAAAAATTATCTGCTAAAATACTCATTCAGTTTTGTGTATAAAAAAATTCCTAATTAAATACAAACGTTTGACATCAAAATAAAAATTTTAAGATAATAATCTGCCTTTATTTATTTCATATGCTTGTTTGCAACCATTTTCATTCGCCAAATTGTTATTTTGAAAATTAAGCGAAGATGTGTACCATTTGTTTAGTGGAAAGATTGCCGAATACCATTTGAAATTTGTAGTATGCCAGACGGACTTTAATTAATTTTTTCCTAAAAAATTTGATGATCGAGATGTTTTATCAATTACATGCTTTGGCTTTTGGAGACTGATGGATAGTCACTATTTTTTTACAGACAAGAGTTTGGAACTGCGACAGGATGCATAGTTATATTGAATAGCAAATTAGACAATAGAAGATTTGCAATTGAAATTATTATTACAATTCGTACATGGATTTTTTAGAATGAAGAATTTAAAAAAGTCAATTTTCAATTTATACATGATGTAACAAATGAAATCTCATTCGCTCACTACTTCATCAACAGATAATTCATTGTGTATATTATTTTGAATGAAATATCTTAAGACAAGCAGGCGGTACATTGGCGTATGATCTATGTTGCCTAAGCCTCCAATTTTAAACAGCCATGTTTCTTCGATCGAGCTGCCGTTCAGAAATTTATCCCAAATTGCATTCTCGATGATGGTAAACATTCTTATATTCAATTTTCGTATTTGATCTATGGGAGCAAGATGCCTCTTCAGCCGTGCTATGTATTGTGGCGTAAGGTCGTCGAAAAGATCGTTCGCTTCGGTATCCTCTTGGTGCGGCGCTATCGTCGCGTTTCCCGCTAATAGCGGTTCAGTCCATTTTTCATTAGCCGATCCAGTTTCGTCTATTAACTGAGACATTGTTGAATTATTATCGTTATCCTCATCCAGTGCGATACTTGGCAACATATTTCTTGTCATCGGCCCACCAAGCTTGCCCATCGGAAATATGCGACAGTCTTGCTTGACGTGTTCCTGTTTAGTTGTAAAACATGCTTCGAGCCTGAAATGGTTGAGACAATTGTCATCGTAATAACATTTACAATAAATATTCTTGTGAATGGCATTGTTCCAAAAATCCCAAAATCTGTTGACCCATTTTTCGCCTACTAGAGTTACCATTTCTGGCCGGCACTGTTCTTTTTTTATCCAATCACAGTGCCCACAATGTAATGTTTGGGGAAAAAAACTACCTATGAGATTACCTATTCCTCCAGTAGCTATTCCACCTAGTGGTCCTGCCATCCTGTTTTCAACTGCTGAGTTAGTTATTGTTCTGCGCAAAATTTCATCAAAGTCATCCATGAATGCGGTTGTCGTTATTTCGAAATCCGATACAAATTGAACACCGGCTTTCTTCGATGCTTCTATGGTGGTGAGAAATTTGTCTTCAAAGCTTGATACATTAGGACATATGCTGCTAAATTCATTTTGAAGTTTTTCAATTTGTTTCTCGATTATTATCGGCCCAAAATCACTCAACTCACTGGGATGTAGTTCAGATAGTCCTATCATAACTTTGCCGAAATTACCCGTCATTAGTCCATCAAGAGTTTCATCGAATGGATCTGTATCTTCGTCACGTGAGTCATCATGTTCTCCGTTACAACTTATTCTATTTACGATAATACTAATTATTGTCCAGTGGAACAAAAGATGGATTATACTTTTCGGATAAAACCGCATGATGGTGGGAAGAAACTAAAAAGTTGAAGCAGACAATAATTCTTCTTATATATAATAGTCACCGTGTTTTGTGTGAACTTGAAGGTTGAGACAGAATTGAAATTGACTCTTATGCAGTAGTCGCTGCAAGACTAGTAATTTTTTAATTTCTAGATGGACGATATTCAGGAGTCGTCTTTTTAAAATACCAATTTTCAGCCGGGAAATAATTGGTTTCTATCCATTTTAATTGCCAGTCGTAAAATTGTAATTTCATTTCAATTTAATTGATCACTACAATATTGGTTTATCAAATCTAGTGGGAATATTGTTATCTGTAATTGAAATTCTTGCAATAAACGTAGCAAGCTAGAAATTAACCTTGAGATTTTTGTGTATTTAAACGAATAATATCGAGGACACGTATGGCTGTCAAGTTATTTGAAATGTTTATCTTGCAACAAGTTTAATAATTTATTAGTTGAATTTAAAAAAAAAACATGTTAGGTCAAGAGTTTTACTTTTATTGTTTAACTTTCTAATTTTATCCCCACATTGTACTATATTTTTTCTGTCAAAATAAAAATTTTCCTTACGTTAAATTACGATAGCATGAAAATTAAATATACGTTGTTTTTAAAAATTAACTATCGGAATATTTATTGTTCAAGTAATCGATTTCAAACTTTTCCAAGTACACCAATTTCAAAATATATATTTGAAGATTTAATAATTCTAGTGTATTTTTAATTTATGACAACTTGAAAAATTGTGCTATGATATTTATTAGTTTTACTTACATTCAATTTCTTTACTACAGCTAATAAATATATTTTTGTAGTTTTCTCGGATTGAAAGAAAAGCTATTCCCAAACCTTATACTCCTAATGTAAAATCTTAAGTGAATCAGACGTTCTATTGCTGTATGACTTATTTGGTAAACTTCGCCGTTACAAACTAGCCGATTTTTTTATTTCTAAACCGACGACATTTAAGAGTCGGTCTATTTAAAGTGTCGATTTTAAGCCGAGAAATGATTAGTTTCCATTTTTAAATACCAATCGTGAAGCTATAATTTCATTTCAATTTAATCTATCACTGGAATATTGGTTTATCAATGTTAACAGTCTAATGGATATTTTGTTATCAGTAATAAAATTGAAATTATGGTAATAAACGTAGATGACAAAGCAATTTACCTTGAAATTTTTTAGTGTTCAGTTTATAGCAATTGAGCCATAAATGAATTTTTAAGAAAGCTCGTGGTTATAACTTCATAAGAGTGTATAGCGTGCCTACTAATCCTACTATTCTTTGTTATTTTTTATTAATTTTGCTTCAGTATTTGCAAATGTTTTAAATTTATATTCAAATCATAATAAATCTTCACCACAAGAAAATTCAATTATGACGATTTTAAAGGTAATTTTTTTAACAATCAACCAAGTTTTATATTTAACAATCAAGTTTTATTTTTAAGTTTAATCGATTTTTTCGCGGGAAAAGTATAGCTCGTTCAAAGCGCTTTTGATTAAACTTTTGATAAAAACCTAAATTCGGTCAGTCTAATATCAAAACGAAGTTCTTGTATAATTTTTACACTCTATGCATTCTACTACTCTGCTTGAAGGTCAAAACTCTATCACTAAGTTTCCCCATAAATAATCCTCATTCCTCACTTCACCAAAAAAATTCGTAAACTCGCGGGTTCCTCGAAAGCCCTTCCCACGTGCAGGGTGCGTAAACTCGGATGATCAGAGGACTGTGAAGATAGCCTCCCGGATTATAAGGGAAATTGTCTGAGACATCTTGATAACGGGATTAATTTCCCTAATTGTCCCTGACATCAGTGGTAATTTTCCATTTTCGATTTGCCAACGGGAAATACGTAAAAATCGTGATTTTTTTCGAACCAAAAAATCGGCTGTTTTCTATATCAATTATTGACGGATCGTAATGATTAAGGCCTTAAAATGAAGATCATTATTTCCCTCGTCAGCCCCCCAAATCCCATTGTTGATAAGTTTCGCCGTTTTTAAATAAACAGTAGTATATATTTCAATACTTGAGTGGCGGGAAGGCCAGGAAAGGCGAAGTCGGTCGATAAATCAGCACACTGCAGCGAACTATAGTTATCGACTAAACTAGCCTTCCCGCCACTCAAGTATTGAAAGTTATTACTACTGTTTATTTAAAATCGGCGAAACTTATCAAAAATGGGATTCGGGGGGTTGACAAGGGAAATAATGATCTTCATTTTAAGATCTTAATCATTATGATCCGTCAATAATTGACATAGAAAACAGCCGATTCTTTTGTTCGAGAAAAATCACGATTTTCACGCATTTCCCGTTAACAAATCAAAAATGGAAAATTACCACTGATGTCAGGGACAATTAGGGCAATTAATCCCGTTATCAAGATGTCTCAGACAATTTCCCTTATATCGATCTAGGCGCGTTCCAGTCTCAGTCGGCTATTTGAGCTGATTCAAATAGCGCGCGCATTCTACCATAATTAGTCATAATAAAAAAGGTCTTCTCCACTCGATAAACATAATTCTTTGGTAATCGAGATAAGGAGTAGCAATAAAGAACTGTAAGTTCATTTTTTATTCGCTGGCATTTTAAAAAATTCTGGATTATTCTAATTTAATTATGACGCATAAATACATGTAGTCTTTATGTGTGACAAATTAGAAACTATACTGAAGTTTATAGAATACAAATTTTTACTAATAACTCAATAAAATATTGCAGGGTTAATGTGAAGATCGCTATATTTATTAAGGAAAGGATTATGTTCGAATATAGTATCTATGCTGAAAGTTGTAATAATTATTTTTAATTAATAATAATAATAAAAAACAGTCGAAACATTGCATTCATAATTTTTAAGAACAATTTTTAAGCAATTTTTCTAGAGATAATTCTCCCACTTGCACTGCTCCTCTATCACTTTACACAGATGTCCTTTAGCTAAATGTGCTCATTACAAATCCGTCGTTAATTAAAAAAAATACCGCGTCGAGTTCGAGTTTTATTGTTAAAAAACGGGCGATCGATCTGGCGACAGGTGCTGTCGCCTCGCGTCATTTATCGACACTAACGCAATCGCTCCCTCCTCCACCAGTGAGCAGTCAGTCTGTGATTATCTTGGCGATGCGAGCTGCTGCTGCTACAACGGCTTGTTCGAGGCGCGTGTGTGGGTGTGAAGTGTTGTAAAAGTGTGTGTGTTTCGCTGGTTTTTTTCTCTGTCTGTCTCTCTCTCTTAACACGCACACAATCCAAAAGACAGTCGATCGGGCGGTAAGTGGTTTTGTTACACAATTATCGCCGCTTTTGAAATAAACAAATCGAGGTGTCGTCGCCGGGAGAGGGAACGAGACACAAAATACACGCGCGCGCGCGCTATGAGCTTCTCTCCTCCACCCTACGCTTTTCTGTCTGCTATACCTGCCTCCGGACGACGACTACCACGATATAACTTCCCTCTTTTCAATCACACTTACAAATTTGACAATTTATTCTTCGCGACGTTTCAACGCTTATGTGTTTCGAATGATAAACGTCGCTATACGATAATCGTCGCGACGACAGAGTTATGATTGTTTTGTTTTGACTGCCACCCATCTTCTCCCCTTATTCGTTTTTGTTTAAATAGTCGCAGTTTCGATTACGTGCAAACAGTGACTCAACATACATAGGAGGGCTAATCGCAGGCGCGAGAACTGAGCTAACCTCAATTTTTTTTTCTCATCTTTCTACGGCCCTTCCGCAGGAAGCACCGGATCAGCTGCTCGACTCTTCCCTTTTTTTTCTTTTTTGTTTACCTTCCACTTCTTTTCTTTCGTATGTATAAGGTAGCTGTATAATAGTAGTCGAGTGAAAGTGTGTCCGAGGGCTTATTCGTTTGTTTATGAACTGTCGGTGCGGATGATATGGCTGCTCATTGTTGCGTGTGATCGAAAAGTCGATATACATATATATAGTTCTTACACCCCTCGGCCTCGTCAAGGTTGTGTCACCTGTTTATTGATTTTAATTCAGGTCAATATACTTCGTTACGTCCAGAGCGAGATAGTTAATTGCGGAATGGAATTTTAACTTTGTTGCATTTATTTATTTGTAGCTTTTTTTTTTCTTATTTCGTCGGGTGTACACTTGTTAGCGGAACGAAAGCCGTTCTAATTTCAGGGTTACGCATGATATCTCAACTGATGTTATTTATTTTACATTCAGCGCAGCGTTCGAACGGTATAATTAGTTCGAGCACAAAAGTATTTAATGATTTTTTTTTCGTTGTTCTTCCTGCGAGCTAATTATACTTTTATCGATAATTTGGATACCAAAAAAAGGCTGCATAGACAATTGTTAAATTTTGCAACAAAACAAAATAAATGTGATTCACTTCGTGGCTTTAATAATCATCCAATTTTCCCAGTTGAGTCTGCTACGTTTGTTACAAGAATTTACGGAAATAGAACACATCGCTGACTAATAGCATGCCATGTGAGCTTTTATGCGTGCAATGTATACATATTTTTCTTCTCTCTCTCTCTCTCTCTCTCTCTCTCGCTCTCTCATATAAACATGTGAAAGATTTCTGTCTGCGCTAGAAAAAAGAAATTAAGTTCGTCTGAAACTTTCATCAATCATACTGGTAATAATTATGCTAATTCAGCCTCCATGTCGACACATTACTTCAAACCTGTTGGACTCGGCATCAATCACTTTAGAAAGACAATAAACCCGTATAAGTATTCCACTGCAAACCGCAGCAGCGTCTTTATACACATGCAATGCCAATAGATGTAGACGTTTGTCGTGTTATAATCCAGTTAGAAGTTGTCGGTTAACTTTATTTTCATTTGGTATGTAATCGTGCCGCACATGGCGAGTTTTGGGCTTCAATTGATTGACGACAGCCGGAAAGTTTTACAGTTTTGAATTGAAATACAACGTCGCTTTAACAACTGAAAAATGAGTTTGACCCTAATTTGGAATACTTCGACCGTGAAAAACAAAATCAATCGACTTTTTTTTTTTTTTTTTGAATCTGCAAAGTATCAATATAGCGGGGTTTTGAGACACGCTTGCTCACACACACACACAGACTCCGGATAAACGGCATCTTGCTATACTTACCTTCTATTTGTCAGATCTTAAACGAGACACGACAGCCAAACGCTCGCGAGGATTCGTCGTGTAATGCCTGAATTATTGCGCAGACGATTATTTCAGTCAGATTCTTATGAATTATTTTGGCGAACAGGGAGAGAAACTTTGGGACGCGCGATATTGATCGCTGTAGAAATGTATCAACAAACTTCACCCTTTGATTTGATGAAAGATATGCTTGATTTGAATAAATATAAATCAGCTGAGATTTTATTTAAAAAAAAAACATTTTATCTGCGATACATAGTCGACCAACTATTAATCAAATCTTACACATGTTATTACGAAATAATAAATCAACGTTACATAAAACTGAAATTTCTCGCTCACCCACTTGTAAACACACGTGAAATTTCTCTGTACAGAGGCCCGATGGCGTGAAAGTGTAAAATAAAGGCAACGCGAAAGCTTTCCCATACGCGCATCTGCATGTAGAAACATCACCCGAGGGGGAATTAATCGCGAAAAAAAAATCGATGCGTTTCACCATATGCGTGATCGATACGAGTTAAAGTGAACAAGTGAAAGCTCGAATCGGAAGAATCTTGGGAATGCCTAAGTTTAATCGACATTTCACCGTTATTCAAATTAAAACTCGAGTAACAGGTTTTCCTTTGGCGCTACTGCGTATAGCGGGTGTCGTAAAAGATGAGGGAGGTTCTTCTCTTTTTTTTTTCTTTAAACGCGATCAAGTTCATGGATATTCTTGCCGCTTTTATAGGTTGTGGTGATTCGATGTTATGTCAATTGCGAGGGAACTTTTAGTTGAAAATATAACGTTCAAATGTTTGATTATTTGAAAATGAAGTTCCGAATGATTATAACTTTTTACAGAACTCGTCTGCGACGTTGTGCTTAAATGTAAATAAATATGTGATAAAAAGGAGCAAAACTGGTTGCACTTTGTATTAATAAACAATTCAACTGAGGTTTGCGTAATTTTCAAAATTCAATTTTTGCAAATTAATCTTCAGTTGCTAACTGTCACTCTTGAGGAAACACGCTGATCACATTTGGCTTTAATATTATTGATAAAAAAGAAGAAAACTATCTTTATGGCAACTTATCACAGTTTGAATTGATGAAAAATTTCACCAAGATTTTCATGATTTTAATATTCTTAAATTCATGAAAATCTTATATCGATTCTTCCCAATTATTCACAGCTAACATTCATAATTGATGGTTTTCACATCGAATTGAAAAATAAATTGAATCAAGACTGTATAAATTTCAGTCTCCGCGCTAACGAGTACGTCTCAATTAATTTGGCGTTATATACCCTTATCAACGTCACGAAAATAAAAAAAAAATAACCGGAGGAAAAAAAACACCATTCAGAGAATGCAAGCAGGTAGTCGAGAGTATCCAATTTAACGAGCGCGCGAGCGAAAGATTCCTCGAGATTTTTGTGCAATTACGCAATGATATTTCTCGCGTGCGAGCTTCTGGCTTTTTTTTTTTAACGAAAACACATACAGTAATTTTAGAATGGTTGAAAAGCGCTTTCAAATTTCAATAGGCGTTACGTAAGCTTTGGCTATTGTAATAGAGGATATCGAATGTAAAAGAAAAAAGTATTTGTTTTTCTAATTCACAGTATGTATGTAGAGGTGTTTGCGCGCGAATTAAAGAGCCTATTGAATCCGATGTAAACCATTGATTTCTCACATATCCCGCACATGTAGCACAAACATGTGGAAGGAGAGGCGTGGTGACCGGATGCGCGCGTGCCGCGAATTATGCGCATTGGAAAGTCACTATATTGTACGACGGTTTTGTCGTCGCTTGATGATGAGTGTATATATAAGCGTTTGTTAAAGGGGAAAATTGTGTTTGTTGGGTGATGCTGCAACTTTGTCTTCTTTACATGCTTTTATTATTTTTACGAGCGAGGCTATTGAGGTTGCGGTTTAATTGTGAGGTTGGGTTGTAGAAATTGATTTGTGTTTGGCATTTTTATTTTTGAATTACATTTATTTCATAGAGTAGACTTTTATTGAGAAAGTAAATTAAATTAAGTTATAAATGACAAACTAATTATCTACTTACAAGAAACATCAACTCAATTATTTCACCATGAATTTAATTCACCTTCATCGACAATATCTTCACGCATAGTATATCCATTAACGACATCAGCAACAGCTCGAAAGTAACGGAAAAAGTTAAAGTCGCTATATCATAATGATCAATCTCAATTTAATTAAAGCCTGTATCATTAGAATCGAACGAACGCGCGCGCCTGCAACTGCATTAAAAGGAAGAAGCGCGGAAGTGAAAGGATTATCAATCGCCAAACGCGGAACAAATTAATTGGCGGCTAATTTAGCAAAGAAGAAGAAGAAGAAGAAGGAGGAAAAAAAAATGTACCGTTTGGTCGTCGAAATTCAAATGTGAAACGCGGTCGCGACGCATTCAGACTGTGACCGATCGCGTTATGAGCTATACGGGCGCGCTGCTGGCTATATACTCGTGTGTAATCTTCGGATTAATGGCCTTTTAATTGAATGTAAGCTTAGGCTAGGATTCGACCTTGCGATAAAAGAAGACTTTTGATGAGGTGTTTTTGGTTTTTTTAGTTTTTTCGATGTGTTGATTTAGCTTGTTATGAAATGTTCAATTATGATATTGGATTTTCTGGTTTTAATGGACGAGCTTATATTAAATTTAATTGGTGTACCTCGGTATGATAATATTTTTTATTGGTATTTTCAGTAAATTATACAACAAAAAAGGGGTATCCATTTTCATTCTTAATTTTTTCCATGCAAGTTTAATAAAACCGTGACACACTTTGAAATGAAACCAAACATTGTCAAGAAAGATTTCTAGGTAATGTTTAGCTATAACCGAGGAGATAAATGAAAAAGGAAGCATTTAGTCTTGCAACGATACAATTTCCATATCTCTCCATTACCGTCTTTCTCTTTTCACAATTTCAAGTAAAATCCACATCTCAAACCAAATTGTACAAGCAGTGCTTTCACTGTACACGCACTTATAAACATAACAAAAAAAAATCAACAAACAAGGCAGCTCGTCGGAAAAAATAAATAATTCAAACCTATACTCATCAACGCACAAGGCAAAACAAGAAATCACAAGCATATAATCGCACTTTCTCATGAAAATAAGCAAGTCGAAAGTGCCAATCAGCTACATGGGGCGACTTTGATCTGCTTATTTTTTTTTTTTCTATTCTGAAATGGCACTCGGAAACAGTCTGCGTATACAGAGAAAGAGAGAAAATACTTGTGATCCTCTTCAATTATGGGCAATGGATCGCTTGCCCAAGCCTTATAAACTCGTCGATTACTTTTTGTTCTATTATACGTACCTTTTCCAGCGACGCGTTTCGATCGATCGTCCGCGACGAGATTCCTCTTCGTAATTTTTTTTTCTTCTCTTTTTGTTGTCGTCAGCATACTGGGGATGTCGCTGCAGCTGTTGCTATGGGTTCGCCTCGCGTGTGGACGTCATTAATCTCGCTCGTTCGCGAAAATTACATCTATAAAAAATAATTTGTGCGTTATTCAGAATTTCACCTAACTAGCGAGAGAGAAAAAAATAAACAAGAGTTTCATCGTCAAAGAGAAAACCGCACTTATTTCTCAATGAAGAGCTCGATAAAGAAAAAAAAAAGTGCAAAATTAAGAAAACAGCTTCGTAAAGCGAAGAGTGAAAATGTATGTATATAAAATGAGCCAGCAGCGTAAAATGCAATCCTCGTCTGGGTAAATTGGAGGTGCATGCACGATTACGTTTCTACGTTAAGTTTCATATATAAATGAACGCGTTTGCATAGGGTTTCTACAATTTAATGAGTTATACATTTCGTTTTCAAAAGCAAAAAACAAAAAGATTGACGAAATGTTGCAATGCATAAAAATGTAAATGTATTTTCATCTCGCGCCAAATCGGTCACAGCTGTGCTTGATCATATATCGATCGCCAAAGATATTGCGATATTACAATATGAAAATCATCACGCTTTCTCTTTCAAAACTCTTTCACCACTCGTATGCGTAGGTTTACAATCGTCATATAAAGTAACATCACCCTCATCTAGCAAATAAACAAAGTATAACCTTCTCTCTCTCCCTTTTTCTCTTGATAACCTTGAGACAATGAATCAGCCTCCTTCAACAACATCGCAACAACCCCCTCTCGTCGTTCATAAAAGATGCAAAAAGAAACTGCAGAGCGAACAAAAAAGCGAAAGCGCCCTTTTGTCGCGGGAGGGTGAACACACAGCCATTGAAGAGAGAGAGAGAGGAGAAGGTGAACGCTCCGCTCGAGGCAGTCGACTCTCAACCGGCAGCCAGTGCACAAGTATTATATAGTCGCGAGATGCGTTAAGAGATTTATATGTTGTGTGCGTCTGTCGATGGGGATTTGAATTCGAGTGTGATTTTGTTTCTTTTTGGAGGTGATCTTGACTTTTATTTGGTATATGTAGTTGGTTGAATGTTTTTGTAAAATTTTCGTAATTTCGGAGTTAGAGTTAGCTGTAACTAATAAAATGATTTAATTTTAGAATTTCATATAAAATTGCCTTATTTTTAATAAATTAAACTATTGTTTTTAGCTCGAAATGATTAAAATTGAATTTAAAAAATAAAACAACAAACGTCAAAATCACCTTCGATAAAATCATCCCAACAGGATCCGCACGTATCATTCAATAATACATATCGTCGTGCAAATGTGCGGAAGGTAAAAGTGTCAAGTGCCGCGGTGTGTGCGACAAGTTCTGGAATACACGTAACTGATCTTGCGTCACGTCAAGGTCGTCGTCGCCGAGCTGAAACTGCAAAAAAAAGAAAGAAAGAAAGAAATAAAATAAAATAAATCATCGAAGCTTTTTTTTTTTCTTTCTTTCTTTCTTTGTCAAAGACATGGGAGAAGAATGCGACGATGGTGGTTGTGACGTCAGACGCTGAAAGCTCCATCGTTGAAACGAGTGCAGTCGTTACCGAGGACTTTGCCAAGGACACACTTGGGAGGTACATACACACACACGACGTTGAATTGCAATCGTTACTCGGAATCTTTACGTATATAATGAGCTTGTGCGTGATTGTTGGAAAAGGAAGGCGCGAGGGATGGTTGTCTTGTTTGATTTTGGTTTTTGCAGCCATTCAAGATTAAAATTTTGAAAGTTTTTTTCAAATGAAGAATCCGTATCCGACGATTTGCCTTCAAGGTTCGCGATCCATTCCAAGACGTAATTATTATAACCTTCGTTGTATCAGATTGTCGTTCCATTTCTGTAACAGCTCGAATTTTTATTTTTACGTTCCCAAAGAACTTGTCGAGTTCAATTTAAAAAAAAGAAAAATTCATTTGTTTCATAAAGGTTGATTGTATCGCGTCGTTTAATTAAACGGCATGACAATTCGAAAAAAAAAAAATTGATTTCTAAAACTCGATACATAAAACAACGTCGATAAAAGTCAAATCATTTCCATCAACAAGCGCACGAAAGCCAACGAGCGAACTTATCAATTATAGTCAAACGCCGCTGGATATAAAAGTCAGTTTTCACCGCTGCGCTCATCGATTGAGATATAAAAGAGAAGCTGCAAGAGGAGAGAGAGAGAGAGAGAGAGAGAGAGAGAGAGAGAGAGAGAGAAAATCAACGATAACACGGCTCTCGTGAAAATGAACCATGTGTATTTTAAGGTCGGTGAAATCTCTCACTTCGAGAGAGCGAGTATAGTTGAAGCACGTGTGTCTGTATTATACGAGCGAAACTCGTTATATACCTGCATCATCCGGTTCCAATTTTCGTATGGCGCTATATGTGTCTTTTTTTTCTTATTTCAAGAACCGGTTTCTTTTCTTTTCGGTATATACTCTTCGGCTGTTACCTAATTGGGTGAATGAGAAGGTGAACCGGGATAATTATTGCATTTTGATATTGCAGTTTGAGATACTTTTTTTACGCGTATGAATTATTGTTGCGTTAATTGTGATAGATTTTTTTTTTATTTCAGTAGTATATTTTTATGATTAAATAATAATATTCATCTTTCCATCGCAAAGTAACCAAGTTAGCCAATTTTAAATGTAACAGTTTATAAGGGGATACACGCTTATTACAATGACTTATAGGAAAAGTTTAAAACATGCTTGTAATCTGTGAAATAAAACTTTTTCATTTGTTTCTTCAAAGACTCATATCAACTGTCAATTTCGCTTTTTTAATATACTCGAATGAAAACAGAAGATAAATTGCTATTATTGTAATAATACGATCGCAAAAAAAAAACTTTGGCTTCGAGGCAAAAATCCGCTTTCACGAAGTAGGTGCTGAATGCTTTTGTCCTCGCGATAAGTTGCTTGAAGTGGCAGAAATTGCATCTGTAGGCAAAATAATGGAATACTCGAGCGAGACACTTGAGCTAGAAAAAAAAAAAACTTGAGCCAAGATTTGCACGTCGTATTGTGGTCGATGAGTTTTTAATCTCATTTCAAATGGAATTCGCAATGACAATGAGAGCATATAAATGTATTAGATATGAATTGACAGATTATGTTTATTATTCTTATCCCAATTGGTAATAACAAAATTCAAAATTGTCTACTTTTTCAAAGAATAACTTTTTTTCAATAAGAATAATTTTCAATTTTTTCATCATTTCAACTGTAAGAATAAAATCCTTTGAATGTATATCAAAGCAAATTAACAATTCGATCGGTCAACGGCAACATTCACATATATAATCGCAAACTCATTTGCCACTTCATCGACGGCATTAATTATTCGCTCAACCAGCCGAAAAACGAACCTCAGCCGCGTTCTATACGCACGAGTGCGATTATAATATGCTCGCCTTGCTTATGTACACTCGTGTAAAACCCCTCTTCCCTTCTCTCTCCTTTCGCGAGCGTTCAATTACTCGTTGCGCGAAACTCTCGAGTCCGGAACGGACGTTGCTCCAGACTAGGATGTCTCGTGGCTTCATTTTTTTTCCTATCTCTCTCTGCTCTCGAGTTTTTTTTTTTATTTCTACAGTTTGGATTTTTCACGGGTCGCTTTGAGGTTTTGAACTTCCGCTGTATATTTTTTTTCTCTCGGTTTTGTTTGCTCAGAAGAGGAAAAAAAAATTAGTATTTTAGAATTGATGCGCCGCGTGTACCGTTAGCCCATAATATACCCTAAGCTGGCGTAAAAAAAAATCAGGTGCAAACAGCACGGGTAAAAAATCTATCAAGTATAATATACGCGCGACCGGTCATCGTAGCTGTCTTCCGGTTTTTCCGCGAAAGCAACAAATTATCACAAGCTTTAACCAGTTAGACTGGAAAAAGAACGAAAGAGAGGAAGATGAGTTTGCCGAGATATACGTGCGTGAGTGTCGCATTGCATGCGTGAACTTTTCATACTCGAAGGTTATCGTGAATTTTTTTCCTTGTCAGCCCAAGTCGTGTGAGAGTTGTATATTATTCGAGATGTTTATTAGATTATTAGTTTACCAAGACGTAATATAATTGCGCTCGTTTATTGGCACTATAAAATAGGATGAAAATCGAGCGATATTCGAGATGTGTAATTATCTCTCGAGGTGTTCAATAAAACTTTATCGTAACTAGACTATTCAAGCTGTTGTAAAGTGTATCATTATCCCAATTTTTTTTTGCAAATTATATTCACTACGAACAATCTCTCTGTTTGAAAAAACATAATATTTTTCACCTCTATTTTACCCGAAAAAAAAAATGATAAATTCCGCGCCAGTCTACAGAAATAAAACCTAGTCCTCTAATTAAGTCGAGTGCGCGCGTTGCATATCACACGCCCGAAGGGAGCACGAAGGGGTTGTGTATTATAGTCGTCGCGACGCGACGTTCTCTACGCTGATATAATTTATGGACAGGCGTGACGACGCTGTTAAATATTCGATGCAGCGTTCTCGCTCATTGAATTATCCTTTTATATATACGGCTATTTTTGAGTATTACGAAGTGGTAATATTGTCAAGTCGATATCCGCTCGAATGGAATCTTTCAATTTGAATGCTTTCGATCGACTGTTTTTTTATGTCGTGGAATTCATTTTTGAATGATCATTTTTCACTATTAAACTTTGCAGAACAGTTAAATATCCTTTAATTGTAAAATTACAGAGACACTTTGATTACAGCTCTGTCAACAAAACTATAAAATAAAAACTATTTATCATTCTCACTCCAATTCCAACAATAATTTTGAAAAAACACCACCTTGCAATCAAATCTGTCGCGTCAAGATTTTATCAACTACCGTAAGATAATGAGGAAAACAAGGCAATCAATGTCACCGTAAATAAGCCAGTGTTATATGCTTTTCCGCGTTGACAAAGTTTAAATCCCCCATCAGCTGTGCTCTAATAGACTCGTGTACCAGCGTGGTAAAACTACAAGACACTTCCGGCTCTTTGGCGCGTGTCTCCTTTCTCTCTTGCAGCGCCGCGCCGTGCGCGTATATAATCCGTCGACGATGTTCATTGCGATGCCCTCTGCACTTCCTTAATTATCACGCCCAAGTCCGCTCGCGCCAAAGCTAAACTTAATACTCGCGGGAAATAGAATGGAATTTCGTGCTATGCATTTTCGTACACTACTCTTCTTTGTGGAATACATTCGTTATTTATTTTTATTTTATTTATTTATTTATTGTTTTGCTATAGGACGATTTTTCAAATCCATTTAACAATTGAATGTTATTCATTGAAAGTTAGCATTAGCGAGATTGAGATTTATAAAAGTTTTCAGCGCGTTCCTTCAAAATGCGTCTGATGATTTTTCCATTTTCTGATCGTGGGATTTCATCGTCGATGAATAGAACCCAGCCTCTAAAAGTATCTTTGTACTCAAGTTTAGGCATGAGTTTTAGTACATCCTCTTCCGTCACCTACACATAAAAAATTGCGATTAATTTTTGCGCAATGCCGCATTTACGATATTTACTTACGTTTGATCTTTCCGATACTTTAACGTATGCTACAGGTTGTTCGTTGTAGAGATCGTGTTTGATGCCGACAACCGCTGCATCGATGATATTTGGATGTAAAAACAAGCTTTGTTCGATATGCAAAGGGTAAATGGCAGTGTCTCGATATCTGATAATTTCGTTCAATCTTCCGATGACAACGATCTCACCATTTTCATCGTAATACGCTTCATCGCCTGAGTGAAACCAGCCTGTGAACAGTTGAAACCACATTGGGGATATTGTGTATATACTTATCAGCGAAACAATATAAATGAATGACTGTAGAAAAAAATCCAATGTTGAGTCGTTTAAATAAAAAAAAAGATAATTAATTATCATACCTTGATCGTCAAATGCAAGCTCATTTGCCTTTGGATTTTTGTAATATCCTTTCATCATGCAAGGGCCTTTTATGCACAATTCTCCAACTTCATTACAACCCAGCGCTAGACCGGTTTTCCTATCGATAATTTTCAATTGTGTGTTCGGCAAGACTGTACCCTCAGACTCAGGGTTGAGGCACTTTTTGTTGAATAGAGTTACAAAACACGTCTCAGCCATACCTAAAATCATTGACAATATTTGTAATCAATGTATATGCTTTATCAGTGGATTTCGTTGTAACCTGCGACTCACCAAATCCTCTGCCAATGTAGTCGACATTAGGAAAGATCTCAAGCGTTCTTTTTCTAACTTCATCGTATAATTTGGCTCCCATAGTGAGTATAGAAGTTAAAGATTTGAGATCGTATTTGCTTTTGTATAATTGATCGGCGTGATTTAAGCGATAAATATTGGTGACGACAACAATCAAAATATTTATCTGTAATCAAAGGAAATATCAGCAATTAGGGTTTTCAATTCAATTATTAGACATATTGAATCTATCGTTTAATTTTATTTTTGAAATTTTTTCTTCAACTCAGACCTTGTATTTTTCTATGATCCTGTAAGTCTCATGACAATCGAAATCATTGTGATAAATTTGCGTCCATCCGTGCATCAAACATTTTATTGGAAATGTATAATGGCTTTTCCATTCTACAGAAGGATACGCTAAGACAATTTCGTTCGAATTATTCGTTTTTTCAGTAATATCCAACATGAGTATTGTATACATCATAGCTTCATAATCTATAGGAATCATCTTCGGAGTTCCGGTTGTACCAGATGTAGAAATTACCAAACACATATTTTTAGGATTCACTTTAGATACTTTGAAATTTTTAATCTCATCGGGTAAAGGTGTTTCGAAAATATCGGTTAACGATGCATCACTGCAATCGTTATCGATTACGATCATTTTCCACTTATTATTTTCTAATGTGGCGGCTTCTTGAAGGACATCAATATTATTTTTGCTTGTGAATATAAGCTGCGGAGGCAATATGTTCATTTGACGTCTTGACGATACTGAAAATAAAATTGTTTCAATATACGTATGAGAACTCAGAACAACCGTATTCGTAAAAATGATGAAGTATACTTACTCAAATCCACTTGACGAGTAAACGGAAAATAAGTTGCACCGACATATAACGTAGCATAGTATATGATAATTACATCAGGATGTCTTGGTGTGCACACAGATACTACATTTCCGGGCCCAATTCCTTCTTTTCTCATCCACGCAGCCAAATGAACACTCCGCTCTTTTATTTCCGCAAACGTTTTACTTGTCTCTGTCAATGCGTCAATCTGCATATTAAGAATGTAATTAAACATAATTGTATTACGCTCCTCTTTCTTATGATCAAATGTAATTAAACGTAATTTTTAGCAAAGAATAGTTTGCTTACTCACTTCTGCAATGCATTCTGGTCTTTCACTTAAAGCATTAAAGACGAGTTCTCCAATGTTATCTTCCTTCAAGCCATAGCACTTTTCATCGCCTTTGATTATCCCATTTTCTATAACAAATCCGTCGCCTTGCTACACAGAATAATAACATTACTTTTACATCAATCGGATGATTATATCTGCTGTATAGTATTAATGCAAACCATTTTTTGAGATATCTGAGCCATACTGTTCACAAGTAAATCAATCACAGTACTTCAGAATCGGCTAAAAAATACGCCTAACTTTTTTCATTGACGTATGCTTTCTAGTATTATTCTATTTTGTTTGTCCAATTTTTATCAATAGATATACATTGGCTGATTTCGCGAAATAGACATTTTACTGATAAGGTTAATTCTAAAAGTGTGCAGATCGATAGATTATCCGATAAAACCTCTGTTATTTACCGATTGAATGGTATTTATTTAAATGTACAACTGATATTTTAGAGTCGTTAGGTATATCATCGACGTCTAAATATTACAACCATATATCACCGTAACTTTTTGTCTCTTTTTGCCATCTATCTTCTGACAAAACATGCATAGATTTCAATCTTGTAATCTTGAATAAAATAAAATCGGTGTCGGTACATTTTCTACCTCATTTCAAAGCATTACCTGACATAATATTATTCATAATGAATATTTGGAGTTGAGGGAGAATGAACTCTGTTACTCAATTGGAGCACATGACTATTTTATTGTTCAACGTTTCGAGACAAAAGATGTCTCCTCTTCATTATTCATAATGATTGTAACTATCAAATGCAAAACATGGCGTATATCATTATCCTGATTTTTTTCAAATTATATTCGCTACGAGCAATCTTTCGGTTTGGAAAACATAATATTTGTCACCTCTATTTAAAAACAAAGAAAAATGCAGCGCCAGTCTACAGAAATAAAATCTAGTCCTAATATAATGGACGGACACGACGACGCTGTTAAATGTTCGATGCAGAGTTCGCGCTCATTGAATTATCCTTATATATACGGCTATTTTGGAGTAATCGACATCCGTTCGAATGGAATTTTTCAATTTGAATGCTTACGATCAGTTTTTTTTATATCGTGGAATTTGTTTTTGAATGATTATTTGTCACTCGCTTATGAGATTCTTGACATATGATTTATTAAGCTTTGTAGAACAGTTAAATATACTTTAATTATAAAATTACTGAGACACTTTGATTACAGCTCTATCAACAAAACTAAAAAAAAATATTTATAATTCTCACTCCAATTCCAACAATAATTTTGATAAAACACCACCTGACAATCAAATCTGTCGCGTCAAGATTTTATCAACTACCGTAGAATGAGGAAAACAAGGCAATCAATGTCACCGTAAATAAGCCAGTGTTATCTGCTTTTCCGCGTTGACAAAGTTTAAATCCCCCATCAGCTGTGCTCTAATAGACTCGTGTATACCAGTGTGGTAAAATCCGTCGAAGATGCTCATTGCGATGCCCTCTGCGCTTCCTTAATTATCACGCCAAAGCTCGCTTGAGCCAAAGCTAAGCTTAATACTCGCGGGAAATAGAATGGAATCTCATGATGTGCATTTTCGTACTTTAGCTTACTACTCTTCTTTATGGACTTTGTTCGCTGAATTTTTTGATTTTTCTTTTTTTTTTTTGTTAACGAAAGATTTGAAGGAAAAAAAAATTCTGACGATGTTTTGATGATTGAATTTTATTCGTTGAAGTTATCAGTTAATGAGATTGAGATTTATAAAAAATTTTCAGCACGTTCCTTCAAAATACGCCTGAGGATTTTTCCATTAGCCGATCGTGGAATCTCGCAATCCAGTTCTTAAAAGTGTCATTATATTCCAGTTTGGGTATTAGCTTCAAAACATCTTCTTCCGTTAACTATACGTAAAAATAATAATGTAGTATTTCTGTTCGAATAAAATACATTAATTTGTATTATGCGAGATCCGTGATAAAAACGTTACTTACGTTCGGTCCTTTAGTTACTTTAACGTATAGTACCGGTTGCTCGTTATATAGATCGTGTTTAATGCCAACCACTGCTGCATCGACGATATTTGGATGCGAAAATAAGCTCTGTTCGATATACGAAGGGTAAATATCGTATGTTCGATATCTGATCATTTCTTTCAACCTTCCGACGACCATGATTTCGCCATTTTCATCATAGTAACCTTCGCCACCCGTGTGAAACCATCCTATGAACAATTAATTTATTTTTTCAATCATGGCGAGATTAACGCTTTGCTAATCGAGTATTAGATCGTTTTTGGTTAGAAAGATTGATTTTCATACCTTCTTCGTCAAATGCAATTTTATTTGCTGCTGGATTTTTATAATATCCCGTTATTACGCAAGGGCTTTTAATGCACAATTCTCCAATTTGATTTCTACCTAACGCTAGACCCGTTGTTGCATCGATAATTTTGACTTGTACGTTCGACACTACTGCGCCCTCAGACCCGGAGTTGCGACACTTCTTGGTGAATGAAGTTACAATACTTGTCTCGGTCATACCTGAAGTTTGTTCAATAAATACTTTGTCGATAATTAATATCATTATAACTGACTTACCGAATCCTGTGCCAACATAGTCAACATTGGGAAAGATATCGAGAGTTTTTCTTCTAATATCATCGAATAATTTCGAGCCAACTGAGTGCACAAAAGTTACAGATTTCAGATAGTCGTTGGTCGTATCGGCTTGATTTAAAAGCAAAATTTCGTAAGCGTCAAAAAACAAAAAGTTTATCTGCAAAGGCAATGAGAAAAAAAGCAGCTATTGATATATTATTTTATTTGAAAATAAATATCCATCTTGAAGTGCCTTTTTAATTCTAACCTTGTACTTTTCTATGATCTTGAAAGTTTCGCGGGAGTCGAAATCTTTATGGAATATTCGTGTCCAGCCATTCAATAAACATTTTACTGGGAATGTATAATGAACTCTCCATTCTGGGTGAGGATACGTCAAGAGGATTATCCCTGAATTTTTTGCTTTTTCAATTACATCGAACGCAAGAATTATGCGCATGATAATTTTATAATCTAAAGGAATGAACTTCGGAGTTCCAGTAGTGCCAGATGTAGGTATTAGTAAACATATATTATCGGGTCTAGCTTTAGATACTCGGAAATTTCTGATATCGTCGGAGAATGGCGTTTTAAAAATATCGTCCAATGATTCGTAATTGCAATCATTATCAAATACAATTATTTTCCACTTGTGATTTTCTAACGCGGCAGTTTCTTCAAGTACACCGATTTTATCTTTATATGCAAATATAAGCTGCGGAGGTAGTATATTTATTTACCGTCTTGATGACACTAATACGTGAAAGAAAATTAATGGATTAGTGCAAGAACTTTAAATAGCCGTATTCGCAGAGGTGGGCACATCTTACGTACTCGAATCCACTTGAAAAGAAAATGGAAAAAAAGTTGCGCCGACAAATGTGGTAGCGTAAAATATAATAATTGCATCAGGATGTCTTGGTGAACATATAGATACCACATCTCCAGGCCCAATTCCTACTTTTCTCATCCACGCGGCCAAACGGACACTCCGTTCTTTTATTTCCGTGAAAGTTTTACTTTTCTCCGCCAAAACGTCAATCTATGAATAATGATAAACTAGATTAATTAACACTTTTAGCATGGGTCATTTCATTTACTTACTTCTCCAATGCATTCCGGTGTTGCACTCAAGGTATTGAAGATAAGTTCTCCAATGCTGTCTTCCTTCGCATAATAGCACTTCTCGTCCCCTTTGATTATGCCATCTTCTATAACAAATCCGTCGCCTCTCTACGAAAAATCGAAAAAATTATTTCGGACATGTTATTGTATTGAGAAAAATCATAATTTTTCTATAAACCAATTTTTCAGACTTTGGTGCCATGTTGTAGAAGCGTTTTTAAATAAATCGGTGATATTTCAAGAAGTTTTCAAGTTTGATACTTTGAAATCGAATGAAGAATGCTCTGAAATGTTCTGTTTAAACATAATATTCAGTATTATCGAATTTTGTTTGCGTAACATCTTATCAATTGATATTCATGTGCTTCAGAGCAATATTGACTGATATCCCAAAAGTTACCGACAGTAGCAATAATTTACAAGGCATTACTGATTAATTTGACGAATAAAAGTTGATAATCTCATGATCACGTAATATTTTGTAAAATAAACAATTAATATTGCAGAGAAACAAATTCTATTATCGCAATCATCTTCAACATTAAAAAAATCGATCAGAGTGCAGTAAACTTACGCGTGTCCCTTCTGAATAAAAAAAAAGATAGGAGACAATACATACGTTCGAGTGTCTGGCGTTTAATCAAGCTCTCTTCTTATAACTTTCATTCTGTCTCTCCCACGCAACTCGCGAGAGATGAATGGCATGCAACAATAGGGTAGAGTCGGGTGCACTTCTTCCTTCCATGATACATATATATACAACGGCGGAGAGAACAAAAGCCAACCGCTGATAGCCGAGGATGTGCAAATTACGGGGGACGAGTTGCCGCCGCTTCTCTCTTCTTCTTTTTTTTTTGTCGTTGTTGCATGGAAAGTTGCGCGTGCGTGCGGGTATTGGAGTTTGGAGAGACTTTTTGTCTGGATCGAGATAGCAAGTGCTTTTCTCTGTTTTTGCGGAGCTGCCTTTTCAAATTTTAGTTTTAGATAAAAGTAAAAAGGTAAAATACTAATAAGTGGATGTCTAAGACAAGTTTAATACTATATTCGTACAGGAAGTGAATTGTCGTAGAAATTTTCATTATTATTGTACGGCAGTTGCTAAAAGTAAGCTCTCCTTAAAAATGTATAGGAGTAGCAGAGCATCAGGACAATTCTGGCATTTCGCATTAAGGTCAAGCAGCAGAGAAGCCGTCTTTGTTTATTTTCGTTTCTTCCGTCTCCCTTTGCGCGACGTTTTAAGAGATTGCGTAGACGAAATCGAACTACTTATCTCTCAAGAAGATTACCCGCCGCAATTTCATTTATAAATACAAATTATCCCTAATTAAATGCGGAATTAGAAAAAAAAAGCTTTTTTTTTTCTCAATAAAAAATCTGGAATGATACCGACCCGCTAGTCATAATTTTTTTTCTCTCTTTCAAACGCACACCGAACGCCTGCAGCGCTGCATATTCCATGCTACTGAGCACGAAAGACGAGATCGCGATAAGTATGTATGTCGAGCGGAAGAAGCTCCGCGCGGCAAGAAGGGTCAGAGTGCTCCAAGACTTTTGAAAGCTCGCCCATTAGCTCGGTTAATGACTCTCTTTTTTTCGCCATAACCAACGGTATAACAAACTCTCTCGCGTGCAGCTTGAAGTTTTCTTCAAAGGCGTGTTTGCTAATCGCTGGCAGTTTGCTTCTTTTAGTTTTCTTTTAGATAGCGATGTAGTTTGAAGTTGTGTGGTTTGGAAATTGACTCGGCTGTATTTGATTTACTGTGACTTTTGAAGTTCAATCTTTCTAATGCAATAATTTTCACTGCTATAATAATTGAATTTCTCCTCGCTATAAACGAATAATAATAATTAAATTCCCACGCATGACTCGTATAATTGTTTTTATTTTCACATTAGCCATAATTGACTGTTACTGCCTCGGCCATCCCAAATTTAGCAACTCGTACGTTTACGACTCGCGATAATTTACGACAACCACTATATTCGCCGGCTAAAAATCGCACTCTCGTCTATTAAAATCTTTGCTCGCACGCGAGTCTGAGTTAGCTTCAGGAAATCGTTTATAAGTCGACTTCTCATTCTCTCTCGACAATCGTGTTGCGCTACAAAGTGCCTTACTACTTGTAAAAAGCGCCCACGTTTTCGCAGGCGTGCAACTCTTGCCTGCCCACACTTACAAACGCCGACTGTCTTGTCTTTTCTCGCAATCGATCTCTCGGCACAAAACTTGCGTAGTAAAGAGGGGGAATTGATATATTTCGTTCGGGATATTGTAGATCAAAGATAAATGTTATATCGAGAGATATTAATTGCTCTATTAGTTATACAGTGACTTTTGCGTATATTGCGTGATTTATTATATGAGGATAAGTAAATTATTTTTTTAAAATTATTTTTCAAGTATTGGCTAACGAGAGCTCTTGAAAAAACCATCGGATGCACAACTGAAACAGCCTCTTCTATATTCCAAACTCTATCTTTAACTAAATTTTATGAAATAATGTTTTCAAAGCTGTCTCCAAATACTTTAACTATAATGAGTTATTTATAAGAAATTTTATTTTATCTTCATACCGCACGATAAAATAAACATTTATTGATTTTTTATGAAAAAATAATGTGAAGTCTGAAAATTATTCCAATATTGTAAAACATACAATGAATAGTGAATACAAATTTTACAAATTGTACACTAAAAAGAATTGTTTAACATAGAAAACCTTTTACCAAACTCTCGACGCTTCGAAAACACTGCACTGGAATAAGACTGCATAGGCGCGAGCGCGAGCAAAAAGATTTGCCATTTGCATGCAGACACAGTCAGACAGACAGACAGCAGGTCGATAAGGTACACGCACGAGTTACTCTATGCCGTGGATTTACCTGAAAAGAGAGTCGACGCTCGCTAAATCTCTCTTTTATGAAGTTCACGTGCTCGCTCGCCAAGCCGCAGTGAAAAAAGAAAAAAAAAACTCACTCAGCCAAATCGATAATCTTCAGTTCTGTTATAGCATGTGGAAATTATTTTCGCTGATATATAGGCCGCGTGGATAATTTCGCAAAATGCCTATCGAGTTTGCATTAATGGCGCGTGACGATCAAACGGCCATTGTTACTGTTTCATTGCTTCCGGCGATTTGTTGAGTTAAACCCGTTATTTTCGATTTACGTCGTAATATTTTACGGTAGATGTACGAAGTCAACGATGTTGATATAAAATTATTCTTCTAAATATATCCGAGTATGCAAAGCGATTGACTTCGAGTGCAACTTTCCAAACAAAACAAAAATTGTGGATTTCGTAACAGAGCGATTGTTCTCCTGGCCGGTATCGTTATGAATGGCGTTAAAATACGCTGCGTTGCAGTTCCTTTAACTTGCATTATAGCATACGCTTATCCCGCATCTTTGCGGTCTGCTTGACGTACGGACGCGCGCTTTCAACTCGTAAAAGTCTTCGGAGGAGTAATACATGGAGCGTTAATCACTTTTGCATCTGAGAGGGATGAACTGATAATATCGGATAAGATATTGTTTTAATTTATGCGATAGTTGGGCTTTGTATGAAATAATAGGTGCGAGTGTAATGCTATCCCGGTGAGATGATAGATAGAATAAACTTGATACTATGTATTAATTCTTCAATCTAAAAATAATTGTTTTTTTTCAAGCAAACTATCATTTTAAATGAGCTTTAATATTCAACGTGTACATAGTTGATTAAAATTACTTTCTTAATTGCTGTTTCAAGTATTTGAAATAATTTATAAGAAAGGAAGGATAAAAATAATTGGTTGTTGATGAGCTCGATGAAATCATTTTATTTCATTTTATTAACTTAAATTACAATGATGTGGTTTTAAAAGATTACGCGATAATGAACAAATGTTATCATTCATTACAACGTAAAATAAATAATTATTTGTTATCGCACCGTATCCTTGCGAATCTAATAATTATATCTTAAGTAAGGTTTTACTTTTCAAGCAGAAAGTATGTACTCCGTCAACTACAAGAGGATGTTGGAGCAAGTTACAGTTTTCAAATATAGTATATTTGGAAAAATTACTTACTTTCTGCTTAGATCGACAAATATACGGCGCTCAGTCTACATTAAACTTCCCTCAAGTACGCTTGGACTGACAGGTTCTAGCTCATTGGGCTGGTGAAGATTCACCTAGTTGTTAAACAGCGGATTTCAGTACGATGGGCTGGCGGTTCAGTCCAAAAAAGTTATAGTGTACAATACATAACCAATATCGAAGTAATATTCTTAACACAGATAGTGAATCAATGTAAGTGAAATGCAGATTAACGGAATGAGATCGAGTTAGTATTAAATGAGGTTAGAAACAATTCAAATTTTTTTGCGTTGATATTATGGAGTCGCACTTTGTTGTTGAAGACTAGTAGGAACAGCCGGAACACTCGTCTTAACGTAGCCTCCTGTTTGCGTCGGCGCATAAGTTTTCACCATCCGCACGTTTCTGTAAGCTTCTGGATTCAAAGCAACACCCACGATGTCTCCAGCCAAGTACACAGGAGTCAAAAGTGGATTTTTTGATTTGCCATCTGTTGCGTCCAAGTTAGGATTATTAAACACATTAGGATTCATTAGTATGCTCGCAATTCTACCTGCTAAAGTAATTGCTGAGTTGGTAATTTCACCTGACGGATTCGGTGCTCCAAGAACTTGACTGTGGCCGATGTTTATCAGTTGGTTAGGTGATTTGATAGTTGTCTTGACCGAACTGTTGGATAATGTCAGAGTTTTGCCCAGAAGACTAGGCTTTTCCGTGACCTTGGCTATATTGCCAGCCAAGTCACTGATCGACTCCCAAACGAGGTCAGATGGTGAGGCACTTCCACCCTCCTTCGTTGCTCCAACTATGTGATCAGAATTAATCGGCGTTATTATAAATTTTCCCAGATTGCCAAATAAATTAGTGGCCGCTTTCCAAATCGTACCTGCTGTTCCCATAACATCTTCAGTTCCTATTCTTGAAGGGTCTACATTTGCAGAATTTGCAATGCTTCCTGCTAATCCAGTAGCTGACTGCCAAATGCTTCCTTGCGAACTCCTTTTGAAGAATTTTGATCTATTGAAAACTGCTCCGTTTGTCGCGCCAGCGATGCCAGTGCCCATGTTGACGCCGGAATTTGCAATCCGATCAGGGTTACCGCTCAAAATACTTTGCGCCAGATTTAAAGCCGAGTTGGTGACTGTACCAGCAGGTTGGACCCATCCTTGCGGCATCGTCGGTATCTGCCTTAAAATTCTCGTAGAAGTTACGTTTTGTGATTCTGTTGAGCTGCTCCTCTTGAAGAATCTTGGTCCATTGAAAACAGCTCCGTTTGTTGCGCCAGCGATGCCAGTACCCATGTTGACTCCTGAATTAGCAATTTGACCTGGATTTCTGCTCAATATGCTTTGCGCCAGATTCAACGCCGAGTTAGTAACTGTACCAGCAGGCTGGACCCATCCTTGAGACAACAGCGGTATCTGCCTCAGATTTCTCGTCGTCGTAGCGTTCTGCGGTTCTGTTGAGTCACTTTTCTTGAAGAAACGTGATGTAGCGATGCCACTGCCCATATTGACACCACTATTAACTATTTGATCTGGACTGTTACTCACGATTCCTTGTGCCAAGTTCATTGCGGAACTAGCTATTTGCCCAAATTGGTTAGATGGCAGTCCTTGCGTAGGATTTTCGAGTCCTGTCCCAGCGATGCCAGTGCCCATATTGATGCCCGAATTAGCAATTTGACCTGGATTTCTGCTCAATATGCTTTGCGCCAGATTCAACGCCGAGTTAGTAACTGTACCAGCAGGCTGGACCCATCCTTGAGACAACAGCGGTATCTGCCTCAGATTTCTCGTCGTCGTAGCGTTCTGCGGTTCTGTTGAGTCACTTTTCTTGAAGAAACGTGATGTAGCGATGCCACTGCCCATATTGACACCACTATTAACTATTTGATCTGGACTGTTACTGACGATTCCTTGTGCCAAGTTCATTGCGGAACCAGCTATTTGCCCAAATTGGTTAGTTGGCAGTCCTTGAGTAGGATTTGCGACTCCTGTCCCAGCGATGCCAGTGCCCATGTTGATGCCCGAATTAGCAATCTGACTCGGGTTGCCGCTCAAGATACTTTGCGCCAGATTCAACGCCGAGTTGGTAACTGTACCAGCAGGCTGGAGCCATCCTTGAGACAACAGCGGTATTTGCCTGAACGTTCTTGCCGACGGATCGTTTACTGCTCCAGCCGGATCACTTCTTTTGAAAAATCGAGGCGTCTGTACGCCGGAATTGTTGGCTGCTCCTGCGATTTGCGTGATTCCTTGGGCCAAGTTGACTGCAGAACTTGCTATTTGTCTCATTTGGTTTACTGGCATTCCTTGAATCGTACTTGGTTGGTTATGTATAAATCCTAATTCTTGTGCCAAATTTCCAGTTGATGTTCCCAAACCTCCAACAATTGGTTGTATTACACCTTGCTTAGGATTAGCTCCTGCGAATCCTTGGGCAAAGTTAAGGGCAGTACTAGCAAGTCCAGTTTGAACAGGTGACATTAATCCTGGTAGTGGTAAGATTGGTAACATCTGCCTTGGACTTCTCGATGACGAAGAATCCTCTGCTCCCACCGAATCGCTCCTCTTCAAGAATCTTTGTCCTGCGTTGACAGTTCCAGCGATGTCAGATCCCATATTGATACCAGCATTAGCAATTTGATCGGGCCTTCTAGCCAAAATACTCTGGGCTAGCATTACAGCAGAGTTGGTTATACCTCCAGATTGAGCAGGCGGCGTGACTTCTGACATTTGTCTCGCATTTCTCGGTGACGTTGAATTCTCCGGCTTTTCCACGATGGTTCTCTTGTACATGTCAGAGTCGCTCGTGGCATCGACTATTTCAGAGCCCATGTCAACACTTGCGTGCGCTATTTTACGTGGATTGCCGTCCATGATGCTTCGAACCAAATCAAATACCGTCTCTGCGACGACTGCTGAAGAATCAGATGCTATCGGCAGGCCTCTTGGATTTCTAGGTACAGTTGAGTTTTCTATTTCAACTGGACTTCTTTTATAATAACCACTTCCATATTGCCAGCCGGGCCTTGGATAATATCCGTTTTGATGAGAGCCTGGGTAGTAAGGGTAGTGTGAGCCGTAGCCATGTTGTTCGTGATGTCCGTGATGTCCATTATATCCATTTTCGTAGTAGCCTGGATAACCACCGTAGCCGTACCCGTATTGTCGATGTAAGGTTCCCGAGAAGTCATTATTTTCCTGTTGCTCTGGATTTCCAAAGTTTTTGGCATATTTATTAACATACTCAGAGACGGATTTCCAGAGATGAGCTGGAATGCCGTTTTCATAGCTTGGCATTTTATAATCAGCGTTACCATAGTTTTGCATGGCATCAGCAAAGTTACCAGCTGATTTGCTTGCTGAATTAAAAAATGTAGACATTGGATTATTTTCTTGCCTCGAACCCGAACTTGCTCCACTTTCAGTTTGTTCCGCTCTTGATTGGCCTCCTTTTATCAATGATTCAGCAACATTCTTGGCGACGGAATCCCAGAACTTTCTTGCTGAGTCCGCTTCTTTTCCGTGCGAGTCGACGTCAGAACTATGTTGATTGGCGTAGTAGCCATCAGACTTTTGATGACCATAGTATCTTCCCGCTGAATCCACTTCTTTTCCATGCGAGTAGCCGTCAGAACTGTGTTGACTGCCATCATAGCCGTCAGACTTTTCATTGCCGTGGTACCTTCCTGCCGAATCCGCGTCTTTTCCATCCGAGTAGACGGTGGAACTGTGCTGATTGCCGTCATAGTCATCAGACTTTTGATTGCCGTAGTATCGTTGCATCATTTGGGATTTTGCGAGCGTCTTTTGGAAGTCATCCATCGCCTTCTTTAGTCCTGATGACTGAACTGGTTCTCCCATGTTCATTTCAGACTGATCCTGTAACAATCAAGCAATCAGATATAAATAAATTAATACGATAATTTAATTTTATGTAAAAATATTCGTTTTTGAAAGCTATGAATCTTACATTATTGTACGTAGCTGATCCTTCTTCGTTTTGTATTCCCTCAGCTCTGCCTTGGAAGAGTTTCGGTAAATTTGTGAACGCGTGTTTTATTTCGTGGCCGATTTTCTTCGCGGTTTTTTCAATTTTCTTTTCGAAGTCATCAATTGGGTTCGCTGCTTTCGCCAGGTAATCCAAGTCCGGAATACCCTCTCCGTTTTCTGTATAATTGAGTTGAATTAAAATAAACTCCGGAAAAAACGCTATATTTAAAAGCACAGCAAGTAGATAAAAATGAAAAATTCACTTACCAGGCGATCTTGTCTTTGGTGGAAATGGACTCCTGCTACCATCCGAAAATGAACCCGACGAGCTGAGCACTTGTTTCGGTATTTCGTCTGTCTCTTGGTCAACTGGGTCGATAGAATCAGCAGTTTTTCCTTCGTGTTTTTGCTCCGTCTTCTGCGCTTCTTTTTTCATTTCTTCTAGTATAGCCTCGATCTTCTTCTCAACTGCTGGCTTAGCATTAGCGGCTTTCTCATCTTTCGTATTTTCTTTGGCCCCCGTCGTTCTTAGCTGTAATGGCGAGATCGACAACAAACGCGATGACAAATTTAAAAATAAGTTGGCCAATTAAATTAATAAAAAAAACGTAATCGATAACGATTCAATAAAAAAAATTGAATGTTTAACGTGACGTATTTCATGTACTTACGGCTGTTCCTATTGTATTTAATGGAATCATTCCCAGGCCTGGCGATGTTCCTACTTTCAAAGCCGTCATTGGTACGCGATGGACTATCGAAGACATAACTGGGGATCCCCTAGTGAAATATTGTTGCGACAGTGGCACACCTACTGGTCCGGGAGCTCTATTAAATGAGTTCTGAAAAATCATTTCGTTTAAAAGATATAAAAAATGATAAGGTATCATTGTTTTAAAAAGCAGTTATTATTAAAAAAATTACCTGTAGTTTTAACGGTTGTCCCACGAATCCTCCATGAAAAAGCGGCACACCACCGGGGAGTATTTGTGCTTGGCAGGTAAAAACCACTGATAGGATAAAAAACTGCAAATTTGAAAACAAATTAATTAAATTTTAAGTCACTATAAAATTAATTACAAATTATCACTCCGTTTCCTTTTTGCACTTTGCAATAGTATTTATTTGATGTTACTTACTGTGTAATAGACGGTGGCAGTCATTTTTGTAAGTTTAGTTGTTCACTGTTCGGTCGCAAATGTCAAACTAACCGATCACTACAGCGACGTTCGGCACATCACATTCAAAAATTCGTTGACGTTGGACTTTTTTCGACAACGCAATTGTCGCAAGTATTTGTGTCAGTGCAGGCTTCCGAAGAAACTCAAAAAACAAGCGTTGCGAAAATTCGAATAGAAACCAGTCGAACAAAAAAAAATCAAGCAACGGTTTCTCATATGTTTACGAAGTCTATTCATAAACGATTCATTCGATGTAATATTTCAAGAACAACTTGTCATCGAAACCAATTGAACACTTGAAAAAGTAAATATTGTCGAGTTGCCTCGAAGCTTTTCATTTGCTTAATAGCGCGTGTACACTTTATAGTTAAGTAGGATTTTCAAAAGTATGTCAAATGTGTATGGGTCGAAATAACTCGCGAGCGCGCATCTAACGCACGTGGAAAGTGCGGCGGACTTTGTCTGCAAAGTGTGAAAACGCTCGTACACGCTCTTTTAATTTTTCTGCTCGTTAATTTTGCATTTCTACGAACAACTTCCGAGTGTACCTTACATTTTGAGACACGTGAATTCAAAGTTTGTAACTGTAAATGAAAATATTATCGTTTGAATGGGAAAGAAATTCTGAAAGTAGAATTTTTTCGAGTATTTATTCGTCGTAAAATTATAGAGGTCATAGCGCAGCCATTCGAATCGAAAAATATAAATCGAATTTATCTTAAAATTCCGTATCGTTAAATTTCCTTCGTACTTCAATATCCATTCGATTTCAACCATAAAATTAATCCTCGCAAGTTCTGTAAAATTCGATTCTCATTCCAACTCATCATCCCACTCATCTCTCAAATTCTCAAAAGATTTCTCTCGCCACAGAGGCGGCCAAGAGCTCTCATAATTCACACATCATCGAGTCTCTTAAAAGTCCATCATTTACCCGCGTTTACGCATTTAAGCGCACGCAAGCTCGTATAGTCGATGTATATAGCTTGCGAAACGTCGCCCATGCAGAAGAATGCGCGACTACTATACGCTGCGCGAGTTCGTTGGCCGCTGACGTGCCCTGATTGTCACGCGCAAGCAGCAGCAGCCGCCGTTGACTATATACTGTCTCGTGCCACTTCTTGCCGCCGAATATCATCAGCTGCTTGACCACCGATGTGTCTGTGTACATGTGCAAAGGGCTGAATGACTGGCTTTCATTTCGCTTATCTGACGTTTTCTTTGTGTAGTAGCTACGAGAATTTGAAATATTTTTATTAGCGCTTATCAGATCGAATGAACAGTCTCGCATGGAATAATTTTATATTTAACTGATAAAGAAATTGCTCGAGTATTTATTTCATTTTTTTTTCATCAAGTACGAATGTCGCGTACATTATTATTTCGGTGAACCTTGCAATTATTAAATTCTTTGTTTGCTAATCGCTGCGTGAATAATTTTTTAATTATACACACGCGTTGGCGTAAGTTGCGATGTCTCTTGGCATGATTTGCGAAAATAAAATTGATGTCTTAATAATAGCACAACAATTCAATTTTCTGTAACTAAATGATTTCGTAATCTTGCATTCGAGATCGAACTATTAGCTTGAAATAATTATTGCAGAGATTGCGCTTTTCTTTTATTCTAATGCAAGTAAATCGATTCGCTTCTGAAAACTACAGCGTCATCCGCGCGATAATCATAATTCAACTTGCAATACTTTTCTCTCTGTACACTTAGTGTCCCTACACAGCGTGACTCGTCACACATCACCAAGCAACACAAAAAGAAATGTCCGTCGTTGTCGACCAAAAAATGAAAAAAAAAAAAAATTTTTCTTCTGCAGATTGCGAATAAGGTACGTGATGCCGGCGGCGCGGCTGACGCTACGCGAGGAGGACGTGGTGCGTCTGACCCTGGAGTTCCTTCACGGCCGGGATCTTCACATCTCGCAGCTGTCGTTGGAGCGCGAGACCGGCGTGATCAATGGCCAGTACAGCGACGACGTGCTGTTCTTGCGCCAACTCATCCTCGACGGCCAATGGGACGATGTGCTCGAGTTCATACAGCCACTCGAGGCGCTGCCTGACTTTGATATGCGAAGGTTCACTTACTCTATACTCAGGTGTGTATTTTTTTATTTTTTTTTTTTGGTTGGTAAAAGCAATTTTATTGTTCGCGCGTACAAAGGGTTAGAATTATAGTATGGTGGTGCACGCGCCTGAGGATCTGTGAATGCATAATGGATACTGACGGCTCTGTATGAGAGAGTTTATGGTAATTGAACGGCCGGGGAGATAAGTGAAAATCGATGTAGGTAGTTTTCTCGATGTTCGTTTGTTCTCGGTGAAATTTAATTCGCCTGCGTGACCGATGGTAATTGAATTGTAATGTCGTGTGTGTTGGGTGAAATAAACAAACAAGTCATTTGTACGAAGTGAAAGCTAAAATTTTACTGATAAAAATAATTAATCGTTTACAGGCACAAGTACGTCGAGCTTTTATGCATCAAATCCGAGGCGAACATCATCGGCACAAGCACAAACGGCAGCGTTGACAACGCTGTTGAGGAAGTAGTCAAAGTACTCAGCGATTTGGAAAAGTATGCGCCGACGAAAGAGGAATATAGTAGTCTGTGTCTTCTGCTGACGTTGCCGAGGCTCACCGATCATCTACAGTACAAAGACTGGAATCCCAGTAACGCGAGGGTGCAGTGTTTCCGAGAGGTGCATCCTTTGGTGGAGAAATTTCTGCCTGGCGATAGAAAAAACAGCGATCCAAATCATCCGGTTACCGTGGCGAAGAACGACAGGTTGATACAGCTGATCATCAAGGGCATTCTTTACGAGAGCTGTGTCAATTATTGCCAGGCTAAGGCTACTGGATCCAAAGAGAGCGAACAGGTACATTATAAAATTCTTTCAAATTTTTGTACGAACTAAAAGAGTAACACGAATGTTTTTTTTTTCGCAGGTGGAAATGAGTTTTTCAAGACTGCTCGACGGCTCGGTAGGATTCAGCGATTCGGATCTCAGTTTGCTCTCATGGCTACAGTCAATCCCGTCGGACACATTCGCAGTGCCGTTCGCCCAACGCACCCTCAACGTCGACGTGGAACGTTTGGAGAGGCCATCGCTCGAGACATCCTGGACGGAGCACATGCTTATCACGCCGATCAAGCCAAAGACTTTTCCGCACAATGCGATGCCTTTCTCAAGGCCACGATCCGCCGCCGATATGATGTCCCGTAGTCTCGTACCCGCGCTCGAAGCTGGCTTCAGTCCGAGAAGTCCGCAGTTGAAAAACATGAGTGTACCTTCAGCGGCGTTTATGGCATTGTCTACCGGTGATATTGCTAATTCGATAATGTCGAGAAGCTCGTTTGCAAGCTTTCATCTCACTGGGTTTAAGAATAATAAACTGATGAATACTAGCGTTGATAGGTAGGTTGGTAGAAAAGATTTTGGGTGAATAATTTTGATGATGACGACTGTGAAAATAATATTTTCAATGAGCAATTCGTCGTATCCACAGTCGTCAGCAAAAATCATTAACCCAATTTCATCACAATCGAAATAAAAAGTGCGTATAAACATTTTTTTTTGTAAAGCAAAGATATTTCATTACGTCGACAGGTTGTTCGAGAACGAGGGCGATGTATTTCTAAGTTCGAGCTACGCGGAATTTCAGCAGCTGCCCTCGATACAAGAGGCAATCAATTCAGCAGCACAGCCAACGGCACCGCCACGAACGAGGGGACACTCCAAGAGTCCGGAAGGTGGGCTTGGTTTCCTTTTCACGCGCGCGCGCGCCTCCTCGCGACGCGAATGGAGAGGAAGGGAGAGTTACGAACGCGAAGACGAGGCTTATTATTAGAGAGTGATGAGTTAACCGCCCGAGGTTTCGTTGAATAGAGTTTGTGGGAAAAATTTTATGATTATGCGTCGTTTGTCTCTTCGCTCGCGGCTCTGTGGGAGTTTTTCCGTACGCGTCCTTGTATATATACTCTTGATTTTTATCTTTATTGTTGGCTATAAACGGAAATATGAATTGTTGCAGGCGAAAGTCAATTACGAGAGCTTACGAAAGTTGTCGGATTTGATCGCCTGTTACGTGAACCACGGGAGTAGCAATGTAATTTTAAATTTTATTGCCATATTTTCTAGTTCAGTAAATGTGAGAAAGGTGCTTATCGATAAAGTAGGAAGTTGCACCAAGTAATTTTTGATTTCCATTGTATTATAATGATATCAGTATTTTATTAATAAGCGATACGCTTTTGATTTATTAAAAACAATATAACTTAAACTTAATAAATATTGCATTTTAGCAGAAAACCAAATTTCAAAAATATGAAATAATCGTATGAATCTTTAAACTCACAAAAAGATTATTCAGATCAAATATTAGTACGAATTTCCAAATTATTATTTTCTGAATCAGCAAAATTAAAACGTTAAACTCTCTGCAGGTGTAAAAGCAACAGACCCCTCAGCAGCCTCAACGCCAGAACGTCGTAATCCAGGTCGAGAATCGCCAGCCCCGTCGACGGCACGAAGTTCACGACGAGACTCATTGGCCGACAAACCCACGGGAATAGTCACAGGCAAAGTAGCCGAGTCGACGCCAATAAGGCCTATGGTACCTGGCGAACAGCCACCGCCACCACCGCCACCACAGCAACTGGAACAAAGCTTCAATGGTGATTTATTCAAGGAGTATCAGCGTCAAAAACAACGGCTCCTAGAAACTTTACAACAGAAAGAACGCGAGAGGGATGAACTTATCAGACAAATGCCTGGGCCACCGATTACCTCACAAGCTATCAACAACAGGTTGCAGACTGAAAGGTCAGTTGCGATTTGTTTTACATAAAAAAAATACAGATTCGATGATGAGCGCAAATTCGTGAAATATCGAAGTGGTAATGAAATGCGTATTAATTAATGAAGTGGAAATGTAATCGCGATTCCTTGTTTATCCTTCGCTGACGTTGGTTTTGTGCGAGGCGCGCTTCAGTTACCAGCGGCAGTGCGCTGCACTGTTGAGCAACTTACGCACTAGAGGTCTCTGATGATGCTTGCTATTCTGTTATTTGAAAAGTGATTCTTCGGTTAATAAATAATGCACTTGTATTGTATTAGTTGTATCTTTGAAAATTTATGCACTGAAAGTGATGCAACAGGATATTGGCTCGTATAAAATATTAATAATAAGATATGATTGAGTAATAAGTATAAGTATACAATTTTACAAAATATATATGCGATTTAATAACAAGTGCAAATATAAGTAATACGGTGGGAAAATTCAATCCACCTCGCAGGAACATAATCTGAAAGGGATGATCGCCACTCATACTTTGCAGACAAAGTTAAATTAAGACAAAATTTTCATTGGTTTAAATAGATATGAAAAATATGATACCAAAGGCGATGAAAAAAGTTCCAGATAATAATTTTCGTTGTCCAGCATTAAACCCTCGGTACCAAGCATGTATTACACGTCTCGCGTACGTTGCATGAAAGTTTGCACGACGCAAAGTATCGATATAATCATAAGTTCAACGAAACGTGCAAGGTTACGATTCTTTTTAAATTGATAATTTATTATCACGAAAAAAAAAATCCAGTAAACATACGTACGATGTTGTACGCGCTTAAACGTGCGAATCGTCGTTATTGCAGCGCAGAACGAATCTGCCTCGTAAACGTCTCGGTGAATGGGCTAAAATTATCACGCGGCGAAATGTCAAGTGTGCGAGCCTTTTGCTTGAGTCAGACGCGAGATTTTTTTTCTTTCTTCGCTGGAATGCAGAAATTATTGAGTTCAATGATAAAGACGACGATAATAAAGTTGTAAATTGATTTGGCGATTGAAATTGTTGTGAAAGTGTTGACTTGATAAAAGTAAAATTGGATGTGAATGAAAGTTTTCCGGATACAGAAACAATCAAATAGATAGATCCACATTTTTGGAATAATGCACTGCACGTTATATCGGATTTTGTATAAATTTTTATAATATGACTTACTGAAATCGTATAGTTCAAATACTCACCCTAAGATGGCTTAATTCGAAGATTTTTATTACTGTCTATTCAATTTTTCATCTGCATGTTATAAATAATTTTTGCATTTTGATGATTTTTATCATATTTAAAACGTGCCTAATAAACCGCATTCAAAAGAAATGTGTAATAGAAGATTTAGGAAGCGACTGTTCAGTCATGAAAGAAAGTGAAGCCACATCGCTAAAATTAAAATTTGATGTTACTAATGAAGTTTTATTGGGATTCAATAACA
>JAWWMK010000001.1:3736327-3845777 GCA_035047105.1 Galeopsomyia nigrocyanea | reverse complement strand
GGAATGCGTGTGACGGATTCTTCTGTCGCACGCATTCCTCGAATTCCTCATTTTTTTCTTGCTAGCCTCCCAGCGCCGGGCTAGCGGCTGCGGTAAGGACCGCGATAACGTGCGATAAGGAACTTCGTTCCAAAAATTCTTCACAAAGAATCCACGAGGTCGCGTAGATCGCGAAATTCCCGGCAATGTTGCAATATTTATCTCAAGAGTTTATATTTACGTCGCGCTCGTTCGCGTTGGATGAATCTCTCGATAAAAGACCCCACCATACTCGGCAGGAGAATTTTCAATCAATGTAAATGAATCGGCGGCGAAGTTCGTTTGAAAGAATCATCCATTCAATCGTCGATCAAACTATGCGCATTCCGTCAACGTCACGCTTATTGTGTATTTCGTCATAAAACCGTTCTAACAAAAAAAAAATATTAAAGAGGCTTCTTTCTCTCACACAGTTTTAATATCACGTAAGCCGTTACACAATTGCCGCCGGTCATAGCAATAGAATGGAAGTGCAAAAAGTGCAATCTTTCTCGGCTCTGACACAAGCCGTTCGATGACCTTTGCAAAATTCACGATATTTTGCGGTTTAAATGGACTTTTATATACGATCGGTACACTTTGCGTCACCACACCATCACTTGGATTTACATTTTTCATTCGAAAAATCGAATGGCCCATAGCATTTCTATATCTCTGGATATATAAATTGGATCTAATTTTAATTGAATGATTATGTATATGCGTGTACACGTGCCTTGGCAGATAGCATAACTATACGTTTGCATAAACGATGATGTATGGATTCGTTGCAATGTACTATAAGAGCGGAGAATTTCAGGTTTGTTATCTATCGCGCGTAATGAATTAAATTGCGTAATGCCCAATAAAATATCTTCCAAGCTGTTACATGCTGTTATGTAAGCTTGCAATAAATCACTGATTTACATTCAGACTGTAGCTACATACGTACACCGCAAAAAGTCATATTATCTTTTTCCAGAGAGAAGAAAAAAAAATCACGAAGTAAAACAATAATATTTGGGTGCATCTACCGCGATAAATCCCAGAGAGCGAAATCTAAAAATAGAACACATCCGCCCGAACCCTTCGTGACCCTCTAACCCAGAGAAGAGAGCAAGGCATTTGTATACAAACACACTCACCTATAAAGGTCATTCTCCGTGACGATATCCCTGATAGAATCTTCAGGATCGACTCTGTCGGGATTCATGTGCGGCGAGCCAGGTGATCTTGGCGCCAAAAAGCTACAGCTCGGCTTATTACTAGCACTTGCACCAGCACTCAACGCACTCGCGGCCACGAGATCGTCCTCCGAGGCCGCAGCAGCGAGCATCGCTGGTGGCGGCGAAGGTGTGCGAGTTGGTGGCCCAAGCAAATCCTCGCTACGCGAGTGTCTCATCTCGGAATTGCGAAACAGCTGACCGGCACCACCGGGAGCACGAAACACCACCTCGGCTTTTGGACTGAACGTCGGCGACGTTGATAAACCTATCAGCAGGTCCGTCATTATGCTGTTTATTTACGTCTTCAACAGTTATCCTTGGTACATCGGAGGTTATGTTTACTGACGCTCCTCCGCTCCGAAAATCGTTCACCCCCGCAGTCTGTCTCTCTACGGCTACTGGCGCACCACACTCTTGAGATTTGATATGATATATATTGGTATAAAAATTCACTATTTGACGAGAAGAACCACCGCCCTTTTCGCGAATAAAGGATCACCGTAGCGGTCGATAAACAGTATTCCCGGGGCAACAGACACGCGCACTAAAGTGCTACACAATCTCGCTCTCTCGCTCGCTCTTTCTATGGCAGAAACGCGATCGAATAAGTATCCTACGCGCGCAGTCTAGCTCCGACTTGGTCGGCGCCTACCTGACAACTGCCGCCGCGTGCTAGAATGGAGCGCAAGAGGGAGAGAGAGAGGCCGCGTCAACAATCGCTGCACAGTGTGTGCTGCTGCCATATAGCCGCCCGTCTCTTTCTCGCCCGTTGTTTGGCCTCCTGACGTTTACGTTAAGGTTGTTACACATTTTGCGGTTGTTTTTTTGTTTTTGGAGAATTTTAATTAGCGATTTTTTTAGGTTGAAGTTTTCTTTTTTAATTGGATGGAAGTTGGGAGTTTAAATAATAAAGATTATTAAAACGGAGCGCAGTGATAATTATGTGGTTATTTTTTCTCTCCCAATCAATATGAATATTTTATAATTACGATAAGACGCGCTAAACCTGTTCGCTTCGTTAGTCGCCGTATCAGCGATCGAAAAACCAGCTAATTGATGTAACGCGAATGTTCTCGATAAAAATGGCTTTCACTTGGTAAACAAATTCTTTTCGTTGAATTAAATTTTATTAATGTAATTTTTTCGCATAAAATGAATGTTTTTCCTTTCGGTGTGATACAACCTTTATACGCGCATTCCCTTCGCCGAGCGAGCATTTGCCGTAACAATGTATTTTTTCCTCGAATCCTCTCCGGGAAAAGGTTTGGGGAAAATATAAGGGAGGGAGCTGTTTATTGCTTCCGCATGATATACAGTCTGGCTGCTGGTAGAAGCCTGCAGCAATTTTCTCTCGCGTCTTCGGTCACGAAAACTCGCGTTTCTTTTTGGAGCCCTCCATCAGATATTTTGACAGGATATAGTCGGGGTTTAGTCATTCGGTGAAAGTGCTTTTATAGGGCATCCTTTTTTTTTGTTGTTGATAATAGGGAGAGTGAGCGTTTTTTATTTTAAAATGCCTCTTCGCGAAATGGAAATTCCACGTAAATAGGCTTAGTAATGCTTTTTTAAAAATAAAAATTCACACAACGCAGTTTATTTATAAAAATTTTTAATTTTTTGTCACCAATTTATTTTTATGCGCTGATATAATCTATCAGCGATTTTTTACTGGTATCTTATCGTAAGGCGGTTGACAATATCAAAGGTCAGCTTGATACTCGAATTTTACAATTGATAATATTAAACATTCATTGCAATGAAAATCTTATAACTCGTGTGATTGCTTATTAAATATTCATACAATGGATTAGTAATGTAAGTTTGAATAAATATATTATTTTATACCCACAGGCCCTGCATGCCCTTTCAAAATTGCTGAAATAATTGATGATTAGTTTTTTAATTTCCTTATTTAACATGTTCCTTGATTATTTTAATTTTGTAATCAAATATTTCATTATTAATGAAATTTCAATTGGAAAAATTTCTACTCAATTCGATGCTTAAATTAACGTTAATAAAATTAACTATAATACAATAATTAAATACACATTATAAATAAATAGTTAATTTTTACTATAAACCTGTTATAATTCTTCTTTTCTTTAAGGTAGTTGCACACCAACTAAGTGAGTCAAAAAACACTTGGTTAGGTTTTGATTCGCGCAGTAGTTAGATGTGGCAACGTTGTAGGTTTGAAATGAGCGCGCTATTGAAACATGTATGAATTATGAGAAATAACATGAGGGTGAAGGTAATATATTTTAAAGGATTAATTAATAAAATTGTAAACACATTAATAGAAAAAGATACACCAAATTTACGTAGCAATTAAGTGGAAATATATTTTTTCATTTGCCTAATACAGTTCGCATACAATAAATAATTCTAAGTACTCATAATAGGTATTATAAATTTATTCAGTACAGTTTGATCGTTTGATCAAATAACGTTTTTTAACAATATTAATTTAAAAATATACTTTTTTCTAATCATATGTAGTCTGTACTAATGATATTTTTATATTACCATTTAGTTAAACACAGAAGACTCTTTGGTTGCATTTTTTTTCAAAAAATCACAGATCTTTTCAAGTATTTTCGGACATTTCGTAACTTTAATTTTGTCGTTCTCATCTTTACCCAAAAGATCTTTCACACCTAAATACTTGCTGCCTAAAAAACATTTATGAAAACCAACGTATAACTTATTTTATTTTTCTTTCACTATGTATTTGTAAAATATATACTAACCAATTATAGCTTTTGTGTTTGTATCATAATGAATTTGATTGTTGCTTATACAATGTGTTGTATCAGTGGAAACACTGCAAATTACATTACATTCTTGACATCGTATATAAAATACCGATGCCAAACCAAACTGCTTTTCTGCTTCTATATCTGACAAATGGAGCTTAGTGTCACACTGTTTGCAAATCATCTCTTTTGCCAAAAGATCAACTTTTATAATTCATCGACCTTCTACTATTTGTTTAACTTTATCATCTACTGCATTATTTACAGATACTTTTAGGTTACGTTTGCCTTTTACAGTATCAGCTGCACCTTTATTTTTCCAAATCTCTTTGGCCATTTGCTGTTGTTTAAGTCTATGCCTATAAACTTTTTCTGACACTTTCTTGCCTCTCCAGTAAAAACATTTGGATTTTTCTATTTGTTTATCGCTATTTTTACCACTACTTGATGAACTAGACATGATGCGAGTGGACGCGAGCACCTCGGTGATACACCTGAGCAACACTGAGTATACGTAATAATACGTATGCATAGCCGTTGTATAGTATACTGCGTTTGCGATGTTGCCAAAACGCAAGGATAGCAAAGAACGATGTTTTTCGTCATGTTTCATAAATTTTTACTAACTAATAGCTAATGAATACATGGTGTTAATGCATCAAAATAACCGTCAGATATCTTTTTTATTGTGCAAAAAAAATTTTCGAAATCTCTACGTTTCCTTACGAGATATGAATTAAAATGTATTTAAAAAGTGCCGATTCCCATAACAGACCGTGTTAAATGTGAAAAAAAAATAATTGTTTATAACTCGTGTCAGAGCTAACCTCAGCTCTTCAGACTTTAACCAAGTCTTTTTTATATCAAAATCGTACTATGTACCAAGTTTCATAATTTTTTCTACGTTATTTCGATTTGGTGTGCAACTACCTTAAACTGATTTTTATTAATTGATTTCAAACTTTTTTCGCGCAATACTGTTTTACCATTAAACGACAATTACCGTATGCAAAGTGGATTTTTACAACCGAGTTCAAGAAAATTCCACGAGATGCCGCTTTTTTCCGATCAGTCATTTTCTAACTTATCAACAATGTTCGTGTTTTTATGCTTCTCTGGCGGCCGTAAGCAGCCGTAAGCATGAGGAGTAGACGTTTTTGTTAACAAATTGTTTATTTTAGTAAATAAGGAGTTGCAAAAATGGCTAGTCGGATTTTCAAGCTTTTATCAGCCGATTCTGTGATCGCGACACAGGTCCGGCATAAGTTCAGTAGGGGAAAGCCGCCAATAATTGCTAGAACTTTGCAACAAAGGCTTGAAGGTTATTATCAATACTTTTTATTTCTATCTATAAATTATTGTTTTTATAATAAATTTTCCATTGTTTATTTTAGAAATGGAAAGGGAAGAAAAAGATCCAGAGCTATATTACAAAGTAGATATTGGCTTTCCACTACCAAAAAAACAAGTGTCCAATCTGAGAAAACAATGGATCAAAGAAGTTGAAGCTCGTAGAAAAGATCCTGAATTAGAAAAGAAAGCTCTTCATAATCAATGTAAGTGAAAACAGAATTACTGAATAATAATTTCTAACTGTAAAGGCATGATACTGTCATGACAATCGTACTAATATATATGAAAAGGAAATAAATTGTTTCTTTCAACATTTTCAGTAATCATTGACATGGATAAAGCTAGAGAAGATTGGTTATTAACAAATGCTCCCTACGACACACATCGGATAGCCCAGCATTATGGAATTTTTGATGATTTGTACGAAGATGCCTATTTCCATCCTGTTACTCCCTTGACTATAGATTATGATTTTGGGCATGAAGAACTTTTAGCAAGAGTTTATACAGGAAACATAATCAAATCTTTTGAAGCTAAAAATGCTCCAAGTGTTTCATATGAGGCAGATTCAAAATCTCTTTACACACTTCTTTTTACAACACCTGATGGCAATTATTCCAATCCAGAATTTGAGTATTGTCACTGGTTTATGTGAGTGCAACTTATTCTTTACAAAGTAGCAATTGTTGCGTTATAATGAATACTAAAAATATTTAGTATTTTTTAGTGGTAACATACCAGGAAATGATGTCAGCAAAGGAGAACAAATAATAGATTATTTGAGGCCAATTCCAACAAAGGGCATAGGTTTTTGTAGATACATATTTGTATTATATAAGCAAGACAAGAAGATTGATTTTTCAGAATATAAGAAAGAGAAGCCATGGTAATGTTCTGTCTTATTATTTATATACTGTTTCTTCACTTAACTTCATACCTCAATGGTAAATTTTTCTTGTAGTTTAAACCTTGTTGATCGCAATTGGAAAACATATGATTTCATGCGTAAGCATCAGGACTATCTAACGCCCAGTGGCCTTGCATTCTTCCAAACAGATTATGACCTCTCTTTGAAAGAATTCTATCACGAAACACTACGTGAGTATATTTCAAGTTTTTAATTTACATACAGTTTAAATGTTCATATTATTTATCATTGACTCATCATTTTATTTATTCACATATTAGAAATGGAGTTGCCAATATACGAATATGATTTTCCAAAACCGTACCTCAAGCCTCAAGTATGGTTCCCAATAAAAGAGCCATTCAATAAATACATGGACAGATATAGAGATCCAAAACAGATCAACAAAGAATTTTTACTGAGAAAACTCAAGAAGGAGCACCCATTTAAATTTCCAGATCCACCGCTCAAGTATCCAAATGCACATCCATTCAAAGGATACTTACCGTCGTGGTTGAAAACCGAACTTCGAAAAGAGCGTATCGGTCAAGGACGATCACTTGACTATAAATAATCGTACTTTGCAGAGATTTTTTTTTAATAATTATTGTACAAAATAAAGTACAGAATCGTTGTTCAAAATCATTGTTCTGCAGGAATCAGTCATCCTTATTGGCTTGCGCTTCGACCAATTGTCTGCTTTGCATTTTGATTTGAGCTCGCGTTGGTACAGTTGGATCTACAGTTTCGTGCTCGAAGTACATGCCTACGAAAATTCAAAATTTACAACTCAAAATTTAAGAAAAAAAAAGTCAAATTGTTACCTGATTGTTCGGCATCTTCATCGCCGAATTTCATTCTCGCGCGATACTCGGTGATGTAATTGGCGTATTCATTCTTGGATTTTTGTTCTTTAACTTTATCCATCGGGAAGTTTGTCATCATGAACAATGCATTAGCTTTTCGAGCCACTTGCTGAAGCACTGCTAATCCTAAATATACAGTTTCGTTAAAATCGTTCATTCAAAAATCTCCAATGTTTCTTACGTACCTCCAGTTTCGATAGCATCACCGCAAACTTTCTTCGACTTATCTTCTTCGCTAGTCACTTCCGACTGTTCTTCGGCTTCTTTAGCTTCTCTAACTTCCTTGGCACTTCTCTTTTCCTTGCCATAAGGCTTCGCAGTCGCAGGATTCACGCAGACCAACATCGAAGACATACTTTGCAGTGCCGCTCTTATGTTCATCAATAATTCACCGCGCGACTCGATCATATTATTATTGTCTTCCATTCGTTTTTTCTCCTCTTTGATTTTTTCGAGCATCCCTTTCTTTTCAGATTTGTATCTACAAAGTGTCATTCAAACGAGAAATCAAATTTTAATGCGGACAGTGCACGACGAATAATTGAAAAACTAAAAATCCGATAATATTTTTGTGTCAGAAAAGTGAATAAATAATGTATTACTTGGTAGTGGTAGAGACAACCGAATGCTCTAAATTTTGTAGAACCAACTCGGCGTGATTTTTTTTGTTCAATATCCAATTCCTCTCTTTCACCGTGCGCTCATATAGACTCGACAATCTCTTGCGCTGTTTCACCTGGTCTTCCAATCTGCAATGCAGATATGTTTTATTTTTCAGTCGCTACAATAGCGTTATTTCGTTTTTTTTTTCTTTTCTGTCGTACCTAGCGAACAATTCTTCGTAGGATCGTATCAGCATTGTATCTTTCATTTTGTCGAAAATTTTCTCGAGATTCTCAATTTGTCGCTGCAATTTGGCTTCTTCCACTGAAATATCTTTTTTCTTAGCTAAATTAGGATCGCTCTGTAATCAAATATTCAAAATTCAAGATTAAGAAGGAAAAAAATATATAATTGTTGAAAATTTCTTTTCGTCTTACCTCAATTCTAACGAGCGACTTTGCATACTCCCAAACATCCTCGGCTCTGTTTCTAGCAAGTTCAAGATCCTTCTCACGTTCCTTCATGTTAATCCAGACATCCTTCGCGACGGCCTTGTACTTCTGTCGTATGTCGTCGAGATTCTCCGTGGCAAGTTGACCCATCAGGGTCGTCTTATAAATCACTCGACACTGATCCCGTTGGTCCGCGCGCAAAGCGTTCAGCACCCCGTCGAAGTACATCGAGTCCTTGTTATATCGATCCCCAAAACAGTAAATTATCCGCTTTTATTGCTCGCCTTTAATCTCCTTTCTCTGCGTCTTTTTCTTTTAACTTTGCTCGTGATTTGTGAGTTTCCGATGTTTTCAATTATTTGCAAGGCTTTTTTGTCTTGTTTGTTAGACGAAAAAGGGACATTTCTTCAATTTTATTTCAACTCCGAATGAAAAGCACAACTTTTATACGATAATGTTTACACACATTGAAATAAAAAAAAAAACGCAATGACCCATTTCCTTCCGCATCGTCGACAAATTTTCCACGTGAAATAATTGCTTTGCCCCGGCAACGAAATTTCGAACAAAAAGTTAAAATTCAACAGTGCACACACTCGCTCAAAAAGACGAAGTTTTCAGCAGCACCAAAATAATTAAACGTCGCCGGGAGAGATAGAGAGACTCGCCTCTAATTTCGTTAATGGACGCATGATTAAACGGCGATTGGATCGTGGGTAGCCCCGGAATTAGTCGGATTACGGTGAAGGGGGTTGGTATAGCGGCGGTGGTAGTCGTGATTTGATGTCCGGTAATGGAATGATCAACCAATCGTGATATACCCGTCGCGATTGAATGCTCCTAAGAAGAAACGACCGAGTGGCATACATTTTTTTCCTCTCTCACCCGGACGGAAAAAAACTTTTGCGTAGCTTTTACTTTTAGTTCGTCGGATGGGGGTTAAAAAGAAACTTTCTCGAAAGTATACACGTAGGTAATTAAAATGTGTTTGCCAGTTTGACCGCTGGTATTAATTAACTTCGCGTTTTACAGACGCGGATGATAAAACTTTGCATACTTTGTGCATTTAGTTCGGTAAGTCTCGAGCTTTGTGATATGAAATCCAAAGGGAGAGGATATTTTTTTTAATCAACATTATTATCTTTACGTTAACGAGGAATGTCCGTGATATATGCTTGGATATCTAATGTCGATCGATACGTCCAACGTTAATTAAAAAAAAGAGGAGGAAAGACTTTTTAATGAGGACCAGTTACGGAATATTGTGAAAAAATAGTCGGGACTTTTGATCAAATCGGATAAATTTGCAATTATTTGTCTATAAAAATAACGTACCTTTTTCAAAATATCAAGAATCTCTTGATAAGTATCGGAGATGGCTTTAGCGGCATGGCGTTTGGCGAGTGCAACTTGATAGCGCGCGAATAGTTGCTGATGGCGTTTAAGCTGTTGTTCCTCGCTTTCGGTGATCTCGTCTTTGTGCTCGAGCGCGTCGCTCAGCCTTCCGTACTCTAACTTTGCAAGCATCAAGTTTTCATTAACAAATAAAATGGAAAAAAATAGATTTTTCCTTGTTGCTTGTTAGTTTACCTGCCAGAAGCAGTAATCCTCTCGTTTCTTCGCTTTGATGTACTGCAATTTATCCAATTGCTTACGATGGAAGTTGTAATCTTGAAACACCGCTCTGAAAGCTTCCTAATTTGTTGTTAATAACCGCAGTGTGAAATAAAAAAAAATAACTGGTTGACATTACCAATGGCACAGCATCTTGCAGTAGAATTTTAAAATCCTTTTCGGTTTGAAATATCGAGCGAAGGAGTCTCTTATCGCCGTACATGACATCTTTTAAAATTTCACGATAACTGCCTGTGTCCTTCGTTAATTCCTTCAGGTCGCGATGATTTTTTCGCTTGTATTTCTCTCCATTGATCGCTTGCAATTTTTTGTCGCGAGCTGTTTCAATCCCGTATTTTTAAAATTCAATTTGGTTTCGTTTGCCATCGACAAATCAATTTGCAAATACAATTAATGATACGGTACGTAGAATTCTTTAATTAATCCAAAAATATCATGTGCCAAATGCATTTACCAACCCGCTGTTGTATTCGTATTCGAGCAAAGGTAAACATACAATTACCCAAATTAAATCGTTGAATAAATAATCCATACTCTCATCGTACGAACATCACGTGTATATTCAATAAACAGCCCCTCAATTTAAAACAACATCCACGCATACTTTCCGCGAAACCTTAATGCACGAAAAAAAAGCTCTCCGGGCGTAAAATAACCTCTTGTAAAAAAAAAGTGTGTTGGTGGCGAAAACTAACCGTGAAGCTTAAGTATGCTGCGGTACTGAAGTATCTTCTCGCGTGTAGTCCAGCGCTCGTTGCGCATGCCATGGATCCTTGTGTACTTGGCCGACAACATTTTCGCGGTGGTGGTGGTGGCGGCGAAATACCCCGCAAGCTTATTTCAATGTTTAACGATGCCCATCAAGTATTTAAATCGTTGGTTTGGTTTGACTCGGAAAGAGGAAGAGAGGAAAAAATAAAATCGAGTGTGTACACGTTGATTGAGAAGTGAGTTTATATATATAGTGCGAAAGCTCGAATGGAAATTTAGGTTGGATGGATAGAGAGAGAGAGACGCGGTGACGAACTTTTTTTTTTACTTTCGCGTGCAAAGAATCCACGTTATTTGTAAACAATTGAGTGAGAATATATTACGATTAAAATATTAGTGAACTTAGCCCAATTTTTTTTTCGGTCTAACAATAGCTTGACCTTCATATCGAGATATTATTATCGCGCTCTCATTTTAGAAATGGATAGGAAGTAATAGAAAGTCGCAAAGATTATACTTAATTATTAACTTGTTAAAAATTTATGTTTCAAAAGGAATTCGTTTATAGATAATAATCAGTGGATGCAACAAATTAAAAATAAAAAATCTCATTTTATTATTATAGAAGTTAATTGAATAATTATTAATGTCTAGAGTCTATCACACGTGTTTTAAATCACTCGTAACCGTGAAGATTTAAATGGTCGAGCTCGTTTAGGAAAAAAAAAAACGCTATAAAAAAGGAGATCAATCATATCTCACAGTTTTCGTAAGCAAGGGAATCACCGAAAATTTTAATGATAAATTTTGATTTGGTTTATGTAATTATAAATCTACAGTTACGGGAAAAAAAATTAGATTAAAAAACTGAATGAAACTAAATTGTTCGAGTTGATAGAGTTTTACTACGCGAATTATCTTACAAATTATCATTCACATTGAAAAGCCGTTTACAATGTCGCGTAACATTGTCTTGATAAGTGCGTATTAGTGAATAAGACAATTATTTTCACACTGATATGGCGCGACTCACATCGAGTTGAGTATAAGGAAGTGTTATGGACATGAACGTAATTATGTTTGAAACTAAAAATATGCATCAATATATGTTATTTTGAGCAATTGAATGATTAGACAAGAGTAGAAAATTTTCGTGTTTCACTTAAAATTTATTTCTCGTACTATTTCCAGCTTTTCCATAAAGTTTATGTACAAAGAATTTACAGTCTGATGTATCATAAGCATACGCCAAAGAACTGTATTAATCACAGCGTTGGCGAAATTGTCTTAAATTCCTTGTCTTCAAATGGTAGCCGTTCTCATCATCGTGATTTGGTATTGTTATAGTGGTTGGAGTGTATCTGTCTCTCGAAACCCAGTGTGAGACTCGGGTGAAAGATAATGTATAATTATTTCCTCTATTCACATATGATATGTGAGGTACGGCGACGCATAGACTTCCCGAGTCAGTCACGCTAATGGTAATTCCATCGACGTATTCGTACCGGGGTATATCCAACTTTACGTGTCTATCACGCGTAAAATCGCTTAGGTAGTGGTCACAATAAACTTCGGTCTCCTGTATCTTCTTTTGGTACTCCACCTTATAGCATACTTCGATGCCACGTTGACTCTGTTAATCAACAAATATATTTATTAAATTTTATATCATGATGGAAAAAATATTCAATTGGGTTTTTTTTATTCCGTGCAAGTGCTTACAATCGCTGCCGCATCAATGAAATGATGAACGAAAGTCCGATTCACGACGGCTTTGAAATTTTCATCAAGTTTATCCACTGCAGTCTGCAGCAAATCATGATCGTAATAGCTGTGAATAAGTAAGTAAGAGATATTCGTATTGGCTTCTAGGTATCGTCGAATCAAGTACGGACGTGCAAGTTGACTGGTTATATTTTTTACTTGGTTATCAGCCATATCTTTCCTCTCTCCTTTATTCGTGAATCGACAGGGCATACAAAATTGTCGACCACCGTAGAATATATCAAAGTAGTCTTTACTACTGTAAGTCAGCACTTGTGGTTTGTAGGGAGGATAGTTTTCGGGTATCACATCCGCAGGTACATTCAAACTTGTGATGTTGCAAAATCGTGGATCTAGCAATAATAGGGTTACACCGACGACGTTGAACGATTCAGTTTGCAGATTCCAGAGAATGATTGTTCCGTCATTGTTCGTCGTTGCTTGAAAACCATTGTTGAGACCTTTGTAGGGCATGACGCACTTGAATGACGTGAAATTCCGGTCGTCCGTCGTGTTCACGAATACGTGCGTGTCATTTTTCGACAACGTGTATGTTTTATAGCCATTTGGTGTAAGGTAATCTACTTCTTGAGTGTAGTTAATTCTATCTCGAGCTGTATAATTTATCTTGAATTGTTCGTAAAATGCTAGAGGTGGCTGATGATGTCTTCTTGCTGTTATTTGTTGCAATAATGGTATGCATAATATTAGAAAGATTACATTCAACTTTTGCATTTTTTATCTGCAGTTTCTAGAATCTAAAAAAAAATGTCAAAATTTGTTTTATTTTATTTTTGAGAAAAATTCCCATTGACGTGCATAATTCTATTTGACTGCTAAATGTATTACTTACGTATTTGAATAACTTTGCTCGACGAGCAGCAGCAGCCGATCTGCTGTGGTTGGTGTCGTAAAATACTTTGAAGCCAAGATAATCAAGTACGAAATATGAACGAATCTATCGGGAGATTGAGCAATGTTGTCAGTGAAAAAAACGCAGATAATTGATGACTCAATCAGTAGTATTCATAATCATAATATTCATTAAAATTTTCGTTGTACACATAAACATTTTTAGTGATAATATTATTTTTTTAATTAATATAAACACATTTATGCTTTTTAAAGCCTAAATTAGATTGCATTCTTATCGCATGATTAATAAATGAAAGAGTGAGAATGACCGGTAGGTGTATTTAAAAATATTTTTCTAGAATATATATTAGATATAGTTATCATAAGATTACAATCCTACTTTCTAATTTCATATAAAAATTACAAACGTGATAAATTTTCAAAGTACATAATAAAAATTATTTCATAATTAGCAGTCTGATAATGTAAGCGAATACGAAAAGACAAAAAGAAGTCATCAATGTGTAATGAATAACTTTTAATCTGAAAAAAATAATCATAAAATTACGTATATCAATTCGAAATATATTCGAGGAAAAAATTTATATCTTACTTGTTATACTTTCTACGAGCTTTTTTCAATGAAGACATTGGATCTTCTAAAAGATAGACACGTTGACCTCTAGTATAGTATCTCATGTACTCTTCCCAGTCGAAGTTGGTAATGTTGAAATCAAATTTTTTCCTATCGACGAGACTCATTTTGTTCCACAGTTTCGATACATTACTATTACTAAATATCCACTGTTTGGAGCCGTAGTAAGTCAACAAATCGTTCACTTTATTTATTTTCTCGTAGACTGTGAAAAAACTGGAAATCGGATTATGAACTATTTATTGCTATTGGCTTTACTTTATTGGAAATTGCTTACTTGAGGTTTTGATTTGTTGGCCGAGTTAACGCATCGATGATAGCCACTGGCAATAAATGTAGTAATATTTGGTAAACTTTATGCAACCACTTATGGTTAACTAGAACCAAATAATTATACCAAAGAGTCCTTATACTCGGCTCTTTATTAGTCGAATTCTTATTGAGACCTACAAAAGTATTCCAATTTATTGCTCTCTGACAAGATGACACACAATTATATATTACTGGCTCCACTTCGTCCATCATATTTTTCAAATTAAAAGTACTCCTGCAAGTGAAAATCATGTTAAAATCTTGCTTTCAAATCTTAAAAAAACAAAGAAACTAATCATACCAAGTTTTGTGAACATCCCAAGCAGCAGCCAGAACATTATTTACAACATAATCAGCAGGTACAACTTCAGCAGTACATTGGCCGTCGATATGTAAAACGTGAACTACACCGAGTGCAATACTCGCTAAAAATTTTGTAATTTCGTGCGAGTCGTCGATGTATCCACACAAAGGCTCCTTGTAGGTGGATAAAGTGATGGGCGAGCGTACGATGCACGTTGGCAATCTTTTACCGTAGATTTGTACTATTTCCTCGGCTAGAAATTGAGAGAATGCATTTGCATTGGGATATCTGCCGATGATGCTTGAGAGAAAAATCGTGATCATTATTTTTTTCATTCGAGATTGGAGTAAAAAAAATGCTTTTTTAATTACTTGTGCGAGAGAACGTCAAGCAGATTATCGTCGAGAATTTCGATGAGCGACAAAACTTTGTCCACGCCAGCTTTTGGTTTGTAGAATCTTTCGTTTACATATTGATTTGTGTATTGTGAAAATGCCGAGGAAACGTACACGAATGCCTAAAGTAAGGTGAAATTAAATTTGTAATATAGTTATAAATTGAAATTAAAGAAATGAATTCGATAATAATGATCCAGAGAAAAAAAAAGATAATAACGCTAGACGCCAAAGCAGCACCTTGAGATTCGGCATTTCAGCGGCAAGTTGCAGCATCAGTTTGACGGCCTTGACGTTGATGTTGATGGCCCGACGAAGTCTCTCGTCGCAGCGAATCTTCGCTGGCTTGTGAATCACCACGTCGGTATTTTTCTGCAGGAAGTCTCGGGACGTCGAAGACAAGCCCAACTTGCTCTCGGCTGTATCGCCTTCGATCAACGTCACCTGGCTTTTGAAATCAGGCCGCTCTCGCGCAAGTCGCTCGTACAGCTACCGAGTATAAACGATTTGTTACGTTTTATTGTCTCCGGGGGGGGTTTTTTTATTGACGTATGCACGCACTCACCTGATCGGCGAACATTGATTTCAATCTGTCTTTGTACGTTATTCCTAGTTTGGCCTTTACTAGTATGAATAATTTTCCGATTTTCGGGCAACATCTGAAAAATTAATTTGTGAGAAGAAAAATAATTTTTTAACTAGTGATTTTATCGATTAATTTTTTCATTTACCGAAGTAATTTCTCGATGATAAGTTTATTGATGAAGTCAGATGTATCGGTGACCAAAACGTTGCAACCACTAAAGAATTCCGCAACTTCGCTATACTCGGGCTCGTCACTTTCCATCTTCAGTAAATCTTCGACGTATGTAAATTGAGTCATTTTGCCGTATCTGAAAATTGTTTAAAAAATCTTTGTTACCTTCAACTTTAATAATGTCTCAATAAAATTTTCAATTGATTCTCAAATGCATTGTGCAATATTGATTTGCATCGTATCTTCTTGCTAGACAATATCCATTCAATAGATGACTGCATACTGACGGGCGTGCAAATATAGGCAGTACATTGTGCGATAGAGTTCAAAAGGTCATTCACTATATGTGCCGTTGGTAATCGTCGACAAAACTTAGGGATTTAAGCGACGTTGGATTGCGAGTAAAATTTTAGTTAATTATTTATGTTTGATTTTAACATAGTTAATAGCAGCAAGAAAAAAAAACAGATATATGAATTTAAAAAAATATATTTTATTGAACGTATTGAAGAACTGGATACCTACTTTCAACGGATTTTGATATATTTTAAAGTTAATCACACAAATACATCAACACTGTCAACTATAATTTTCTTTTCTCGATAAAACGATCCGAAAAGAAAAGAACGCACCGACCGAATAACCAGAAATTTCATTTTATTCGATTAACAGAAGTCGCACGATATCAGAGTCCACGGGAAAGTGCATGTGTACATTGTCATAAATCAACATAAAAGTGGCATTGATAGCCCAACTTAATTCCAAGGAAACGGAAAAGTGCCGTGAGAATGTGGCCAACAATTGTCTATCCGATTTCCAAGAGATCATCTATAGCAACCTTGCGACGTTTCGATGCATATTTATGTTTGGGTATTTAAAATCGAAGAATGAGTCAAGTGAGTTCTTTGTCTCGCAATAATTTCAATTCGTTTGATCATTTCGTTGCTAAATCAAATCTAATTTCAATAGATTGGCTATGATGTTCGCACGTTAGATTGGAATATGCAACTGTAATAAATAGATTTTTATTGATGTTTCCTGTGCACTAAACTAATGCAATTCGGTCTCGAAATATCCGCAGTGGCAGGAAATGTCATATTATTTATAGATAGAGAAAAGGAATTATTTCCGTTTAAATTTGTCACTTTATTATTTTCATACGTCTAAATACAATTATTTTATTTTCATGATAAAAACATTGATATAAAAACAAATATGTCGCGAAAATAAAAAAAAATGCATGCTAAAATTTAATTAATCCATTACAACAACATTCTAACCGCGCAGATATATGCACGTCGTGCACCTTTGTCGAGCAAGACAATTTGAAATTCCAAGATTAATCCGATGCCAAAAGCGGAAACCCTCATCTCGCTATCACAGAACGACCCTCGCATCTGTCACGTATCTCCAAAGTCATATTACCTTCTCTCTCTCTCTCTCTCTCTCTCTCTCTCTCTCTCTCTCTCTCTCTCTCTCTTTCCGTGGCAAACGATGCTTGCAAGCTCTAACAATGACCAACGTTGGCGTCTTATTACGTCCAGCCTGATTTCGTGCTTCTGCAATTGATCGTGAGCCAAAGCTCAAGCCCTTCAGTTTAGGTTTATGCAAGCGCTTCGTCCTTTGATGAGTATTTCCGACTACAGATAGAGAACTTTGACCTCCGCGCGTTTGCTCTTTGTTACATATAGATATAGAGAGGAATGACGTTTTAGCTTTGTTGCGTGTGTACGTGCGAGGGTTTCAATTATACGGGTCAGATATGGATTTTACAAGTGTATTTTCTGAATTATTAAAGCGTCAATATTCAGTTTTTTGGCTTAAGGAGTGTTAACGTTATTTAATGTAAGAGATTTTGAATTTTTTTCATAAAGACATTTTTTTCGGGAGAGACGAAGAGTTTTAGAGAATAGACGAGCTGTGAGCGCTGGAAAGAATACTCTTTTTTTTCTCATTTTAATAACTAAAATTTAAATATGGATGTACCTTCTTCATTTTACGTCGCGTAGGAACTTTATTGCAGCAGTAACGTTTTTTTTATGGAGCTTTATAACTTTATATTAAACGTGCGTTCGTCTACGAATTAATAAAGCAATAATTCATTTTTTTATAAAACTTTCATTGTGAAAAGCTTAAAATCTATTCAATGAATAATAATTTCGGTTGTTAGTTATGCTAGTTGACCGTATAATTTTAAACTGATATACCTACAATAGAAACCGAATAGAATTGGTGATTGAGGAATATAAATTCTTTTACGAGCTGTTTATAAACTTGACTACAAAGAATCGCTTCAGAAAAAAAAATTTCGATCGATAAAGCAAAAAATGAACGTATAAAAATACTCAAGCTCGAAAGATCCAAAGGTAAATTTCAAAAGATATATTCGAGCCAAGTCACGTGTCAGCGAGTAACTGATAGATTTGAAAGCTCACGACCAGCAATACGTAGAAATTCGAAGAATGGCAGTTAATAAAATGACCTGAAATCCTGATCGAACGAGCGTTTCACGTTTCACTGGTTTGCAACCCTTTTTCGTCGAGAGACTAAAATACTCAGAAGAATTTTCAAAAGACTTTCCTGCTGAGTGAAAGGCCTGCTTGATGTATCGGAAAATCGAAGTTTCCGTGAGGTTACCTTATCTAAAAGGGCTCGGAGAAAGAGAGTGAGAGAGGGAGAACTCGAAGAATGGCAAACTGGGGCAAATGAGTTCCAGGCTAAACTTTTGATCCTTTTAATTAAATTTTTTTTTCTAGAGAAAAGAAAAAAAGCCAATGTCTTTGAAACTATCAATCTTTCAAAAGTATCAGAAACTATTAAAAGAGAAATTGTTTTTTTATTCAAGATTATAACTGATTGTAAAGTGTTTATCTATTAAAAGTGTAGCAGAGCAATACTGTTTTAATCCAATTGTGAATTAGGGTGTTTCAGTCGACACACTTTTTGGCGCGTTGCAAGATACATTACAAAACCAACTTTCATCCCACCTAAAAAAGAATAGCCAATTGTACTCAACGAGAAGTAATCCTACTCTGATGACATTAGATACATTAATGATAAATATCGTCAAAGAACGCAGAGAGCATAAAGGCCATGAATGATTCATTCCGTTTGCGCGAGAAAGGGAAAAACCAGCGGGGAAAAAAGTTGAGGAAGTCTTTGATCTTGTCGTTCGTATTCATCCGTCACGTTCATTTTTCACTGTCGTCAAAGAGGTGTATGTCTCTCGCTCCCTCTTTGTGCCCATTTTGCAGAAAAAAAAACGAACGACAAAGAAGACGGCATGGGAAAAAAAATAAATGCGCTTGACTTTGCGTATTATCTTTCCTTTTTATTGTTTCCTCTCTTCCTATCATATTTTTTTTTCGATGTTTGTATCTCTTTCGCACGTGAAAAAGTATACGGTTCGTTAGTTCTTTTCACTGGTTTTCGAGGGGAGTTTTATGTAACCTTCTATTTAAGTTTACAGATTTCTGAACGAAGGAAATATTATTTTTTCTATTAAACTCAAAGTTTTTATCGTAATATATTGTATAAAAAGTAAAAATTCATTATTATTATTGTTAATACATATTCGCTTGACATGCTGGAAATAAATTGTTCTTTATGAGCTTAACGCGATCGACGCTTATATTGATTTATTATATTTAAATCATTACGATAAATTTACGTGATTTTATATCCAAATTGAAAATGTATGATCAATACAATCTGCAGTCGAAGTTAATTCAATATTATTGTATTAATTTTGCGGAATAATTAAAAAGCCTATAAATTGACGTAATATTGAATATTGAATATTCGAATGCGAAGAAATTTATTAATTACCTATTGGCATGAAGTGGAAATTTAATCCGTTTAAACCACGTAATTATTTAAAAATTTAAAAGATTAAAAACCCGTAAAATATTGTAAAGTGTAGAATATCAATTTCTTCGTACAATATAATTAAAAGAAAAATCGAAATCAATTTAATTTCTTGTGTAGGAGTTGTTAATAGACTACCCATGTAAAGCTGCAGTTACCTCAAAAAAAACTTGCAATAAGTATATAACGAAACTATTATTCAAAATCAATGCAACACGTAAACGATCGAAGCTGCATATATTTTCCACCCATGAAAGATTGAAATATCACGATTAAGTACAGTTTTTCTATGCTTATATATAATTCATGAATGCTCGCGCGACGTTGGTAACAGGGAGTAGCGAATCAATAATTCGAGTGCAATCTTTGCTCGATGCTTCGCGTCTCTTTGCAAGAAGATTAACTCAATAAAGATCGTTTCTGAGTATTTTAAAATGCACCAAAGTACTAATTCGATTTATCTTCGTCGAGCAGTCTTTGGTTTTAGCTGACAAAAGCTCGGGGGGACAAGTATAATAAGTATAACTCAATTTCAAGTGAGGCCATTCTGGTTTATCAGTCGTGACGCCGTTTAACAAGCCATAACGCTTTAGCTCCAGCATCGCGTTCAATAACAGTGACGGACGGGGAAAGCGAAGGGATCGTGCTTGTTTTGCGGCTCTGTAAACTTTGTTGGTTCTATAGCTTACGAGATTGTTGACGTGCAAATTAACAGCCGCGTAGGTTCTAATTCGGCGTGTCAATGAAGCTTTGACTGAATTTATACCGTAAGATTTTTTTTTGTTTAGACCATTTTACTTTTTTAATAACAATTTATATGAGGAATAAAATTGGTATTACCCTGATTGACGAAGTGATCAATTCCATTTTAGGTGAATATAACTAAAAAAAAAAATAAAATATCATTGAAAGAATAACATATTGCCCAGAAAACATAAAAAGAAATCGCGAATGTGATAAATCTACAGTAGGAAACTCTTTCTTTGGTCGCAAGCGCTGAAATCCCCCGGAGGGAAAACACACACATACACGCACACACTCACATGCGCGCACCTGGATTTCCCGTATGGTTTTAATGTACTAAACGTCGCCTGTGTTACCATTTTACGATCGCCACTTAATGTTGCGAGTTTTATAGGTCATAAATTGCCTGCGATACGCGCGAGCAGCGTCTTGAGAGTCGATTTTCGCGACACACACACATACACATGCACACATAGATTCTTCCATCATTGGCTTGAAGCATTTATCGGCTCTTTTCCTTGGATTATTACGATTTTTTTTTTAATATCCAAAGATGGACTGCCCGTGAAAGTTTAATAGAGCGTGATTCCTGAAGATAACTCTTCTCTTCTTCTTTTTCTTTTATAGTACTTCGAGAATTATTTGAAAAGGAAGTGACTTTTAGGAAGGAATGAAAGTGGTATTTTAAAAGTTTGAGTGGAGTCGCAATTATTTTCATAAGTAGAAAAACTTTAATTTCAAATAACCCGTGATAATCTATACGTTTAAGTAAAGTACTTGGGAGAACGATGATTATATTTACACTTTACGGTTTATTTACTTATTCAAATATGGGATGACAACTATAACTTATCCATATTTTTATCTTAACTTTATTACGTTTTGCATAAATAATAAACTATATTCTATGTAAAAATACTTATCATCATTTTATATACAAGTATTCATTGCATGTTCCTTTTACGTCGAATGTTCATGTCCTTAAGCTTTAAAATCGATCATCGGATACGTTGCACATAAGAGTAGGAAAATGGAAGAGAATGAGTCTACGTCTCGTTATAAATAGAATGATTAGTAGATGAAAATTAGATAATGATTAGATAAAAGCCATCAAATTATAAAAGTATAAATATATCTGAATTATATCCAATTAATAAAAGCTAATATTATCCTTTCAAGTAGTGCAAGTCAATGCTTGATCTGACGTGGATCATCGATTTGATTTTCATAATTCAGTTGCTCATCCGCTCGGCCTAATTCATTAAAGGATCTTACTGAGAATTGAGAACAGTATTTTAATAGTTCATTGAAGTAGTTAATTATAGAGAGTAACTGTCAAATCAAATTACGTATTCAGTCTTAATTTCATGCAGATATTGGCTTACCTAATTATGTATTTTCTTCGTCCACAGAACGGATATTACTTTAAAATTATTTCTATATTTATCAAATAACTTAATCAATCAATTCATTTCGATTTCTCTGCGATCTCGACATTCTCAAGCGATGTTATCAATCGTAAACTAAATTATATCGCCACAGATTAAAATCGTCACCTCCCGAAAATTCCCTTCAAACGAAGAAAGCGAGAAAAAAAAATAAGCCAGCCATCCCTCGAACGAACGAAAGCAGCCACGTCGCGCCGGAAAAGGGGACAAAAGACGGGAGAGAGAGAGGCGCTCGGGCAAAGAGAGAAAATCGCGGTGTGGCAACCTTATTTCCTGCCGATGGATTTATCGCCAGGGCGTTCGACCCGAATATCCGATGCGAGGGCACGTATTCGACGAAAAGAGAGGCAAAAGGAACGAAAAAAAGATACAACAGAAAGAGCGAGAGAGAAAGTCTCTTCCTTGCTGATTTGTCATCTTGCTCACTCTACCTTGAGGCAATACGACGCGAAACTAAGCTTCGTTTGTCTTTTAATTCCATTGCAGTAGGGAGCTAGGATAGGCGCCTTATTCGAAGGAATAAATCTTTTGTCACGATGTGCCGGCTTAATAAATGTCTTTCGCGCGCTGGAGAGAGTTTGTCTAATAAAAGTCCAGGATAGTTCGTTAAAGTTGCTCGAGTTATTTAGTGTTGCTCGATTCGATTGATAAAATCAATGATTATTATTTTGTTTCTAGAGTAAGCTTTATTATTATCATTTTTATATTCTTCAATCGGTTTCGCAACTTTTTTTGCAAGTGCGAAGTTTTAATCATCGCGTACGGTCTTTCGATGAGAATTCAAATGTACCGAAACAGTTTTTCGATACGACTGAGAAATTGTACAAATGAAAAAAAAAATCATTTGAATATAGAAGCAATCGTTTTCCATTTTGATTGCAAATACACGTGATCAGCTATACGTCGATTCCTACAATCCATGAGTCATACTTCGCTTGTTCTTTTTACAGCGTATGTTTCATTTTACTTTTAATCTGCGCGCTTTCTATGTTGCTCCATTTCAATAGAATACACGTTTGCTTTTTATATCGATTCTGAATAATGTTTGACTTTCCTTTACTCTGTGAGATTTTTATTGGTACATGAGCAATAAAAAATTAAGCATATCTAATTTTTATCGATTTACAATTTTACGTATAATGAATCAATTAAAATAATAATAAATTGAAGATAATTTTAATTCTACTAATGTTTTTTTAAGTGCGCACATTATTATGGCTTTTAATTAGAAAATATAAAAGCAAGATAGTAAAATTTTCACGGATAAAAAAAAGAAGAACCTATCCGGAATGTATGACATTTGTATGATATTTATTCTAAAATTACATCGAGTTATCATTTTAATGAAAATCCATTATAATGAAAAATATCTCTTTTCATTCAGTCAGATTAAATATTTTCTAAATTCATCTTTGTAATCTTAATTATACAAAATTCAAACTTACGCTTTTAAAGGAATATCATCAAAACGGAATATCGAATGAAGTATCCAATTAAGCAGCAAAACTCTTACCTTTACAGAAAAAAGAAAGAAGAAATTTTTCATCGAGAAACATCAATTAAACATTTTTATTCGCGAGAGAGTCGAGCTACCCTCATCCCAAAGTACTCAGCGTTTTCTGCTACCTACTTCGCGAGTTTCTCGTTACGTGCCTATGCTTTTCCCGACGACTTTGTTCACGTCGACGATTCTTTTTTTTTTCTTCCCCTCGTGGGTTAGAGAGCCTCTCGTGTGTCTTGCCAGCTGTCTCGTTGCCGGGTCGTCGTTATGTCGAGTACGAGCTTTCTTTCTTTTTTTTTGCTACTTCTTTTTTTTTTCTCTGAATGATGCATTTATGCGCGAGAGAGTTATACTCTGATACCGCAAGCTTATAGCTGCACTTCGCATTGTCGTCTACTTGCACTCCAAAGTTCGTTACTCTCGGCGCGTCGCTTTTAAAGATAGATACATTCTTTTCTTTCTCGCTTGTATTTTTTAAAAATATCTATCGATATCTCGTTCTTTCTTTGTGGCTCGATAAATATACTTATAGAAAATTGAACGGAGCATTTTTAGATGGATTGAAAAATTTCGTTTGAAAATTGAGAAGATAACTACCGAGATAGAACTGAATGAATATCTATTTATAGACACAAAAAAGCCCTTCCCTAAATTAAGAGAAAAACGTCAAATCGAAACATGAAACCCGAATTTATAAAAAAATTGACAAAAACAAAATTTATATATGACGATATGGCTCTGAAATATAGTTAAAAGTTCATTAATTGAAACCTTAATTGAAAACATAATTTATGACTACAAACTTCTCGTTTCGCGCACTAACAATTCACTTTTCTCGTACGCACGAACCTCATTAAAAAATTTCATCGGGCAAAAAGCTTCGCCACGAGCACGCAGCCATAATTCTATATCAATCACATTATCATCTCGTACACACGCGGCAGGCAAACTTTTTTTAACGCCGTTGCATTTTACTACACTCCAGCTTTTTTTTTTTGTTTTCTTTCATATATGCTCGCACCACCCTGCTATTTGTCTCACATCCCACCGCATCAGCAGATGAATTCGCGTTTTCCCGCCGCTATTATATCGCGCTACTATACGCGACGGGTTGCATTTGCTGAGTAATGTGCGTTTTCACTCGCGGGCAACTTTCGCTTTTCGCGAGACGCTATTTTCCCTCCCAGACTGGCGCGAGAAATTTGCTGAGTTCGCGCACGAGATAAAGTTTTAGTAATGATGAGAGATTCTCTCTTTTTTTTCGATTCGTCACTCTTTCAAGTAACTCGTGACGCGAGTCTGGCGCGTCGACTTTATTTATTATTTTCTTTTTTGAACAGACGATCATTACGATGGCTCTATATTCATTTGAGTATCTAAAATTTGAATAATTTACTATCTGAAGCTCTCAATTAAAAAATAGAGGTCAACCGATAGGAAGGTTCAAATTAGTGAATAAAAAGACATTTTAAAGAACATTTGAAGAATAAACTAAATAGTAAAAAATGTATAATGGGCTAGCTGTCTGCTACTTTGTTCAACCTCGATTCTAAAAATACGATGACGAAATTATTAATATTTTTCACTCACTCGAGCAAATTTCCCAGACTTGTGATACTAAAAAATACATTTCACTTTATTCAGAATAGCAAATATGAAAACTTTATATTGTAAAATCTAATTGGTTATTAAAAGTTTTTTTCATCATCAGTTGCAAAAGTTCGTCGAAGTCACTTTTTTAATATCACGGATGTTAAATTCAATGAAATTTCTAGAAGAAGCTTTTCCCTCCTCCCTTTTTTTTTCATCAAAAATCAATAAAGCACGCAAGAATCCTTCCATCTCAACTTTCATCTTTTTTTTTTTGGACACAAGAAAACTACGAAGTGAAATTGGCATTAAATTCACTGAAGCTTTTCTCATGCGATATACCAAATTGGCAAGAAAGTTCCGATAATCTATAGGAAAACTTGGGATGGACTCGCTTGGGAAGAAGAAGAAGAAGAAGAAGAAGAAGAAGAAGAAAAAGCAAACTATACATAGTATATATACTCGGAGAAAATTCGCGAGTGCATCTCGTTATATTTGGGTCAGAGAATCTCTGTAACGACGTCACTGGAGACAAAAATATCAAGTGCAATCAGGTCGAAATTTTCAGAGAGAAAAATCCTCTATTGTTCCATCGTCAACTGCAACAGAGCGAGTAGAGAAAAACAGGAAATCATATACGTCCGCTCGAGTTTTTTTTTCAATACGTGAAACGTCTTTGAAAGTAAACAAATTATATTCGTCGTATCGCGTACACGTTAAACTCGTTGTATACTTGGCGAAGTTATATCCATCTCTTAGCGGATTATACGCGCGCTCCTTTCACGGCACAGTCATAACATTACTACAAGCCGTTGCTGCTGCTGCTGCGATCCTATATATGGAGCCTCGTCGCGCGCGGTAAACCCAGTTTAATCATGATCTACGCAGTCGTCGCGCTCTCGTCGCTTGATCTAGCGTAATTTGCTTCTTTATACCTGATATCCTCTGATATGAAATTACATATTATCCTGCATCTACAGCCAAGATTATGATACGTTATAACTTTGTTATTTTCAACGATACGCGTTAAAAAAAAAGAAGAAAATTGCAAACACGCATTCGCTCAGTTCGCGTACATAACTATAATAACTCCATTACATTGCAAGCATAGCTAACATGCGCGTTCCCGGCAAAATCATTACGTAGCGCAGGCCGAACGATCGGCATTCGAATACGCATATACACGGGCATGTAAGAGCGCTAATAAAACGACAATATGGAGGATACATGCGCGCGCGGAGAGGTATGTGTAGAGGGATTACACTCGTGCTACTAGGTACAATATAGCCCTAAAAGCGACGATATAGCTGTTGGCTGTGCTATTCTATTTGCTAATTGAATGATAAGTCTATCTACGCGAGCGCGATGTAATTCAGATTCACGGGGGAGAGACAGAGAGAGATGGATTTTCTACGATGTGTCGACGACGACAAAAGCGTGACTATATACTATATGTATTATGTGTATTGTGGAATTCAAAATCCAATTAGCTTGCGAATTTCGAACTCCAGAAATTGAAATTGACCGGTAAGTTGGGGTTTTCGACAGTTTTTTTTCAAAATTCGACATTCGCGAATATAACCGATGGAAACGAATTTTTTTTTTTCACGAATAAACAGGAATCAATCTGAAAGGATACGCCAGAAATGTATACTCGAGATAATTAAATGGTGATCGTGGCGGTTGCGCGAAAGTAATTACATCGGCATGCACTGCGGCGTTTATACTCCCGCGCTCGGGCTAATTCAGAAGCTGCGCATTTGAGTGCTCGTAGACACTAATTAGTCGCTCGCTCACTCTCTCCTGTCTGTCTGTCGACGCGCGTACAAGCCCGGCCTTCCGTCGAGTGTTGTACCTCTCTGACAAAGAGACGATTCTCGATGGGATGTTTTGTGTTCTGTATATATATTGTCGGGCTGGCTTTCAATGGGGAGGGAGAATTGAGAATCGATTCATGCGATTTTCTCGTGGAGATTTGAAAGAGGCAGTATGGGGAGATGCGTGCTTGAGATTTTGTATTTTGAGGGTAAGGCATAACAGTGAAATTTTAATTGGAATAATTCTGTTTTCATTTTTTTTTTGGGATTCTTTAGACTGAATTGACAATTAATTTGCATATAATAAAAATTCACATGCCCATTGAAAATACCAAAATCCATCGAAATAACGTTTACGTATTTGGCGTTTGACTATCATTTTCATTGTCATGAAATTCTACTCCGAGAGAGGCACTTGAAATAACGCGATACGTTTTACCTTTGTATAAAAGCATGTCGAATGAGGGGATGAGGGGAATGCCTATACATATAGGCGGATGTGCTGCAATTGACAACTGGCCTGGTTACGTTATACGGCCAAAGTGGTGTGCGCTACTATACTACCCTCGGCGTTCTATTGCGTTTCGGCTGCCTGCACGCGTGTCGTGGACAAAGCGACTCGATCGCAAGAATGCTCAGGCATCTGATTTCAATGCGCGTTTATGCGCCTATGATACTAGAGCGCTCGAAACACGCGAATTCTACTTTGATGAGATGTCCGTCCGTTGCCGCGTGGAAAAAGAATCGAATGAAAAATTTTGACGTAATTTAATAATCATAAGTATGTTTTTTTTATATGAATGAAGATTTCGTGTTGAAAAAAAAAAGAATATTATAGTTATGATTGAAGTTTTGTATGAAATAATAATAGAATACAGCATTGGAAATGCTGAAAATTATTTTTAAATTGCGAATATTTTTTCGTAAATTAACTTTCAAATATTTTTTTTTGTCATCAAAGTGGTCTGAAGTTGTGACTGCATTTTATTTTATATTATTATTTTATTAAAAAACAACGCGAGTGATCCCATTTTACAAATTCGAAACCCAGAATGGCCTCTTAACTAAAAAACTAAATCTTTGCCAAAAGTGGCGTAGCGCAAGTACAACAATAAAATGAATGTATTGTTTACAATGTAATTCAGTAATTAATATAAGAATAACAAATCTTCGAAATTGCGAATAAATTTTTTGAAATCAGTTCACGCTAGAAAATTCTACAACTCGGCATTTACTTTATTCCAGCATTTAAATTTTTTTACGACGATTTGCATTTGTGTTTATCATATCAAGCTTTCACGTAACGAAAGAATGGCGCTTATGAATAGTTAGTTAAGTTTCTGTCTCTACACTTCATCGAAATTAAGCGATTTTTAGAGACACTCCCACTCACCACGCCACGTGTGGGAGGTGTTCCCGAGAAGCATCGGACTATCGCTTATTAAAAATAATAGATTGCGTTCAAAACATATTCTTACTCAAACCGATAATAAAATATTTCTCCAGACTTTAAAGGTCTTCACTGACGCAATTTAAGGCGATGAGTACAAAACGGAATCACTTTGAAATTTTAAGTTTCAGAAGTATTGTAATTTTTGTGAAAATTTGTCTTTTAGTTGTTTACTTTACAGCTTATTTACGAACGGTTTCGTAGAAGCCTTAAAAGCTCAACGCTGTTTTCTATAAAATAATTGTTTTTGGTTCTTTATAATACTTTTTATGTGAAAACTGAATAGACAAATTTACAGAAAGAAAACGAATTAGATACTGATAAATCCGATGTTAAAAACTATTTCCTCACGCTCCTCGCGTACTCATACATTGGTTAGCCTTAAAGATTCTGTATTATGATATTGTATAATCACTTGTTGAACAATACAGTCAATTTTCTTATAAATCACTCAAAAACGGGAATATTGTAAAATCCTATCTCTATTTGTTTTTGAATAGTATTTTATTTATAAAATCTTGTAATTGGCATTTTTTAAAAAAAGACAAAAAATTCGAAACATCACCGATAATCACTTTGTCACATTCCAATTTTTTTTGCATTTTTTTTAACACAACCGATTACGAAAAAAAATCTTCGTACTTACAAACTAAAATTTTTCAACTCAGCACTATTTCACAAAAAAGAAATGTTGTATATGATGGATTAGAATGTTTGTAAACTCACTTTTTCTACCTAACTTCACGTTATTGATTAGAAAACATACATTCGTAAGTTACGTTGCTAGCTACTGTTTACATTCATATTGTCAATTGAAAAACTATTTCTAATAAAGTTTACTGTTTATTTATTACGAATAAATACTTCATTTCAAATACACGATAAGAGAATCACCCGCCAAGTCAGAGAAGAACAAATGCAAACGTGACTCTTTTGGCGTCGTGACAGAGAGTCGTGAGTAACTAATACACGGCGCCACAAACAGTCAGCCTATTTCAAGAGGGGCGCCACCGATGCGAAAATTATGTTCGTTTATTATTCGCCTTCATTTTGCCTTGTCAAGCGCCACCTCAGGAGAGCCGATGGGATTCTTTTTTTTCTTTGTAAGTAGTCAAAGTATTTGTCGTGTTTTTAAATATTTATGTGTTTAGAAGTTAATTTTGATTTAGTGAAGAACATTATAATTAATGTTATTAAAGTCGATTTTTAGTGCTTCCATCTTAAAATAATTATACATGTAACATTAAGTTTTTCTAAAAAACAATTCGAAACATAATTCAAAACGTAATCTTGCGCATATAACTACATTCGATATCATAATGTGTATGATCGAACAAAACTTCCTTATGCATATATACATCTCCTTTTACAATACCGACAATGCTCTATTGAACACTTTTACCACCAGATGCTATCAATATTCTCGAGTTTTTGCATACTTAGTCATTTCTCAAAATGTCAGTGCTCCCGGAACTTCCTCTCTTGGAGTAAAAGAATTGAAAATAAAGCAGCGTTAAAGTCAACATTCTTCAATACGAAAAGAAAGCAAAGCTTGACAGACGTAAAAAGAAATATAGGGTGTTTCGTGTTTGTTTTTCTCGCTACACACCCTTCATTCCCCTCCAAAATCCAATGTCATTTCGTAACGCTCATCCATTCGTAAATCAAACTTACACAAAATTATATTCGACGTAAAGCTGTCGAATCTAATTGTCTTCAATCAACACACCATAAATTGAAATTCAGTGCGTTTCGCTCGAAATAAAAAGGGGAAAAAAAGAAACGAAATTTGCTGCTCGTAAAGAGGATACTTCGACAGCTACTTTACACCCGCATGTATAACGCACAAGCCCCCCCCCCCCCCCCGCCCGCCTATAGGTATATATCCTTGAGTCGACTGCTCGCTCCTAGCTCTTCCTCTAATTCCATTTTATTTCACGGAAGCGTAACGTTACCCAAAGTTCAGAGCCGATCGATATATATATATAGCACCGACCTGTCGAACTTTATTGAGAGAGGGGGGGGGGGGGGGACACAAACCCCGCATGGATTTAAAACGGATAGCACATGGCGAGCTACCGCTTCTGTATATGAGATTATATATTTAGCAATGGATTATTCAAATTTTGACGCGATAACGTACATTAATCGACTGATTTATTGCGCGTTCGCTATCATATACACACGCGCGTTTGCAAAAAAGTATTTGTATACAATTACATTTAAGTTTGATGGAGAAATAACGAAGATAAAAAAAAAAGTTGGAATGAATAAGACATGCAAGCCAAGAGCTATATTGGTAATAGTATGAAGCAGCCGCAGCGACAGAAGAAGTTTGAAAAATTCAGAAGCTCAGCCAATTGGGCAAGGAAACTTTTGCAAAACCTCAACAGCAAAACCCACTCTAGCTACGTTAACTTGCACTCAACGCTGAAACATTCACGCGGAACGAACTGCCTCTAAACAGAATAAGTCTCATGGACGACGACGACGACTCCACTTTCCCTTTCCGACGAAAACTTTCCTAACGAGTGAACGCGACGTGCGAATGCCGCGGGCGCAAAAAGTAATTTCGTCGCGCGCGCCTTTAGCCCTCTTCTCGCATATGGTATATATATGTAGGGAGAGAGAGAGAGAGAGAGCGAAACTTTATGAATTTTTGATGGCAAGACGCGCGACGACGACGGATTTTGATGGGATCACGCGTGTAATGTGCACGAGCGCGCGATGTGATTCGATGTTCCGTGGGTGCGCGTTGAGAGATGAAAAAGGGTGGAAATTTTTTGATTTATTTTTCCTTTTTTTTTTTTTGGATTGAATGATCGTGCCGAGAACAGTTTTCGTGAGAAAGTGTAAAAGAGTGAAAAATCAGTAAGGAAAAGTGACGTACATATACCTATATGTACGTCACTTTTCCTCACTTATTTTTCATGTACCTACATGTGAGGGGCAAATTGTACTGTGAGCGTGTAAATGTAGAATATAAATAATGTGAAAGTTCATGTTCTTTCTTCGAATATCTTTCAGATATTTTCGAAAGATTTTGAGTTTTTATTTGATGATGAACGGCATTGGACTGAGAATACATTCCGTTTCCCATAAGAAGAGAAAGAAAGAAAGAAAGAAAACTTTTTAAATAGATTTTCTCCCTAAAGCAAGAAAATCCATCCGGAGTTTCATTCAATTAGTTTCATGTTTGTCGCGTGGCAGCCTTGAAATCTAAATCATTCAGAGAACGCAAAATGTAACTCGACTCCTAAAGAGGCGAAGAAAATAGAGAAAAGAAAAAAAGAGAGAGAAAGAGCGTTAGTCGTCGTCGCATAAAAGAGCTTTATGGCAAGAGGAAAAAGCTGTACGCGAGCGAAAGAATAAGGAGTGTCGGCAAGAAAACAGCGTAATGGAGTAAAGGCGCGAATGAAAAGGTGCAGCCCAGCGCGTAGAGACAGTTTATAGAAAGGAATAGGGAGAAGAGGGGAAAAATGACGTGTTCTCTTTTATGAGAAAGACTTTAATGCAAAAGTACGATGGCGATGGATGGATATATATATATGTAAGCACATTCCGCGAGCGATATGGTAATTACGCGTCGGTGCGAGAGGCTGGCGGATTGAATTCTTTGCGAGACAACGTGCACGAATATCATGCTGAAATAGTTTACGCAACAACGCTTCGATGAAAATTTTACAAGCTTCGAAACTTTAAGTTGTTTGAAATTTCAGTATTTGGCAGGAATTTGACGTTGCATTGGTGAAACTTGTTTGTAGAGTTTTTAAGGATTTTTTTTTTCTGTGGCTGACCAAAATCGATTTCTACTACTTAGTTTAATAAATATTTACAATTATCCATCTAGTGACAATGTAAATATTTTTTTTGTATTTTTATTCATATCGAATATTTTACATTGAAAACTGCCGCGAAATTTTGTACCGAAACACGAATGAGTAAAACATGAATTCAACTCACTCCAGAACATAAACAAGAGCGTAATAACTCTCAGCTCGTTACTTTTCTTTACAGCCCGCGCTCTCAACCGAATTTTGCCAACGGAGCATTCTTCAAAATTACAACCCGAAATACAAAGCGAAATGACAGGCAGAGAGCGCGCAGTAATGAGTAACATAAGACGGAAAATGAAACAGTATTAAAAGGCTCGGGGAGTGGGTGGTTCGTCGAAAATTTCGGGGTGCAATATAAAGCACCCTCCGCCCAACAATTACTCGCGCGCGAGCGTATTCCCTTATAATAAGGTAACGGCCTCGTAAACTTTTATCGCTCGAGCGAGAGGCTTTTATTGCAGATGGTGGGCGCGAGATGTGCGTGGCCTAAACTAAAAAAAAAACGTACGTCATTATTCGCATTTGAATTGTCTTTTTGGGGAGGCGGTAGCGCAACTTGAATTGAAAAACGTATGCTTTGGTCTATAGTAGCAGTGTGAACGATTTGCATTTCTTTACGTTTTATGTTAAATATATTTATCTAAAAAAATGTTATAAATAAAACGAAAATTGCAATTACAATAGAACGTGCCATTAAATTTTCGACGCGACTGAAATTTCCGAGGAAAATATCCTTCAATTAAATGATAAAAATCTGAATGACTTTCCTCTGCCACACAAGATATCACGCAAAGGACAATAATCATCTAATCAACGAATTGCGGCGTTCAGGGTATAGCGGCGAAATTGAAAAATCTAAATTGCGTCTGAGTTGGCAGAGAAGGCTAATACGAAAACGTTTGCAATATCCCTCCCATCGGGAGTCTCCGAGTCTCGGGGACCTCGTCAATGGGCTTATGAGGCTGATATGAAACGAAGGGTACTATAGTCCTCCTGACTCAGCGAGCCTTTGCGGATTCAATTCGGTGATCGCTATCCTCCCTGGCGCTTACGAACGTAACAAGGAAAACGAGAATCATCGTGGCAATTTGCTTTGTATGGAGGGACAAGCGAGAGAGAGAGAGAGAGAGAGAGAGAGAGAGAGAGAGAGAGTTTCTATTGATAAGCCATGGCTGCAAGTTGCTTTATGTGTGGATTTTACGAGTGAGACACGTATAACGTTATACGCCTCAGGTTATATTGATTAGAGAGAGGGTGGGGGGGATGTATAGAGGTGTTGTTACGTCAGTTGATAAGATAACGAATATGGATGTGGTTTACGAGGGGTTGGGTTAGATAAAGGCCTTCTAGGTGAATAATTGACTGAAGGGATTGCGCCAGAGTGATTAGTTGACTTGTTAGACTTGAGAACGTTATTTTCAATGATTCATTGAAATCTTCAATTAAACAATTGAAAATAGTTCTTAATTTTTCAAAATAATCGTATTTCTACTGTAAATTTTTTCTCTTTCAATTTTCCCAAGAAAACTTTCAAACAGCACTTGATCTTTAAAATAATATCATCTCTCTCTCTCTCTCTCTCTCTCTCTCTCTCTCTTTCTCACTCTCCCTCCCCTTCTCTCTTACCCAACAAAAGAGACGAAAGAAGAAAAAGATATCTGAAAATTCATCCACCTTTTGCGAAATTTATCCCTCCAAAAAGTTTGCTCCCTGCCCCCTTCCATCGAAGTTCTCTTGTCCAGCGCAAGCCTCAGAAAACTTACGACTCGACGACGACGAAGAGGAAAAACCGACTTGGCCCAAGGGGCTACTCTCTTGTGACTATGTTACCTATGTGAAAGAGAGAGAGAGAGAGAGAGAGAGAGAGAGAGAGAGAGAGAGAGAGAGAGAGGGAATCCCGACATATCTTTGCACCGAACGGCCAACATATCGTTCCCACGAGACACTCAGTAGGAAGGGCAGACCAACGAGATCTACGAACTTGATTACTACGGAATGCCAGAGAGATAGAGAGAGAGAGAGAGAGAGAGAGAGAGAGAGAGAGAGAGAGAGAGAGAGAGAGAGAGCCGCTTCTGCTCTCGTCTAATGTACATAAGCTTTTACGAGTGAATCGCATCCGACGATGAGGAATAATTTCCTTTTTTTTTCTATGAAAGCATTAAAAATGTGTGATGAAATTCATTGTTGCGAATATCACGTGGATAAGTTTGTTATATAAAGCAAAGTCGGTACAGTTCTGCCAGCTGGCAGGCGTTAAATAATTGCCAAGTCCGTAGCTTAGAAGCCGCAATGTCAAGACGTCCGCGCTCACGAACTACCACTGTACGCTCCTTTCTGCGAATTGCTTCTCTAGCGCTCCTCGGGCTAACTGCGCGTCTATTCGAGGTGTAAGCTAACTTGTTACTGCTTTGTTTTAGCTTGAAACTTACTTCGTCACCTCGGACCGTGATATACAAAGCGACTTTTCGACAATTGTATTTTTTTTTCTCTGACATTTCTGCATCGACTACGAATTATCTTTTTAAAAAAAATCAAAGAATAAAACTGAACTTTGAAAATCACTTTGATAAATCATCCCACTAAAGCAATAACACGCACTCTTCGAGTGTACAAGCTTGCCGCGCGTGCAAAACCAATAGAGCTAAACTTCGTGTAGCAGCGGCTCTCGCGTTGGAAATGAAATCCGATTGAAAGTTAGCCCGACACTATATACCGAGCAGCGGGTACGGTAGACAGAAACTATGCAAGACGTTAATGCTTATACGCGAGGCACATAACACCCCTTCACCCGAGGTTCAAAGTATTTGCCCGCAAGACACGTCAGACTTGATAGAAATTGGTTCGCGCGCCGAACCGTTTTTTACGCTTCGCTTGTTGCTGCGTCGCGGTCGTCCGCGCGAGTTGTATTATTGAATTATGAGGATTGAAGTTGCAAGCGTGAATTTAGTTGACGATAACTGGTATGGCGATTGCTTGAAAAAAAGAAATATTTGGTCAGCGCGGTTGCGAGTTTTTTTTTACAGTACTGTATTTTCATATTGATTCATGTCAATATAAAATCTGTAGGGATGACATTTTATTCGTTTCGAAGTACACTATAGAGTTTTTATGAGGACAATGCCATAAAAGTGATCAATGCTTTTATAGAGTATAAATTATTTTTTTTTATGTGAATCTTTATTCTCTTATTCTGAGAGTTTAATACGATACATTATATAGCAGGGAAAGTCTAATAAGAATTTATGTAACGTTAAAGCCCATAAGAATTCATAATGAACTTCGTATGGACAACATATTTCTCAAACCACAGTAGCCGGCCGCCCTCTCCATGCGGAAATTCTCCAACGAGATTTCACGGTCCGAAAGAAACTTCCTACCTCTCCTCCCCCTTCATCCCCTTCACCGTGAAGAAAAAATTTTTATACGGCAAGGGAGGGGGACAAAAAAAGTAAACATGCACTTTGAAGAATCGCACATTTATATTCAGAGGAGTATAAAGCCCTGCAATAAAACTTTGTACCCTCTATCGGACGAAGATTAATATTCCGCATAAAATATAAAGTTCGGATGAGAGCGAGAGGCGCACACGCGCGCAGATAGTATGATAAATTAGAAAAATATTCAAAAGATCGTGAGGAACGACCCCTTTTTTTGCTTTTATTTCTTTGTTTTTTCTTCGTATCGGTTGATGGCTGTTTATACGCGACGAGTTTTATCTTTGTTAAGAAGAATTTCTGTTTTAGTCTTGTTCTTTACGAATATTGCTTTGAATGAGAAACGGAGGTTTCTCGTCGCACAGAAAATAAGTCCACTTGTCACAAAGGATGATCTTCTTGAAATAATTGTCTTGCAGAGAGAGAAATTCAGATTGTTGCAAAACAATTTTCGTCTTGTCAGATGAGACTCATTTTTTCAATTACCTTTTGAATAGTATTGAAATTGGCAAAGTCTGCTCAGTCTAACTCGACTTTCTGATAAATTTAAATACTACATACATTAAATAGTTGGCAGACGCTTGAGGGGGAAGCAATCCCCATGTTTTTTGTTAAACGCCATCACTGACTTTATCGTTTCGTAATTTCGGAACGCAAAGCGAATTTTCAACAAAGCTCGGTGTGTCGATTCTATACAGTATTAGAGTCTGTTAGAAACTTGAATCGGCGTGGGCAAAAATTCACGAGAGCGGATATCATAGAAAAACAGATATCTCAAAAAAGTGCATTTTTTTTTAAGTTTATAATGATAATTTAATCAAAATAAATTTCAAAAATAATTATCTCACGAATTAAAAAGTTTAATTCTGGCTCGATATCCTCACAACAAGACTGTTACTCGAGCCCCTATAACTATTTAAGTAGGTTATCCCGAATGCAGCAACAAGATAGAATTATATCCCTTTAAGCAATGCAACTGCCAGTGAGATCCGCATTACAACTCGATAGATTGGCAGCAGCAGCAGCAGCGCGGTATATAGCCTGGGTTGCACGTCTTTATCCGTGAATCAAATCGCAAATTGAAAGCTCGCTCGGCGAACCGCAAAGCTTTGATATAGGACACACGGCCGAGTTCCTCCTCGCAAGATATTATATATGCCCCGGAGATATATTAGTCACTGAACCGTGAGAGATACTGATTAGCAAAACTTGCTTTATGCATTCCATATTTTCTCTCCCGTTCTCGATATCACGGATTCAACGTATTTTCCTTTTTTTTTTCTTTCGATGCAGCCGAAACTATTGTGCGAATGGATATATATGCACTATACCGTAGCTTTTGTCATCGATAACTTGGATGTATCTTTTGTTTCCTTTGGAAACTCGAAGCGCTCTTTGAATCGAAACGGCAAGCCAATTCATCGCCCTGGCCAAACTTGCTTGCTTTTGTTCCACGACAATACCCTCTCCTGCAATCTCTTTCTACTATTTGAGAAAGTGAAACTATGTTATTGTTCGCTACTAAAGAACCTTTATGTTATTGTAGATTTTTTATTGTCTGATAATAAAATGTGCAATTAAAAGATAGTTATGTAGATAGAAAGAATGTATAAAATTTTAAAAATATGTGGAAAAAATTTACATTGGATATTTGAAACTGAACTGGCGAAGCGTATCATATATTGCTTCGTGAAGTTTTTTTTACGTATAAAATCGATCAATTTCCGCACAGAATTATATAAATTACACAAACTCGCGAATATTCACTTTGAAAGTTGATCACACGTGATGTCCCGTATAAAAGTAAATGAAATACCGGTATTAAATGCAGAATATTTTGCCCACTCATTGCAAAAAATTTAATTTAAAAAATCCATTATCGCATCGCCAGTGCATTAAAAAATGAAAGCCATAAGCAAACTCACTTCGTTAAGCATCGAACTTCAATTTCCTTGGTAGCAAGCCCAGCGAGCGTTCTTCATAAAGCTCGGCCGTTGATTGCGCGCAGTCAACCCTCGACGACGAACAAGCTGGTCTGGCGCCCGACGACAGGCTGCTGCTTGGCTTGCTATCGTTATTACGCTCGCTCGATTGCAATTTGCTGCAATTTACCTGTATACTACAGACGGCCTACAGTCATGCGGCTCAACTCTTTCTCGGCTCTCGATCGAATGGTATTTCGTTTTCTCTCTCCCCCATTCTCGCGGCTTTTCGATGAACACTGAAACGTGCTTCTGGATTTTTATTTTTTTTTCCAATATAATTTCTACGTTGACTTTAATAATTATTCATGTAAAACGAGTGATCGTTAAATTATATCGATTGAACAGTTTATAAATTCAATTTTTATGCTTGAATGAATATTATTTGTATTTATTGTGAAATAAATCGACGTTGAAATGTATTACCAAAATTTTAGTATGGACAAGCTATAATTTATTGAGTATTGAACTTCCGACTGACATTGCAGCTGATCAAACAAAACAGGCTGAGCAAAACAGGTCTTCTAACTGAAGACCCCGCCTACATCAGTGTCATTGTGGAACTTCAAAAGCAGCGGGCGTGTATAATGCAAAATGCAATCAACATTTTTCAACAAATTTCAGTAAAAAGTCTTTATACGTAACCGAATAAAAGTTCATGAAAAAAGAAAATAATCTTATCAGACGATTGGCCAGCGACAATCTATAAATTAAGCAATTGAAAAAAAAATAATGCAAACAGGAAATTGTTTGCTTTGGATACATTTGAAATACTTTGTGAGAATTTCAACAATGGAGTAACTTTTACAAATATACAGGAAGAAAAATACAATATATCCCAAATAAATAGTATAATTTATAGCGTTATGCACTTGAAGCCAAAATTAATGCAAAAATTTGAATCACGATTCAACAAAACAAAGTAATACATAAACACTTTTATTACTGAAAATTGAAAATAATTTTCTCGTAATAAAAATAAAAACGAAGGGAAATGTTACATTCCGAAGTTTTTCGGATGACAGCTGGTAATAATATGATAATATCACTCTTTCATTCACTCTAAGGCCATGGCCAACTCAACTTATTAGTACAACTATATATGTCATTCATATTTCTTATTAGATCAGATGAAATATTTGAGTAATAAAATGAAAATGAAGTAGGTTAATGGAACATCGATGAATGATTTTTATCGCTGGTCGCAAGTAAGAGTTTCTGATTCATAATGCAAAAAGCCGTTTGTTCACTGCACTACGAGCTACTGAACTTATGATAATATGTCATATTTGCATCAAGACTTCCTGTTTGTCGACTTGACGATACAAATGTTAGATTCTCAAGACATTAATATGGCATGAAAATCGGTATATTTTATGCCATAAGTGGATTTCTGCTAATTTCATCTCAGAACGTGTTTTATACATTGATAATTGCCGAAATAGCACGAAGAGGCTGGTTTTAATATATTCTTTGAATCAAATGCATTTTTCCAAAGACAGGTATGACATTGTTCTACTTTGTATTTCTACATCTATAAGCTTACTTCTAACAACTAAACTAAAATTTTCACGTCGACTAATTGTATATTGGTCAATAGAAAATGGGATGCAATACCTCTTTAAATAAAATTATTATATTAAAAAATTCTGACGAAATATTTGTGTACTTCATCATAAAAATGACTGTCGATCCGAATTCATTTGATATCCAAGAGATTTTTTAATGTTTTACAGTTTTATAAAGATTCAAATTAATGGAGTCCTTCCAGGACCCTTGAAGATTTGTTGGAGAAATATGATATGAAACTTTGTTTGAAAGAAGATATCACATTCTTATAATTGTAACGAATTTCGTTTCTGATTGTTTAATGATGAGAATAGGTCTCTAACAAAGTTAGCTTTCTCACGAAATAGTAGACATTAGAACTGTATTATGTATTTGGAATTTGGTACGAATTTGGTGTAGAATTGGCATTTGATTTAATGAACCGTCTTATCATCGTAATTTGACAAATCTATGAATAATCTAAAAATTTATTAAAGTCCCGTGCGGATAATGTTTTTACGCAAGATGAACTTACAAAACCAATTGACCTAAGAAATGTTGATTTTGCTCCTCCAGGAAAAACTGTAAGGAAATCCCCCATGTTGTATCAGCGTATGTTCATTAATGATAGGTAAGAACTAGATACTCGCATGTACCAACACAAGCTTGACGCTCAAGTTATAGAGCATAGGTAGAAAAAGAGAGAACGCTATTAATCAATCGTGTGGAATGTCCTTGAATACCGCTAATAAAAGCTTGGCATAAGTAGCCGCGCGCCAGCTATACGCCTGTCATTATGTCTACGACAGTCTCACGTCGGCCACCTCAGGAAGAACTTCTTCACTGTCACTGATCAGTTATTCTTTTTTTTTTATTTTACGAAAACGAAAACTACTCAGTGGTGAACAGTGTGAGAGTGTTGGGTCGTACATACGCTTCCTGGTGTTATAGCCTGTGTGCTTGAATCGTATCTACTGGTTAGTCTACAGATTCGCAGTGCCGCATTGCTGACGATACAAAAAATCCATCCCTATCGGAGGCTGGATATAGATGTGATTTTAGCATTTTTTTTTAATTTCCGTTACCATTAAACTTTCGAGATAATCCGTAAGCTGAAATATTAAGTACGAATTTCATTTAATTACATACGAAAATGTGATAAAATAGCATTTACTAGGATATTACTTTTTGTTTTCATCAGATCAGTCTCAGTCTATCGATAAAATAATTTAAAGTTCGCACTACTTATAATGATAACAAAGTAAGTATTTTTTTTCATTTTTTAATAAAATTCACATATATTGCGATATTATGCAGTAAATTTATTATAACAGCATTAATCGACAGGTGGACGTCGTTATGGTTACTGTTATTTCTAATACTCGCTAGTTACGGTGTAGCTGATGCAGCGAAAAAGAGAGTTTGCATTATCGGCGCGGGTGTTGCTGGTGTCTCCGCCGTGAGACAGGTTTCCCAGCATCCCAAAGACTTCGAGACAGTGGCCTTTGAAAAGAGGTCCGACGTGGGTGGATTATGGATTTACAATGAGGACACTGATCTAGATGAACATGACAGGCCTATTCTGAGCAACGTGTATCGATATATGAGGTAATATGTGGGTTTGTTTGTGTGGCAATTAATTTTTAAAAGTACCTAATGAATGTATGTTGCCTATTATTTTCGAATTTACTGAGAGTCATATGCTCTTAAAAAAGCACGTGCTTTGTTTGAAAGAAAGGGCACGTGCCTCGTGGGTTAAATAACCAAGTGGTTTTTTTTTCAATTGAAATAAGTTACAATTAAAAAGAATAAACTCATAAAAGTCTATAAATTGTATCGACATCAAATTTAAGCCAACAATTGAAAATCAATGTGGAATTTTCTCAAATCTAAATAAATAACAAAATCTAATTAAGGTAAGTGTACCTAATACCGCCACTTGCTGGTACTCAAATGTACGCTTGCTACAGCGGTATGGCGCAGTGACATTATATTTATACTGTTAAATAATGAAAGTTCCAATGATTTAAATCATCTCCGAATCCGAAATTCGCTTTACGCGTGCTATTTTATGCTCTGGATGCGCATATTTTAAAAATCTCTAAATTTCCAATACACGGATATATGTCATTTTAACTAGTCTAATATGCCTTAGCATAAAATTGCGACACCCCATTCAATTCGTCTTCTTTTAAGCTTTCAAAAGCACTCATCAGAAATTTTTTTAGTGCATAAATAAACCAAATGCTGCCTCAGTTACTATTTTCATTCGATTGAACCTAATACCGCCACTTTCAAAAATCCTATATGAACGATGGGTAAAAATGTCAATTTCATTTTTCTTAATAGAGTTTTGCATTTCTTTGTTCAAATAGAGAACCACACATGTAATAGATCTGGAAAAAAAAATAATTTCGTTCAATTATTAACGTACAGCGGTCAATTTCTAGTTTATTTTTTAAATCAATGTTAATTAATAATTAGGACATTAATAAATTATTTATCACATGAAAATAGCACGTCTTCATGATAAATGTTGATACCGAAAGTAATTTTTTAGTATCAAACAATATTTTTATCTGCCAAAATATTTTTTTCTTAAAGTGGCGGTATTAGGTACACTTACTTTTTTACACCAAAAATAAGTTGTTCGCTTCAAGGTGTTGTAACTCTGGTTAAACTTAAACAAATTAATCGTGCGAGGCATCATTTTAAAGGGTGAACGGACAGCTTTCAAATGAGGCCACGTACGTTAAAAAATTCGCTCGCAATTAAAAGTTATGGCTATTTAAAATCTTAGTGGCGGTATTAGGTTCTCGTACCTTATTTGTTTTTTTTTATGAAAAAAAGTTATGAACCAGCGTATTACAAATTGCGTCCAACCTCACGTGCGAGTTTGATTGATTTTCACTTAACATAGTATGGTTTATGCATGTTTCGTATAAACGGCTTTGACGCGAAAAAAAATTTTCATATCTTTCCTCGTAGCTACTCAAAAACATTCTTTTAATATTTTATCACCGTAATTGCAAATAATAATAATAATTCATGAAAAATATTAATTTAATAAATATACATGAAAAATATATTAATTTAATAAATGAAGTTCATCATTAAAAATAGTAAATCATTTAAAAAAATGTTAGTTTCAAGCAACTAAAAATATCAATTCAACAGTTATAATAACCTGAAAATTTTTCAACTTTATTTTAGTATTAAGATTTTTCTCAGACGCTAGAATTAATAGAAAATCGAATTGAAATTTGAATATTATTATAGGTCATTTAGTCATCAAAAAGCCATATGTAAAAAAGTGTCTAGTAGAACATATTTATCATCTGCTGACAACGCTGAGAAATCAACTGAAGAAATTTCACCTGAATTTTTAAAACTCATCAATGGTGCCGAAATTAGAAAGCCACTGATCCAAGTATTTGGTTTAAAAAATCTTAATGAAAATAAAGCTATTGATATTGTCGCTCGGTTTGCACGAAAATTGATAACTGCGTATGAAAAATCAAAGTACGAAACGAATCAGCATGAATCTAACTATAAATGCGTAACCAACCAAAAATTGATTCATGTTGAAGATATTTACAAATCAAAAAATAATTCAGATTCTTGGTTTCATGGTATTCACTTATTATTTATCAAAATCTGCATGTCGATTATAGGAACTTTATTCACGAAACTTTTTAGTTTTTTATTTAAAAATGAGAAAATTCCATCGAAAAGAATAACTAAGTTGATTTGCAAAACTGGCTGCAGTCGCAATGCGTTCAATAATCGGTATTCTTTACTCCGAACTTTACTTAAATTATTTAATTTCATAATTTTTGATAGACTATGCTTTCATTGTAAAAGCTGTATACGTCCTATACAAAATAAGCTTGCAAAACTTAAATCGAAAATGACTGCACTGCTCATACGTTTGCTTCATCTAATTAAAAATTCTTGTTCTGACGATGCCATCCGCTTAATTTGCTCCATTGTAGTTTCAAGTCTCGTGAAAATCATTCATTTACTACAAAATCGTTTTCGTTCTCGTTTGTTTAGTTCTATATTAACGTGGCTGCAATCATTATTAAATAAGAAAATGTATCGAGACTGCATTGAAAAAGTTCTCTTTAAATTTATTTCTGGTATCTTAGGACTTGTTAACAGTGACTTAGAATATGTTGAGATTTGTAAAAATGAAACATCTAACGGTCTATCGCAAACTAATTTTAGACCATTTTATTTTTGTATATTAGATGTTTCTATTGGCATTTGGAATTTTTTCCACGCGTCTTATAATAATTGCCGTATTAAATTATTTTATTGTTGTCGAATGAATGTTTGTATGGATATTATGATAAATTTAGATATTCATTTTGATTTGAAATTACGATTAGATGCTTACATTTCGTATTTACTGGGTGATGTTCCAAAGAAGTTTAGTTTTGTTAGAGGTTGTATGGATTTCTGAGAAAAAGAAAAAAAGCTATCAAGTAAGATCTAATAATATGTATGGAATTATTAAAATATATTTTAAAAGACTGTTTGATGTGATTTTTTAATGTAAAAATTTTTTTTATGTACAGAGTAAGGGAAATAAACTGTTTATAGCACCAATTTTATTTTACTTACCTGTTTTCATGTTTGTTCATCAATTAATTGAGGAAATTTTTGAATTTGCAATTTTATGTGGATTTATCTGGAGAAAAATTAAGAATGCTAATGTAGGTTGAATAATCATCAACGTTTGATATTGTAGGACAAACGGACCTAAAGACATATTGCTTTTTCCGGATTACGATGAATTTGGCGGAGAAAATCGTAGCTACGTCACTCACATGGATATGTTGCGATACATACAAAATTACACTGATCGTTTTAATCTTCGTCAATATATTCAGGTATTAACCATTTATAAAAATGACAGGGATAACTTTTAAATCACATTTATCATACATTTCTCTTTTACAGTTCAAAACTTTCGTGGAAAAGGTTAGTCCTGTATCTGACGTACCTGACACACAATGGAATGTTAGGACACGAAACTTGAGAACAAATGAATACTCCGAAACGATTTGCGATGCTGTCATGGTATGCAATGGGTAAGAAGTTCATTCATTTTTTCAATTTTACAGTGAAAATTTAATTAGCATGATAACAACAAATGGTCTATTTCAGACACTATACGAAATATTATATACCGGATATTCCAGGGTTAGAGACTTTTCCCAATCTGACATTTCATAGCATTTTTTTTCGTGAACCACAAATATTTACTGGGCAAACTGTTGTAGTAATCGGCGCTAGTACGTCAGGCACAGACATTGGACTGCAGATTAGTTGGTTCGCTGAAAAAGTGTATCTTAGCCATAGAACAAAGTAAGTGTTGTTAAAGGTCATAGGCTGTTGTTATATGTCCGACAGATCTAAAAAATACGTTATCTGTCGTAAAAATTGCCAAAAATTGTCGTAATCGATATATATTATATTGACGTAAACTTTGATCAAAAAAAGCGTAGCAGTAGTAATTTTACTTCGGATTTTCATAATAATGTGAAAAAGTCAAGTATAGATTCGGATCGGTCATTTGTTGTCGTAAAACACACAACAATATAACACGAAAGTAGCAGAATAGGAATTTCATGAAACAATCTAATGGCCGCTACAGGTGGCGAATAAATAAATAAAAAGAAAGGTATAAAGGAACTGAATTAATTTAAAATTGTTATTACTTACAATTTTACGTGAACATAAAACCAAAATTTAATAATAAAAAATTTTCCATAACTTTGTAAAAAAAATTTTTTGATCTGTTGGACATATATCAAATGAGAAGGTTATAACACTGTAATAAATATGAATATTTAAATTTTTTAAATATTTGTAGGCTCCGGGATGAGTTACCCGAAAATATGGAACAAGTTCCTGCTGTAGTTTCAGTCGATAGCAATAAGCTGACTCTCAGCGACGGTCGAGTTATAATCGCTGATGCTTTAATATTGTGCACGGGTTACCTGTACGACTATCCTTTTCTTGATGATGACAGTGGCATTGAAGTTATAGAAGGCAAATACGTGCGACCTCTTTACAAACAATTTGTCAATGTAGAACACCCGACAATGGCTTTTCTCAGTCTTCAATTCCCTAGTATTCCTTTTTCAGTAGCCCATGTGCAGGTAAAATATCCGTTTACAAAAGTGTCATGAATGATATGAAAGAAACGACATTGAACTTTGATAATTGCAGGCCCAGTATTTTGTCTCCGTGCTTCAAGGTAAAACCAAACTGCCGAGTCGCGAAGAGATGTTGCAAGATTCGCAGCTTCAACCAGGTGTTGAACTGAAAAAAGCTCACTTCTTATCCGTAGGGACAATCAAATACTTCGACGAATTGGCACAACTTGCAGACCTTAATATTTTAGGCGACAAACGATTGGCGCGTGTCTTCTATGACTGGGTTGAAGATAAAAAGGATGACTTAATGCATTTCAAAGACAAAGACGTATTTTTTTTCGAGGATGGCCACATTGAGTTTCGTAGGCAATATTACCCTATTTTTGGAGTTGATCATTCAGAGGATGACATTATTATATACTGACAAGTATTTGTGCGTGAAGCTGATCTATCTTTTTTGGATGATTATCTGATCTATTTGAGCTGAAAGAATATATTTCTTTTTATTTATGCGCTAATTTTATACGATATGGCGGCGAGCAATAGAAAAATATAAAATCATTGTAGTGCGAATACAAACATTTCTGAATACATATACTTGACTGCAAATATAGAATAATGAACTCACTTATCGTGACCTAAAAGTAACAAGTGTGTTTTTTTTTGTTAAAAAGAATGGCTGATTTGGCGCTCTCAAAGAGGAAGCTTTATAACACTAAAAATTGTTGAAATGCGTTTGTATGTAGTTATCTTAAAACATAGACTGCTTTTTCAGTAGGCGTAAATAAGCAATCGAGCGATTATATTAGCCTTGTGAAAGTCGCGAAGTTATGGAGGCGTCTGAATAAAATAAGTTATCAAGTCGAAAGTCACATAGCCAGTTAATTAAAATCGAAATTACGATGATTGAGGAAAGCCCCTATTAAAATTATATAATTCTACTGAAAATTGCTTTGCTGATGACTTGTTTTATGAGTCTGTTACGTCCTGAAACGTAAAATTTGAGTTGCCTCAAATCAGTATAATTGATCAAAATCAGCGAAAAATTGCGTTCGCGCTAGATGAACTGCTAATATATCGGCATCAAATTGTATCAAAGTTGAAGATTTAATTTCGTTGATTGAATAATTTTTCTTTATTTAGAATTTGATTCGACAATCTGAATAAATGAAGCGTAGAGCCACTATTCATAAATTACGAATTAAGCGATTGATCGCTTCAATTTCGTTTTGTTTTTTAGAATAATATATTTTTTTTTAATTTTCCATTTTTTGATGCTTATACATAAAAATAGCGTATGCGTCAAATCCAACACTTCCGTGAGCGTACAAGCGATATCATCTACGCATCTGGGAAAAAAGCCGACGAGGTTTACGATCGGCAAGCTCTGACAGAAACCCGGCTGAAAGAAAAATGTATGAAACATTCTCATCTAGATTTATGACATAGTGCACCCCCCTATTTCAAATATAAAAACAACCATTCGGTCGACGCATTATTACTGCCTCCACCCTTACACTACTTCTCTCGGCTCATGAAAATATTTTTCAACTTCGCACGGACGGCGAGTTTCCTGTTTATTGTCATTGTCCATCGCTATGAAACAGAACAGCCGATGCAGCATGACATAAAAATTCGCGACTTTTATGGCATCGATGTATAACTTTGCTTCGTTCGCCGCGACGAGAATATGAGCTATTTTTTTACGGCGAGATCAATTAGTTTTTTTATTAAGTAAAGAAATGGTATGTGCAATTTACGTACAACATGCGAGACAAAATTGGAAATATATTCGAGATAAATTGTGTTAGTTCTTCCTTAAAAAATGAATTTTGATAATTGAATTCCCTATTGATTGTGATTGGTCAGCTGGAGATGAAGTTTGAATGAAATTTTATTTACTTTTTTATTTTATTAATTAGTAGAGAAATGAAAACGTGTAATTTAGCTGTCATTGATTTAATTTGGATAATAAATTTATTACACTTGATTACTTTTTAGCAAATCATTTACAATTAAAAATAATGAAATGTAAGAAATTTTTGTTCAGGTTGTCATTCACAATGAATTGTCAATTCGTTAGTTAGTAGAAAAAATTCTTTTTTAATTGTATAGAACAATATTAATTATCTACTAATAAACTATGAAAATAATTTAATTGGACAATTTCTTTTACGAAAAATAAAGTAAAATAATGCTATACACTCATATTTATCAATTTTAATACAATAAAGATTTGCGAAAATGAATAATAAATTTAAGCATTTTAGAAGTAACTTATTAAATTGATTAATCTTAAATATTAATATCTTACAAAGCTGATAAATACGTAACGCATAAAGCAGGCATAGAAATAACTAGTTGGAAAGAAAAAGCGCATAGTTATTATTAGAGTATTGAAAATAAATTGTTTTATTTCTATTGTTATGTGTTTTATTTTAGACGATTTATTCAAATGCATATTGATTTAGTCGTTGATAAAAAAGAAACAAACGTTTTCTAGAGAAAAGTTATTCTTTACAAAAAAAGTTATCAATTATAATATCATTGATTATTAATTTTAGACGCATTTCATTTTTCACAACATCGTAAACTCTTAGTACTATCATTCGAGTTTGAATATTCCCGCGTTATTGGGTCATGACTTTAGTACGACTGACGCCCAATAGATGGTTGTTAACCATGTTTTACGTTCCACAAGTAAAATTTGTACCTAAATTGATAAAAGGGCGAGCGCGACACTCAATGCTTCGTGCCTTAAACTAATGAGTAAGGAAAATATTCGGCTTTGGTGACGCTTAGCAATGTTTCATAATTAAGCGAACCTATTTTTGTAAGGGTACAGGTCGTCCCGTGGCCGGTCGAACTACTTTTTCGGCTGGCCTGGTGAAGCGATCTACCCTATTAATTAAGAAAAGAATAAATAGAAGAGAATTTTTTTTTTAGTTTTTCATAAAAGAACTTTTTTTAGTTACAATTTTACACAAACTAAAGGTTTTTCCACTTGAAATTTTTCTTGCGATCAATTTAAGTACATCGGCAAAAATAAATTTTTAAAAGTTGTAAATTGAAAAACTATAAGCCCACGAAAAAAAAAATATATAAATCGAATTTCCATAAAATTTGATTGTCAAGCGATTCCGCAGCCGCCACAAAAGGAGAAAAAAAAACTTATGGGTAGTCTTAAAAGAAAAGAAACGATATAGCTATATACGCCGGTAGCGGCCCATTTTTCTCAAGTTATCCTAATATATCGTCGCGTGCACTTTACAGCTCGCACAACGCTAAGTATCTCACACTTTTATATATAAGTATATATATATATCTATATATATTTGTGGGCTGATCGCGCGCAGAAGAGAGGGTATAGAGCGAAACGGTAGACATAGACCCCAAGTTTAGCCATTAGCCATGGGTGCTTGCCTACATTTGCTTCTGACGCCGACAGATTTATTCGTTCATTATGTGGCTTCAATTACTTTTCCTGGCTAAATACTACAGTCTAACCAATGTTTAACAACCGATGCATATAGAGGTTTAACTTAAACTACGTTTAAGTACATATGATTTATTGATATACTATTGACTCGCAGCAAAAAGCTACTTTTGCATTCAATTAGAAAACTCCCATCATTGAGTGAAACTTTTCTTTATTTTTTTTATCACACGACAGATTCTCTCAAGAATATTTGATCAACGCTTAACATACTTAATTCCACGTACAGCATCTTACGAAACCCGTTTGAGTATGCAAGGAGACTCGCGTCGGCTTTAATTTAATCGCCTCGACGCGCGCGTTTTCAACACTCGAGACAAAAGGAGAAAGCTTGCGACGACGACGACGACGGCGACGACGCGTTCAGCGAGAAGGACTAGACGCGTAATACGAGCGCGAGTTTCTTTCCGACGGAAAAAGAAGCGAGAGTGAAGAATCGAGCTTTGCCGAACGCGTCGTGCATAATGATTTTCTTTTTATCGCGGGGAAAAGTGAAGCTTTTTGTTTGTTTAATGAGAGAGAAAATTAACTAAATTGTCTGCGAGGAATGATATCCGATTTTTATTTCGATGGAACTTATACGCGAATGCTGATTTACTTTAGTCGATAATAAGAAACGTCATGTCTGCGGATAAAAAAATGCATGACACATGGTTTAACTATTACTAGATAATCGTGACTACTAAAATATTTTTATGCGTTCTAGTTATCTTAAATTTTCAATTTCCAAATCGCTTTGAAAATTCAGTTTCACAATAATTTTGAATATCTTAGCAACAATGGATCAACGGTTAGTAAAAAAAAAAGAAAAAAATTCTTATTTATTTTTATTCTTATAAATCTTTCAAAGTGTCATATTTTAAAAGCTGATGATTTTTTTCATTGCTTGTTGAACATTAAACTGTCGTCTGTTGAACAGAATATTTAATTTTTCACGGTTTTTTTATTTTTGACATCATTAGCAAAAGACGAAATTTGTTGCCGATTTGTCTGTGGATCGCCGTAATTAGCGGCAAAGTTGATTCTTTCAAACAGAAAGTATGCGTAGTAGGTGCAGGACCAGGTGGATTAACTGCAATAAAGCAATTGTCCATGTGGCCTGATGAATTTGAACCAATAGCTTTTGAGCAGAACTCTGATGTAGGCGGCCAATGGATTTATACAGATGAGACGGATGAGGATAAAAGCAAACCTCCCGTACACAGCAGCATATATAAAAAGACATAAAAAATCATTCTAGTCGTATTTTTTCACGGCATTCCTTCGAGGACAAGTGATACTTCCATCTCATGAACAGATGATTAGAGATGCACAGTTGAAGCCAGATGTACGAAAAAGTAAAGCTCACTATATAGGCCTGGAAGTGTTGCAGTATTATGAAGATCTTGCGAATGCTAGTGGTGCATTGCAGTATCCCTCATTCTTTCCGTCGCTTATAGCTCTTTGGCAGGATAAAAAGTATGATAACCCGTTGCATTACAAAGATAATAATTTTATTATTCGCGATGGTAAAGCAGTATTGTTGATTAATAGTATCACTAGATGTTAATATCTCGTAATACAGTAACACTAGATGTTTGAATGTTGAAATAAAATAAGCGAGTTTTAACTCCACCAAAAGTAATAAAACTAGTTATTTTATTCTTTGCCCCAGCGTCAAGAAAAAAAAATCAAACAATAAGTAGAAACCATATAAATCCATTCAACGTTTCCAAAAATCACAATACATAATGTAAAATTCCATCGTTATACATACATAAACCCGGTATATATGCGTACGTGCAGCAGCAGCACAGCAGCACACAATCGCGTCGGCGGCGGTGGCAAAGCTGATCGATGAAAGCTGCATCAAGCTGAACGAGACGCATGAGAAAGAGCTTAACGTTGGCTGAGCCGCATATACGCGACTTGTAATCTACAGCAGCAGCCGCCGCTGACTGGCTAACAGCTAATGGAACGTATATATATACGAGAGAGAAAGAGAGAGAGAGAGAGAGAGAAAGCATCATTTGTTTTTCGATGGGGTTATGAGTCTCTCTCACTCTCTCCACCCTCTATCGGCTTGATTTATACTGCGCACCGTGCGTTTGCTCTTTACACAAAGTTACGCGGGATGTGTGCGCATTTCTAGTTCTGTTTTTTCATTCCCTGCGAGAGAAAAGTTTATTTTCCGTTGGGGAATACAATCAAAAAAATGTTTACCATATGAATATTTTTTTAATCAATTCTCACAGTCACTATATTACAAGTATCATAATCGAATTACAAATCAAAATTCATCCAACCGCGTGAAACGTAACGATCGACAAGTAGCAGCCATAGAGCCACAACCATTAACCGAAAGCTCGAGAGAGAGAGAGAGAGAGCAAGTGAATGAAGCCTTGGCAGTCATTTGGTGCGAGAGGCTTTACAACCTCGTAAACGTCGTTGAAAGGCTCGTCTTGATTCCTCGAGAGACGTACGCGCGCTAATTAATTCGCGCGCGCCGCATCTACGCCAATTCGAGGGAAGATTTCACCGGCTGTCTACTGTCGTCGTTCGATTTCGCCTCTGACAAAGCATTGTATATATATCTATATATTAGAGCTTCGAGATTAATGTTCGTCGGTAGATGGATCCTGATATTCTCGGGATGTATATGCTTTGTTTGGATATTAACAGCAGTCTATAGTAATTATTGTTATGCGTGTACACTTTTATTATCTATTTTCAAACATACATAAGTCGAGTTTTATTAATAATCAATTGTCGATAAAACATCTCATCGATCCCCCACCTCATCGCAAATCTTGTTATCGCTCGTCGATTCTTCCGATATCCGCACGTACTCCGTCGTTGTCATAGTCAGTCAGTTTCGTCGCGTAATCTCTATCCTCGCTCTCCGTGAAATAGATCATGCGCCCTCCTCGTCGAAATTGCATTTGGAATTATCCTATCGACTAATCTGATATCCCTGCTCGAGCTCTCGTTGATAAATTGCGATTCGCCGGCGTATATAGTATCGCGCGCTGAGAGTTCCACGCTATTTTCGTGCGTCTGCTTCGCCGCGGCTTGACGTTGGTTTATGGCGTGTGACACGCTGCGCACCGTTGCATATTACTGTGTGCCAATCGTCTCATTATAGTCGATCGCCGATAGCTGCCTTGTCATTGCGGAGGCTTCGGTGTTATCAATTTGTTGGGATTACGATAAGCGACGTTCACGAGGATATCATAAAAAACTATTTATTGATTGTCGTTTGTATTATAGTCTTCATCAGATTTACGCTTTGATTTGAAAGCATCAGCCGACGAAACATCAATTAATTACGTCGAATCCGATCGATATCTCGTCAATAATACAGCGATCGAGCGATGTTAGACTAATTAGTTCGTTGATTGATCAGTTGATAATTGACGTTAACCATTTGTATTGTCATTATTACGACTTCCATAATATGCAATGAGCTACAGGAAAATCAATACGTTTGATGGTATTAAGCAAGATGATTAGTTCTTCACACACGAAATTGACGTTAAATTTGATACATTATGAAATTCTTTTTTTGTGCTGCAAATCAACATCTCTTCGAGTTTCCAACCTTCGCGCATAAATCATCTCAGCCAAAGGATATATTATCCATCCGCCTTGTACATGGTTGATAATACGTCGAAAGCTAGATTACTTGCTGTCAATAGAGCTCGCGGCTGAATACGCGTCGTCTAAGGGTAAAAGATACAAAGCTGTCATTGAAAGCAGCCTCATCGGATTAATATATACCAACGTTCTCTCTCTATGTTCGTCAATCGGCTTATAGCCCCCCCCCCCCCCTCCCCTTATCGAAGTAGAAACTTAGTCTTTTCACTATAGGACGAAATTAGTTGGCCAAGAGAGAAGGAGAACTTGAAGGATGTAACTTCGACGACGGATAATTCAATCATTTCAGCCTGACAGGCAAGTACGCTGTAAATTGAGAGATAATGGGACTCCGTGTCGATCCAAAACTTGAGAGCTTCAATATGTGTATGTGTCTCGATTAATTAAACTTGCGGCCGAGTTTCTTTCGCGCTCTTTCTTCTTCTTCTTCTTCTTCTTTTTTTTTAATCTCGTTATACTTTTGTGCTACTGTGAGTTAATTGAAGTTTCAAGGGCCGTTGTCGCGAAAGTTCACCTACGGTTGTTAACTCGGCGAGCGAGAGTGAGATCGTAAAAATGAGTAATTACTATAGCCACTGCAGTTTATTACGGAAGGTTTTTTTTTTGCAATTAGTGCTGGGCGATTCTTATTGCGCGGGTTTTCATTACGTGCGCTGCTTATATTTAATCATCTACAATGACTATTAAAGCTTGCAAGAAGTTTCGCGTTTTTCTATACTCAAAGTGCAAAACTTATGATTTGAAAAACTCTGACAAGTAATTCTCTTATGTATGCAGAGGATTATGTAACACGTACATTGGAACCAATCCGACACTGATTTTTTGAGTGAGCGAGCTTTCGCCGCAGCTTACATTCGAATAATTAATGTAATAATGACTCGCCAACCGCGAGTGAGATATGAGAAGAAAAAAAAAGGAACGTATCCTCTCGTGAAAGAATTAATTGATTTCTCCGTCGGCCGATAATGCTCGAGAGCTTAGGGGATGAAAAACGGACATGTGTGTGTGTGCTCTCACTCTCTCTCTCTCTCTCTCTCTCTCTCTCTCTCTCTCTCTCTCTCTCTCTCTCTCTCTCTCTCTCTCTCTCTCTCTCGAACATGACTCGCTTTTTTCATATTCCTTGTATGCGAGGCGATTGCATCTCTCTTTCTCTCGTAATTGAATATAGAAAATCGATATTCTAGTTATCGTCGGAGTCAGTAAATAGTTCTCTGCCCCTGGTGCATTAAATTTTAACTGGCGGAATAATCTCGTTTTCGCCTCTGTGCTGCTGCTGCTGCTGCTGCCAGACGCGTCGTATCGGAGTTTCTAAATACTTACATGTATATATACCACGATAGAGACCGTGTCCCTCGACTGTCTATCCTTTTTTTTTTAATTTCTGCAGTTATAAAGTTTTTAAATTCGCTTTTTTGTTGGGCGTATGACGAGATTTGTTAGAATGAAAATTTCGGTAACCTTTTATATGGAAAAGTGGATATGGATGTCGATATTATTTTATCGGCCTTTCGATCAGGGATTAATTAACGAAAACTCTGTGGAAAAGATCTGGAATTGACAGTATGAAAAAAACGTATCAAATTTTTTGCTCTTGAAATGTTTTCGTCGAAAATTGAAAATATTCCAATTTTCATAAAGATACTTTAAATTACAAAGTACTATTTATCGTGATGCTATCAGTGTCAGATCACGACTTGAAAAACTGAAAATTGACATAGGGTATTTATCGATTGAGAATAAAATATTTATAGTAATTCAGACAATTTTTCGAACCGCACACGTCTAAGTGACCTGGAGACGTAAGCTCTATAAAATTTGCAGATCTTGACAGTTTTTTCTGCTTCTCTACTTACGCTTCGCCAGCTTCCATTGCCTGAATTTTATTTCGACTTTACAAATTCTCTGAATATAATATCCATGTAATATTAGCATTTCCGCACACTTAGCCATTTAAAAAAAATAAAGTTGTTAAAAAAATCACAAAATTTCCAGTATTTATACAGAAAATTAGAAGTTTTGAGGCCAATTCGAATTTGCCTTGACAACCCAACTGTTTGTGATTGGGAATGGTGGTGGTTGCGACGAGGTCGCGTAAAATCGAGAGCTGCGTGGCTTGAATTGACGCGAGGGGCAGCGCGCACGCTTTGGTAATCATTGATGAGCGAACGTACACACAGTGTAGGACACGAGCGCGCGCGCGTGCACGACCAGTCGGAATTATTCATCGGCTTGGAATTCATTTTATTAGCGTCGATTCGTGACCGACAATCCGAGAATTCGCTCTCATTAAAATTTCAAATCGATCTCCCTTCTTCGTCTTTTTCCCTTCTCTTCCTCACTCTTCTTTTTTTTTTCTCTCTGTCGTTTGGCTTCCGTTTCCTTACTCGACCCCAGCAGGAGGTTGTCCTCCTAATTTCATTGTGTAATCGAATTTGGATCCAAGGCATCTGGTTCTTTTCTTTTTAAAGGAAAGAGGAAATTAGATACAATATTATCAATACAATGCTAGCATCATCCTCTACAGAAGAAATTATTTTTCTTTAAAAACTTTTATTTTTGCGAATGAAAAACCACATTTATCGAGTTGTTCTGCAGATCGTGTCTTTCAAGCCCAAAAGAATGAAACCCGCCCACGAAATTAGGGTGTAAACTTCACCCAAGCCACGAGCGTACCGCCAGCCAAAGCGGTGCGCAATATAACGGCTGCGAAAACAGAAAAGGGCGCGCCCGAGTGCGACCTGCGCGGAGATATTGAAAACATAAATTCACTGTTGGTCGGTGTGCAGTAACACCAACTAGCGTGTGGCGGCTTAATTTCACCGAGACGCTAGCTTTATGTATGCAAGTAAGACGCTCGACTTGGGGCTATGTGCGTTTATATTTTATATTCTTCGAGATTATTGCGTGTGAATAGGGTCGTTGAGGAGTTGAAGTATAGAGACTGTTTGAGTTTTATTTACGATGCTTGTTCAATATTAAACAAATGCGAGCTGTCGATAAGATCTGTGTCTGACTAATTTTGTTTTATACTACTTGCTCGTCCTTTTTTCCGATTCTCAATAAAGTAATCTTTTGTACGTTAATTAATTTATTAAAGTCATTGTATCAAATTATCAAGCCTTTCTCAGTAAAATATTTCAATTCCCGTAATTCCTTGCTCATTACCGTCTTAGCCTGTATACGCCGTGGAAATAAAAAAAAAAATGGCATCTCCTTTCATACCGTTTCAAATGCGGTCTTTGGCCTTTTTTTGTGTCTTTATGCTTCGTCTCATTGTCTCTTAAAGAAAGATCCTATTTTTCGCTTTTCTTATAACCAAGACTCTAACACGACCACATTTTTCTCCGCCTTTCTTTTTTCCTTTCAAGCGAGAATTGGATAAACGACGGAAATGAAAAGAGCAGACTTTTTTACTTATGGATTTATCAAAGCACAAAATAAGTACAAATAAATAGATTAAATTTTTGTATCAAGTAGAAGCTTCTAAGTTTAACCCTTTTCCAATCTTTCCAGTCGCAAATAGCACTTAAGCATATCCAAGGTAGTCGGTCATTGAAACTCTCAATTTACTTAGTAACTTGAAAAACTTCGAGAGAGAGAGAGAGAGAGAGAGAGAGAGAGAGAGAGAGAGAGAGAGAGGGGGAACTTTGGCTCGTTGAAGGTTTCTCGCCCTCCTCTCCTTCAAAATCTAAGTCTCCTCTGCTTTAAACGAGCTACTTTCGTCTCCTCAAACTATACGACAAGTAGTCGACGTAATCGCGCGACTTTTTGTTCCGCTTAACTCCAACACAAGACCGAGAAGAGAGAACGGCAAGTGGGTTAAACTGTACGATACCGACGTTAACTTCCATGCTTTTGGTTTTCAAGACTACACTCTAAGTGGTATTTTCAAATTCTTGTTGAATTTCCAAAAGAAACACAAATAGAACTCTTTCGAGTCAATTCTACCAATATTCGCATGAAAATTCCACTATTGGCACTTATCCAAAACGAAGGCTACGAGCATAAATCGAGGTACATAATACAAGCAACCGATCTCTCTCACCTTATCCTTCGTCTTAGCCTCCGTGCGGCTTCTTGCGGCAGAAGAAAATTTTGCGGTGCCGCGAGCGTCGCGCCACGTGCAGGTGTCAGCCCGCCTAACAAATGTCGTCGGCCCCTTTCCTCCTTGCCATGACGCCGTTATGAATTATACGATTCATGCTGAAAAGGGCTGGTCTCTGCACCGAATGGCACACACGCGCACTCGTGTACGGTGTGTAGGTACTCGACTGCGGTGGGAATTCGACTTACTTGACATCTCGTGTACGTTGATCAAAATGTTGAGTTGAAGAAAAAAAATTATTATATTTTTTTTTTGCAAAGTAAGCTTTACGGATAGAAAGGAATTCTAGGACTGATCTTTTAATTAGGAAAAAGGCGTGAAAATAAAAATGCTAATCGCAATGGTACAAAGCGAGCAAGTAGTTTTCTCTTGGCTGAGCTCTCAGCTTGATTCGCGAAAATCCCATTTAGCTCTCTCTCTCTCTTATTTTTTTATAATTAAGGCAGTAAGCATAAGCGTCGAGTGCATTTGCGAATTACAGCGTCGGCCGGGCGAAGTGTCGCCGGTAAATTTCAATTTTCTCCAAACACCATCCTCTCTCTCTCTCATCCTTAATTTTATCATTGCATACAAATCTCTATTTTACACGGAGCCAAGACTCGCGACGCTCGTATTTTCACTGCGAACACGTGTCGCAACGCTGTGCTTGCTTTTCACGATTTTAGAAAATTGTCTTGTTTTACAAGTCACTCTACTATACGGCTACGTTGTTTAGTATGTAATAGATTCTATTACACGTTTAAGATTGTGATTTTAATTACTACTTGCTTGAAGCGCGGTGACTTAACGTTGCAATCTTTGTTACATTTTCTTGATTTTTTTTTAGAAATTGTTTATTTAAAAGCGTGTTTTTCTTTCAGAGATGTATGTTTTTATATAACAAGCATATTACAAAAAGTGCACAGAGAAAAAAAATATACGAAATTAATGCGAAGGTTTTCCGCATTCTAGTGAGAAAAAGTAACGTCGTTAATAAAAGCTTACGGCGAGTCGCGTAACAAAGAGAATCATCATCGTCACCCAACGACGCTTTTTTTATTATCATTTTTTTTTGCGAAATAAATCATCCGTGGCAATAGTAGTCGCATTGTCGGATTTCCAAGCGCTCGATGCCACAAGGTGCTGCGCTGCATCTCAGCTGATGAATGCGATATTCTTTGTCAAGGCGCAGTGTGCGACGCGGTCACGGAGACTCATAATTCCTCCTCGCGGGAGCGCAACGACCGACTCATTGCGACCGTGGAATTCGCCAAAGAATGGAGATAATGTCTTCCAGTTTCTTTTCTTTGATGCTTTTCTTGGGCGACGCGGTTTCTTGAAATGTTTATTGTTTTTTTTTTTTGGGAATGCAATGTGAGTTATAAGACATAAATTTTTGTATAATCACAATCGATAAATTATTTATTTAACGAGAATATAAATAAGTAAAAGTTGAGCTTTATCATGAAAAATATCATCTTTCACATCTCCTTTAAAAATTTATATTCAATAGTGAGTGATGAACGTGAGAAGATGTGGCAAAGTTACAAGAGAAATGTGCATGGATTTGGAGAGAAGTTGAAGAGACAGCCGGATAAGAGAGGAGAGTTGTAGATAGAAGGTACGAGCGTGAGTACTGTTGGAATAAGGGTGTTCTCTGGAAAAAAAAAATCGATCAAATTATGGTGAAATATCGTGATGAACAATTGATCTGGAAACTGTTTTATATGATAATCCGGAAAGGTGGATGAGATAGAAAAATACGTATTCTTGATATCGATGTCTTACTGAATATGTCGAATCCAATATAGAAGTCAGATATAAGAGGAAAAAGAAATCAAAATGATGAGTATTGCTACTTATTGAAGAGTGCTAATGGAAGAAACTATCAGTTTTACTCTGAAAAATATCAACAATAAAAATGTACGAATCAACGAAAATATCAAACAAAAGTCATAAAACGCGCATGCGAGTGCCCGATAAAAAAACTATCAACAATAAAAAACGACTAATCAATAAAAGTATCAATATAAGATAAGTAATAAGCCACGGATGCAATCCAATCTAACGCCAAGCGAGCAATGCCGAAACCCTTCGAGTTATAAGTTTTCTGTCCTTCAAAAACCAATTTTGCAAAAGCTTCTGCATATGTATGAGCTCCTTTTATCAGAAAAACTCGCGGGCGGCCGGTTGCAGGCGCTCACTCGCTCGCTTGCTCGCTCGCGTACAAAAGAATGACGTAAAAAGACAGCGAAAGCGAGAACAAGACGGAAATCGGGAACGAGAGAGAGAGAGAGAAAAACCACTCGAGGCGAGGAAAAGTTTTTGGCGCATCCGTTTTCTTCTTCTCGCTCGCTGCTGCCGCTCGTATATCGGACTTTACGCGCGATGCACATCGAGAAAAAAAGGAACGAAATGAAAGTTGGCCGTGTGTGCACGTATCAATGCCACACATATATAGGTATATACATATACCAACCCGAAAATATTCTTATATACAAGCTGCCGCAGCCTAGAGCCGATAAGGTTGCTGAAACCATCAATATGCGCCGAAATTCATGAATTATCCATGATTATTTTCACGCCTTGACGCGATCGCGAGAAAATGCAATTCGTCGGAGTATTATAAAGTTGCGCTTTGCTTCGACGAGCAAGTTTGAGAACGCTCAATTTCTCAATTTTTTTTTTTGCATTAATGAATTCGGAGAGTTAAACAGGTTGGTAGACTGTAGTTCTAAATAAATTGAAGTTTTCACTTGTAAATGTCATATTGTAGTTTTTGCAGTAAAAAGTAGCAGGTAAAAATCAATTCAAAAACGTTTTTTATCTACTCTTCTCAAAGCTTTAATCGAGGATTTACGAAAGTTCACAAAATGCTATAGTATACTTCATCGTTTCTATTTTCAAACAAAAGTCCAAATTTTGTTTCCAGCGTAGCATGCAACACACGAAAAAAAGCAGTAGTCAAAAAAATTTTTACCGATGCTGAAAAGTCGTCCGAAAAAAGAGCTTCGATGATGTAGAAATAAGCTCGTGTCAACACTGCAAAAGCTCGAGATGAAAAAAGCTCAAAGCTCAAAGTTTTATTTGAGTTGAGGCATATGTGAAAAACAAGCCACTAGGCGAGAGAGAGCGAGTGCACGGCATTGAAAAGTTAAGAGCGAAAAAGCCCGAGAGCGCGCGCAGCTGTATACTTCTCCGGACATGTTAATTCCGGGATTGCCACATGCATATATGCAGAGCCGTGCAACACGTGCGGAATGAGAGAGAGAGAGAGAGAATACATTTTCACCGGGACGTAAGGAGACTTTTTTTCCTTTGCGCGTCGCCGCCGGACGCCCCCGAAGTCTGAAATGTATATTAGCCGAAGAGGAAGGAAACTGGAAATACGCCGTGGATTCAGGACGATCGATAGCTTATGCAATGTGGCGAGAAAAATTACTTTGGCAAAGTTTACCTTGGTGTCGAAAGGAAAGACGAACTCAATTGCACCGGAGATATTGATAGTAGATAACTGATGAACTGATAATGCCAGAGAAATTTAATTTTCCCATTCATTTTCGTACAATAAATTCAGATGTAGATATCATATTAAATTACTACCTCATAAAATCTTTAACAAATTTTGCAGCTCGGTCACATTGTTCAAAACAGTAGAATAAGTACAATACATATTGCGTTATATATTTTTTGTGTTCACTGGCGATAAAAGGATTCTCTTTGTGAGGGTAACTGTTTCTTTTCTTTTCACTTTCCTCGTTAGCCTATTATTCATTTGCGGATGCGGGGAGTATATATTCAAGCGCAGATTTAGCGCTTCGCTTTCGCTCCTCTATTTTCTGTTTTTGTTCTTCTCCTTCGCGAGGCTTTGTTTTGCCAAGCAGCTTATGCTATTAATTGCATGGCACAGCTGCTCGCGACTGTAGGTCGTCTGACTATTGCAGGCTTGTACTACGTTTAAAAGCGCAAAAATTATCATCACCGTTGATGTATAGTTACATAACTGCTGTAATTTTTTTCCATACATTATTATTATTATTATTATTCCTCTTACGTTTCCGCGTACATTAAATATCTCATCTACGTGCTTTTCACGGTCGTGACGTATTACTTAACGCAGCGACAATAAACACAAGTCCATAAACGCCGGTATTCTCGGTAAAATGCCCTCACTTTCCTCTTAACCTACGATGGGAGGGAAAAAAAAGAGGCAAAAATAAAACGAAACGAAAACCCTGGACCGCGCGTCTCGCGGAAACGTTCGTCGTGCATTCTTAACAAGAAAGTACGGGGTAAAAAAAAGGAAAGAAAAAATAACAAAACTCGCTCCCGCGCGGGCGGCATTTTGCCTTACCCTTGTTTTCTTTACGCGCATAATAAAAGTTGGGCCAAGAGTAACGATCTCGAGCTACTCTCTCTCTCTCTCTCTCTCTCTCTCTCTCTCTCTCTCTCTCTCTCTCTCTCTCTCTCTCTCTCTCTCTCTCTCTCTTGCCGTCGAGATTCGCGCGCGACACAACGAGGTAATTTACGACGCGAGTCTCCCTCGTTTCGGGCTGTAAAAAAATAATACCTAAGGAAGTAATAAGAAGTAGCTAGACGCACTTAGCTAAATGGCGTACGGACTTCTTCTTCTTCTTCTTTTTTATCGGTAGAATAAGGAACGCGAGTTATGATTTTTTTTCTTCTTGGGTGAGAGAGTCCGAGCGTGTAAATCACTAGCGAAGCTGCTGCTACTGCTCGAGAAGAGGGCGAAAGTTCATAGTTAATTTCTTTTTTTTTCTTCTTAACGCCAAAGGAGAGAGCATGAATATTAATCACTTCGTTTCGATTATTTAGTATTCTTAGCGCATGCTGCCCGAGCTTTTAATGGCCTTCTATTATTCAATTGACATCTCCAATTGAATTTCAAGACATACAGTATTTTTAAAATGAATACTTTTAATATTTGATAGTAATCTGAAAGTAAACGAATAGAAATTTTTTTTATAAATTATTCCACAATTTCACATTCTAGATATACGACGTTTTATGAATGTAGACATGCGTAATATTCGAGTAATGTTCAGTGAACTATTTATTCGTGTGCTTCGAATTAAAAAATTTTGCCATCTACAATGAAACTTTCATGGCAAGTGAAATTGTATTATACATAGTTCAAAGCATCAAAAAATGGAATCGCCCTTGAATCAACATGATTTTGACGTTTGAGAAACCTCGCATTTGATTATCATGAGAAAGATTGATGTTTTGTATAAATTTATTACGTAGTTATTGCGGAAGATTTTGTTTCGCGCATCGCTGAAACTTGCTGTTGTGATGCACGATATATAAAGCTAGATCGGATTTTCGGTTGTCATCCACCGACTGAGCTTCCAAGATGATCCGACTGGCAACTGCTCCTAACTCTCTGCTGCGTCGCTTATGGTAAGTTATCAAAATCATATTATTCATTTACACATCCTCATCATTTTACATTGAAAGTTGATTTATATTTAATTGCAATTTCCCTGATATGTTTAATATTTCTAAACTGCATACAGTTTATGACTTCGGATGCTGCAATCAAACAAGGTTGTCACGAAAAATAAATAATTTCAAAATAGCTCATTTCAAAATATTTGACGTCTATTTTTTTTTCAGGTGCCGCAATTGAGTCAAACCTCCGAATAACAAGCAATGAATTTGCTAAAAAAAATTGTTGAGCTTGCAATCTCACCAGTGGTACATGATATCTAAAAAGTAAAAAACCTTGGTGTATCAGCCAAATTCAAGATGAACGGTTCATTTTTAATAAAATATCCAATTTATTAGTCAATACAACATTTCAACTACACTTTTCTGATGAATATTTGCTTTATCAACAACTTGGCGCATAATGGTGCAGGTTCTGAAAAGAGCAGTTTTAGCTTATCAGCAATCTCAGCACATTTGCTGCAAGTGAGTTGGACTGTATGATCATCACGGGTCGTCTGTTAGTGCCAGTTGACCTGCGATGCATTGAGCGAGCTAACAAACCCACTTTGTGTCATGTGTCCTGAAAAACTGACCCTATGCTGGCCTACTTTTTTCTTTTTTGGCTATATCCCAAGTCAAATGCAGCGTTCATGACAATCATCATTCTTTTTATCTAACTTGTTTATCGTGATAACAGAAAATAAAATTTATTCTTTTACACAAATTTTATAATAAACAACGAAAATTGCATAGCTTTGCATTGTTTTGTAATATTTGAAATAGTATTCAATCAGTTTGTTTTAAATAATAAAAATAAAGTAAAAAAGATTTATTTCGTAAAGATTGCTATGTGAATAAAAATTTGTAATTAACAAACAGTCAGCTTTCTTTATATTATGATGCTTTTTTTATATACGCTGAATATGTCAAATCAATGTTCATTTGCGTAACTATAAATTAACGAGTTTATTTGATACCCCATTTAATTCCCAGCTAAAATCAGTCAGTGAAATTGTATTAGGCATAGTTAACGGCATAGTTTACTATGCAATTTTTGAATGAAATGGTGTAAAAATAAACTTACTTGGTTTTTGACGCTAATTCAATCAGAAATCTGCATAAAAGAATCATAATCTAATCTCACGCTGCTATATGGCGTTCTTAAATTTTTCCTGAATTTCGTAACATACACATCGATATTACAACAATGATATCTAACTATCGACGAGTTTACCTAATAAGACACACATTAATGTTGGTTCAAGTTAAAATTTCAGGCTCATTAGTCATTATAAATTAAAAATTTCCAAATGAAATCATGTCACTCTTTACCTTCGAAAAATCATACAATGCTTATTTTAATTTCCCCGATGATTCTGCATAAATTTTTGATTATTGGATTTTCATGCAAATTCAAGATGGTAATAATTTTTATCCGGTATATAAACGAAAAAAATACTGAAAACTTTCGTATTTCAAAATCATTCATACGTCCAAAATGAAGACGATATTATTATTTTTGACATTGTGCTCTTTCTCCTTTGGTAAGAGAAAACATATTCGTTGTATCTTTAACAGCCTGTTTTTCAATTTTAAAACTAATAACTAAGTGGATCGAAGGTATAAATTTGATAAGTGTAAATTTAATTTTTTGAAGGATCGAGCACAGAAAGTAAACTACGACTAACTGGAAATGATTTGGCTAAACCTGGTGAATTCCCTTACCAAGTATCGATTCAATTTGACGGCCAACACTATTGTGGTGGTAGTTTGATTGGTAAAAAACATGTGCTTACTGCAGCTCATTGTACGCACGTATTCATTGTCAATCGTGTATCCAAACAAAGGATCAAAGTAGTTGTTGGCACAACTAAATTACCCGGAGGTACTTCCCACGACGTCGACAGGATCGCACATCATGGTTCTTATATTCACTCTGACACTGCACCTATTCTAATGGCCGATGTTGCTGTTATTCGGGTAAGCACCATATAAAGTCAATTTATCATTTTTTGTCATCTTTAATTAATTAACTAAATGTCTCAGTTATTTCTATTCACTTGCAAGATCTATAGTTCTTAAATCGTTCACAAAATTTTGAGGATTTTTATGAAATCAATTATACTTTAGATCGAAAAATCAAACAAGAAATAAAGCACTCAAGAAATAGTTGCAATAAGTTTGAATGAGGAAATCATATATTTTTAATTTTTAATAAGGCTTGATTAATATAGAAATAAAACACATCAGCTAAAAATAAATAACGTAATAATTAATCGATAAAAAAAATTCTACGAATAATAATTGTTCCGTGAAGTTGAAAAAGGAAATAGTTGAATCGAAGGAAGTGTCGATCATCGCACTGCCACCAGCCGGACAAATGCTATCGGAGGGACAGGAGTTCATCGTCAGTGGTTTCGGTGCTAGTCATATACAAGGACCGACTTCGTCGCATCTGAAAAAGATGACTATGTACGGTACCCACCCGAGGATTTGCCAACAGTACTATCCCACTTCACCTTTGACAACCGGATTATTTTGCGCAGCTTTAGCTCCGGGATATGGTGTCTGTCAAGTAAGTTTGATACGTAAATATATCCTTGAGATTTTGAGGAAAGTGGCTATAGGATAATAGCTAACTGTTTTTACGTGCATTAAATAAAAGTTTCTACAAAATATCCTTTGGATATATACTTTTCTTCAGAAATGCACAATGTACATGTCCATTGCTATCGTAAACAATCAATCGATTTTTGCTCTATTTACAGGGAGACAGCGGTGGCCCATTAACTGTGGACAAGAAAGTCATTATTGGGCTTGTTTCGGGTGGCAGTGGAGTTGCCTGCGGTACTGGAATTCCAGATCTTTTCACTTACGTAGGATATTACTTGGATTTTATTCAATCGGAAATAGCAAGAAAAGATTGATGCTAAATTCATCATTCCTGCGACATTTGCAAGTGTAATTCCAATTTGAAATAGCAAAAATTCAATTAAAATGTTTATTTTTGTTTTTAATTTCGTCTCTTCCTAATGGCCTATCTTAGTAAACTAATTAAAACTTTAAACAAATAACAAGTTACATCTTTTAAGAATTAGAAAAGAAATACAGTTATTCCCACAAGAAAAGATTGCTATATAAAAATATTTACAGATTGGAGATATAAAAAATAAAAGCAAAACAATTGCACCCCCATGGGTGGTGGTAAATTAAAAATTTTCACTAGCGATAAATCTTACAAACACACTCGCGTTCTCACCCATATAAGAAAAAGCATAACAAAGTAACCCGTTTTATCAAGTGGGGAGGGGGCTGTTGGATAGCAGCAAAAAAAAAAGAGACAAGAGAAGCTTCAGTACTGCACGCTATGTACGGTTTTAAATCTCTCTCTCTTCGTTTTTTTTTCGATTCGAGCACCCCTGGAGCGTTGTACTGTTTCCCGCTCCGTGAAAATGCGTAAAAATGAGCCGTAATTTTTCAGAACAACGCGGATTAAGCGGCCGGGTGGCGGCTTGTAAAATTGATGGCTGCGTGCCTCGCACCATTTCGCTTTCTTTTCGAGTCTATGCTTCCTGTAGGGATTATACTTGCAAGCTATTAAACGCTGGTGTTGCGTAGGAATTTGGAAAATATCTTTAATATCGTTAGAAATGTTCGATTTATAAACGAAGCATTTTAATTATTCAATAGAATTTTAATCGAAAGTTTATCGGCCAAACGAAGAAGAATCGTAACAACAGAAGATCACCAAGCAGCAGCAATTTCATCAGTTAACAAGCTCCCGAACAAACTTGAGACGGAGAGAAAAAAACTTCTAACCACTGAAGAATGAATGAGTCGCATCCAAACTGCTCTCTCTCTCTCTCTCTCTATCTCTCTCTCTCTCTCTCTCTCTCTCTCGAGTTTCTTGCCCGAGCATTTCTTGTGCGCCCTTCCGTTATTCATTTGCTTCACGGTCGTGGAGGCTAACTTCAACCGTATCCCCCAAGAAGTTCGTTGTTTCGTGGGCAGCCAGCCGCGATTTCGCCGGCTCTCGCCACGAACTTAATTAATCGGAAATTAATGAGCGCACCAGAGCCAGCCCATGGCTTGCCCAAAAGCAGATAATGCATTTGCTATAGGCGCTCATTTGCCACACTATGCGTACGTGCCATAAAGCTTAGCTAATAGCGTGGATGCTTTTGAGTGCTTTGCCGATATAGTGGTAGATATTTGGTGCCGTGTTATCGTCGAGATTCCCTGATTTTTTTAAATCGCTTTTAAAATAATTGCAAACGTATGAGGAATAAATTTCAATTGGATATTAATTTTCATTATTCAAATTTTTATTGCCTTTTCACGATAATTTTATGGTACAGATGAATTTCAATTTATGCTATTTTGTCCAAACATTTGAACAATTTTTGTTTTAAACATGAGCAGTAATGAAATATCCATTATGATGTATCAATAAAAGAAACAGTGAACCGAAGATAAGTTGGCGAAACAGAAGATAAATATGATCGAATAAATCTACGAGTAAAGAATGAAATTATTAAGCTAATTAGGTGTAGTTTCAACCTGTTTGTGTGATTCAACAACACATCTGTCAGACTTAAATTCATCAATTCGCCTCAAGAATGCACGTGCGAAAAACGATAAGAAATATTTCGTTTAAAATGTTGAACGTTAAGTCAGTAAAGTTTCGACTAAACCGATGACTTCCAGTCTACTGACTTTTTATGCATGATCATTCAATCAGAACAGAACATCTGCTCCGAATATTTGGCGTAATGAAATTCTGCACATGAGCGTCACTGGTTTTCTCATTCAAAACAAATATGCAGATAATGCTAATGAAATTCGAAATACGTAATTACCTATAGTCAACTGATTTTTCAAAAGACATTTCCGCGCTGAATAGCCAGCATCTCTCGTACCTACATGCTTTGGCTATTCGCGGTGCATATCCGAAACGGTTTATTGTCGGGGGAGAAATTTTGCCCAGCGAGTCAGGAAGATGAAAGGAAGGTATGCGCGCGTGGACCATACCGGGAAAAGGAGTGAGTTGGTAGTCTAGCTCGTTTACCGTAAACATCCAATTAACGCAATTAATTAAAGCTTGGCCTTTCCTCCCCCTTTCCGACTCGCGAACAATGCGCCGACAGGTGACATCGACCCTTGTTCTCTTCTCTACCCCTCCTCTACTTGCATCTTTGTAATGGCTGGAACAATGTTTCAAAGGCTCTTTGGATTATTGATGTGGAATGTTTGCCAGTATAGTGCATGTAAAATTGCTTTGACTGTCACAATGACGTATATTGCCATTTCTGAAATAATATTTGGAAAGCCAACGTCAATTTGTATTCTACTCAAATTCATGCAATAATAACTTATAGTCAACTTTATTTCCAGTTTTTAAAAGACTAGCATCATAATTTCTGTAATATATTTCTATTTGATTTTATTTTTATCTCTGATGATTATTGAACCTTCGTGTAATATTGAAATTTACACGACAATTTTTATAGCCATACTAAAAGATATTTCATAATGAAAAAAAAAATTTCACTTTTGCGAATGACACTAACTGAGCTTACTATACCGTGAAACATAAATTTCAATTGGCAAAACCATTCACTCTACAATATCTCACAGCAATCGAACAGCAGCAGCATTAACAGCGAAAAGTGAAAGCTCAAACGTTTTCTCCCCCCTACCCGCTCGAAACACACGTCGGATTTATTATTTCCGACCGGAGGGGTTAGCAAAATTAAAAGTTATACCGGAGGGATAGAGGTGTAATTTATGTGTCAAAGTCGTGTGGCGCGCGCGCGTATATAGTGCCTCATATCCCCCTCAAAAGCTGGATTAAACAAAGTGAAGGTCTCTGTGCTCCCCGAAAATTCCGCGTAGTTATACGGCTGTAAAGGTGTGAACGATGAAAATCGAGTTCTCTCTCTCTCTCTCTAGGCGTAATTAGACCCTTCGCGCGAACGTTGAATACACTTGTGCGACGGGCGACGCTTTAATGGCCAACAAGGCATTGTGCGCGCTTTAACTCCATGGATTGGACCGAGTTATTTCGTGTAATTTGTACGCTTTTACGAGCGTTGAGGGAGCTGCTGCTGCTGCCTAACGTGGGTTAAGCTTGATTGTTAAGTTTCGTGGATTTTCGGAGGGGGCAATGTTTTGGATAAAGAGTCGAGGTTGCCTTATTGTTATCATAGATTTTTTTTAAAATATGAAAGTTAATTCAAGAATAGATCAGAATTTCAGTTTATCGCTTGTGTATAAATATTTGAAAGTCAACGCTATAATAATTCGTTTGTATGAATGTATTTATTTGATGATCGATAATGATTGCGAAACAGGCATGACGAGTGAAATTTAATTGCGTAGGTTTTCAATTAATATATAGCGTAATATTCGATTGTACATACACTGATAAACTCTAATTTGTAAATGGGCGTGTCTCGTTGGGTAATAATGGCAAAATTACAGAACAGCTATTTGTGAGATTTAATTACGTGGATGTATGCCAGTATCATATTTCGCAATATGTGAACAGAAGTAAAATCAGTGACTTTCTGATTAATCGAAGATTTTTAATTGACATGAATATTACATTTATAAATTACAAATTAAGTTTGAAATTCTCTACGCCCTTGCTCCAAAATAAACCCGTCACGTATTACTTTCGCAATCGAAAGCCTCTCTCTAGCCGCGTCTCGCTCGCTCCCTCGTCGTTCCCATTTTCCTCGGTGGAGTCGTAGCGAGAAATTACCGGCGATATATATCCTCCCCTCCCGAAAGCTTCCTATCGGCATTGGTTCTTCCTCGTATAATTAAAGGAACGCGATGGATTATAGGAGGGGGAGAGATCGAGAAAGTGTGCGCAGGAATAAACAAAAGCGAAGCGAGAGAGAGAGAGAGAGAGAGAGAGAGAGAGAGAGAGGGGAGAGAAAAAGCGAAACTGTCGAAATTTGTTATTCGGACGGCTAACGCTTTGTATACGGATTTAACGCTTGTTTGTTAGTGAAGACGGTGCCAGTTTATATTGTTAGTGAAAGTTTGTTTTTTGAGTGGAAAATAATTTTATCGGAGTTTATCCTGCAAACTTTGAAATTCATGTACATGACGATATGTTTGAATTCAAGCTACATTGATACTATAATATGAAAAGTTTCAATTGCATGTTCAAAGTCTACTGGATAATCTAATAAGTGTATTGAAGCTTTACAACTTATCTAATCATATAAATTCACCGTGTAATGAATAGTGTCTTCTTATCAAGGTATTCACATCAGAGATTAACAAAAATTACTTACTATCTGAATGAGTACAAAGTTTCAATTATCTATTCAACATTGATTCAGTGGTCTAATGAGTGTATTGAACCCTCATAATTTGTCTAATCGTGAAAATTTGCACCTATACTTATTCACAACGTAGATCAACAAATTACTGTTATCTCGCGACCAATTATTCATTCACATTCTAAAATATTAATTTCACCCGCATTGTATCACTCATCAATGAAGGGAATAACACACTGAGAAGCAGCAATATTCTGTCGATTGAAGTCGCTTCCTCAATTCTCCTCGTCGATCGACATTTTGCGACAAACGAGATTTGCCAACAGCAGCAGCAGTATAGCTGCAGTCCAACTTGATCATCCGCGCAATCGGCTCTCTCGCGTAAACATCGTTAGAAGTTGCCTTAGCGAGACATTAGGCTTGGCTGCTGCGCGCAACAACTCGTTAAACTGCCGTTTTAGCTTTAGGAGTATCCTAAGCGAACGTTTGTCTGCAAGCACTCTCTGCCTCTCTCTCTCTCTCTTTCTCTCAGCTTCTCGGTATACGTATGATAGACTGAATTTTCATGGTCTCTGATTATCGTGAAGCGTTCGTAGTTTGTGCTGTTTAAAGTGTTAAAGTTAGAATCTTTGGAGTAAACGAGAATATATATATATTACTTCATTCTAATCTTTTTCATTCGCTTAGCAAGTATCATACCGTCGACGCTAAAAAGAGGAATGATATCTAATATCATTCTTCTTCCTCGCGTACGCGTATAAAAGAAAAATTTCTCTGGGATGATACAAGAAGTAAAACGTGTCTGCGCACAACAAAATTCCTTTGATTACTCGAGCGAACCAGAAGGCAAGAAGAAGCAGCAGGCAGCAGCAGCAGAAAGTAAACCGCGACGCAAGCAGACGCTCTCACGAGCTTCTCGCTGTTTTTACGGCTGCCAAGGAAATTTGCACGGCACTAGCGCTTTTGTACGGATACGCGTTGCGTATACAGACACACATACAAATATACACACATACAGAGGTAAAATCCCGTTAAGCCAGTTTCCGTTTTCCACAAGGGAGAGAGAGAGTGAGAGAGAGAGAGAGAGAGAAGCGAATGCAAACAGTGAAATAGTTTGCACGAAACTCTGATGGTTTTAGCTTTGCATGAATTAGCTATCGGCTTGTTTTTGCCGAATGAGATCGAGAGTATTTGCCAGTGGCAATGAGGCGATAAGGGAAGCTTGGATAGAAACTATTTTCTACTTTGAACTTCCACCACCGACGCTGCTGCTATATAGTAGGCGGAGGAGGTGGGGGGAGAAAGGATAAAGTTTTGAGAGTGCGCTTGAAACTTTGGTTAGTTAAAAAACAAAAAGTGTAAGGCTGTGTTGTGTGTGTATGTGTGTGTGACTGAGAGAAAGCGAGAAAGTTTCTTCAAATCTCAACAGCATTTTATACGGCTTCCGATAAATATTCTATATTAATGGAAATATTATTAATTTATTTTCGTATATAATTTCGATATAGCATTGGCAAATATATCTCATTATCATATTAATGATGCTTTGATTGAATTTTCTGCGAAAAGACTAGCAATTAAAGTCCACATAAAGCATTGGTATATATAGCACAGCAGAGAGGTACATTTGCCCTAAAGTGAGGTTTAGTCTTGCGGGCAATCATACGTGCATCGTGTGATGTTCACTATGAGCAAATCGAGTTATTAGATTCAATCATTCGCTTCTCTCGCTCTCTATGCAGTTTAGAGTAGATCATTATATGTATGGATATTACGCTGTAAAGCTACACGATAAATAGGTATATGTGGAATGAAAATTTGTTTTTAAAAATAAACCTGAAAGATCATAAAAGGATTTACGAGAAAAAAAGCTTTCGCATTTCATTGTTTAACTACCGCAGTCGATTTCGCGCGAAGAATCACTCTTGACAATCTTTTTATTTACGAAAAAAAATATTGTACAGTTTGCTCGCGAGTGTGAAAAAGATACGACTTGTTGAAAAGCCGCGTTGATATGTACGCTTTTACGAGAATTTTTTCATCGGAAAGAGTGACGGATTCCACTTTTTTTTTTATTTACCTTTTTTCTTTTCGAAACTTTAACGTTCATAAAACCGCTGGCGAAAAAAAAAACAAAAGAAAGTATTTTAATCGTGCAGGATTTTAAGATCTGTTTTACGAATGCGTACTGCATATATCGAAAATTCGGAAAAATTTATACACGCGCGGGTGACAAAGTCGTCATAGTCAAAAATATTCCAGAGAATAAAGTCAGTAATAGTATGAATGCTCGAAGTTTAAGTAAAACAAAAGATTAATTGATGCGTGACAAATTTAGCTCGAGACGTAATCATATAATCAGATCTACGCAAACTTGAGCCACACTGATACTAATCGAGTAAATTAAACTTTGATAAAAGTTTCATCGTCAAACTTATAACTGTCATCGCTGATTAATCAAATCTGTCATCTAAACTATAAACACAATTAATGCGAAAAGACATAAAATAATAACATCAGTTTTCTGCAACCTACATCCAAACTCGAACCACCCGTCATTAAAACTTTCGAACTCAACTTTCTATTCAACTCCCGCGCGAACGAACGAACGAACTGAAAATGCAATTAAAATCTTCCCCTCTAACATATACACTCGCCTACATCAGTTAGAAATGAACTACCACTGCAAAAACTTAATAAAAAAAATCACGAGTGTGTTTCGCCGCATCAGACGGTATGCTCTTGTCGTTTGGCGCGCCACCGCGGCATAAATAACAGCGTAGCATAGTGGAAACTTGCAGTTTCCGCGGTGTGTATACGTCTGCGTGTGTGAGTGTGTGGATGGCGGGAGCGTAAAATTTATTCGTCCACCGCGAATGTCCGGCGGCGTCCCACCACTACGGTTGATCCATGAAATTTCGTTGTATATAGTCGAACTCAAGGCGTCTGCGTATGGTATTGTGCTGAAATTACGATATTTGACAGGTTGATTGTTCGAAGCTCTGTGCGTACGTGTGTTATTTTGCTGGGTCAGCTGGTGAAACAGTTTCTGTTTGGATTGTTGATTGATTGCCTCTGGTATACGCGTGATTGCGGGCTTGGATTGAAAGTACGTGCAATCTCATTGATTTAGCTGTTGATTTGCAAAAAGAAAAAACCGAATGCATTTTGAAAAATTAAACCCGTTACATTTCAATTTTATAAGCTCGATATAGCGAAGTGAAAGCATTGATATAATTTGTTAAACTTTATTGGTATATCTCGTCGTTCAATTGTCCGAGGCAATCTTTTTCAAGTAATACGGTTGTTACACGTATATTCCAATCTATTATTGTGCTCTCTCGACTGCTGTTCTCATTTATATATTTTTATCCCGTAATCGCATTACAGCTTAATTCACGACTGAACTTTTCATGAGGCAATTTATCGAAAAATTAAACGTGTACATTTATTCCTGGTCTGATTCGTATGATTTTATAAAATGGATTGGGAATAATCTATTGATTTGTTCTACTTTACATTTAAAGTAGACAGAAAATCAAGTTTTATCAGGAAAATATATCCTTTCACTGCTACAGTACATCGTTGAACATCAGATAGTACGGCATGGCTCCTCTAATCCTTGCGGTCAGAGCCAATCGAAGCTCGCGTAACATTCGATGTACCCATCGATTAAGTCTTGAGTTTAACCGACGTGTGTAATCAGTGTGGTAATGCCGTGGGTTTAGGGTCGCGTAGTCGCGACGCAGCGGTGACTTGCTTCTCCTTATGCAGCCAAACTTTCGATGCATATATTGTCGGAAATTGGAAGTTCAAAATTGATACACATTTATGCATAATTTTTTTTTGTCTCTTTCAAAATCGATACTGTCTATAAATGTTTACGACGTAGTAAAAAAATTCACGCACAAGGTAGATAAGTTGTACAGAAAGCAATATAACGCTGCGTGTTCTATAGTTACGCGCGCCTTTAGTCGTAAAATGTGCCGCTGCATTCAACTTTACCGCTCGTGAATCAATTAATGACGAATGGCTTTACGACGAGTTACATTGCTCCGTTGTTGAATTGTGGATGGTATTGTGCCATTATGTAACTTCGAACGATTTCGATCTTGTTCCAGCCATTGTGCAACTTTAGAACGCGATATTACGTTCAACGAAGATTTACGTACAAATTGCGTATGCTTTTTCGAAATGAGTGATTCTTATTACATGTCCGCTGCTTTTAAGCTTAACCCTTAAATATTGAAAACTTTTCAATCTAGAATCGGCGCACTTTTCAAACTCTTCATTGTAATTCGAATAATTGATCATTCAATTACCTTATTCTCATCAATTTTCCGAAATGTTAAGAAATAACTAAAGTCTTCGTATTAGCCGAGGTAAAATTTGCTTTTACCCGCTTGATATTTTAGTTAAGCGTTCTTCACTTGAGCGACTTTGAAATCGACGCTGGCGGGGCGGATCCTTTCCCGCGGATTACGCGTATAATTTAAAGCGCTCGCTGCTCGTGGAAAACGTAAACCAACTGATTAAAGCTCTAATTAATTTAGCGCGTACAAAGAGTCAGCGGAATGAAAAATAAGCTCTCTCGCGTAGAGCTTTTTTTTTAATTTTATTTGAAAATTCTAAATGAACTGGCGCAGAGCCAACATTTTTGCTGTCGACGACATTCATTTGTTTTTTTTTTATCGCACTAATGGGAAAGTATTTCCGGATTATTATTACTTCGGTTAATCAAGTTCCCCTACATACACACACGCGAGAGTTGAATTGCCCGTCGGAAAAAGTTATCGTGAAAACCATTTTCCCTCGGGGGCCAAACGGCTAGACAGCTAGTTGTAATTTAATCGGCACGAAAACTTTCGTCAGATCGATATGATTTAACGCGAAAAGAAAGTTTGTGGATAGAATTGTTAAGAAAAAAAATACTCTGTTGATGAAATAATACGTATAAACTTCACGAGCAGAGTTATAAACTATTGCGCAATACTTGAGATAAATATTGAATTTCCAACAATACTCTTCCCGCGGCGAGTTGTCGAGAGGAAAACAAGTTCACTCAACGTCGCGAGCAGATGGCAATGTTATTACCCTCTCGTAGTCATAATCCAAGCGTTAGCCGCGAGACGGGGACAATAATGGAGAAGAGCTCGCGGCATTATTAAAGTCAGGCCAAATATATTTGAATACATTTGTCGTCCGACAACAATAAGGCGTCCCGTGTTGTCTTTTGTAATGCTAGCATTAAATTTTATTCTTTTTTCTCTTCTGCTAGTTTTTTTTAAATCTTTTCTGTCATTTATAGTTACTATCGCTGTTTTGTTTTGTCTTGGCAAGTCATTCACTCTGTTGTTGTTGGATGTGAACTAAATTTAAAATTACCTTTTCGGTATGTCACGGCAAAAGTCATATAGTCATAAAAATAGGAACATAAAATCATAAAAGTTATTTTCTACATAAAGTAATAGATGGTTTAATTTTAGTCTCGATTTTAGTTAGAAAAATAAAAAGAACGAACTACGGCAGCGTGCGTTCGTATTGTTAAAAATGTTTATTAAAGACGTACAATGAAAAGACATAAAGTTTTATTAAAATGATATGCTCATGAGATCGTAATCTACCGAAAGTTTAAGGGTATTCATTTCTTTCGCGTTTCTTCTCACATTTTGGCGCCCAACGTGCCCACCCCTAGTTTCAAGCGGAATTTTAAAATATAAGCTTATAGGAATAATTCAATAAAAACAAAAGAAATCTAATTGAAACACAATAAGCACTTGAATTGAATAAGGCAATTGAAAATGGAAGGCTCGACAGCGAGAAGAATGAGTGGAGAATTGATAATAGAAATATCGTAGTACGAACGCACTCCATGTCAATTGAAATCTAGGTTAAAAGGATAGGGCTCTGATTGGAAAATGAAAATTGATTGATTGAAGCACCATCATGTCGATATTGCGTAAGAAAGAATTCTTTTTTGCAGGAAATAGGTTAATTGAAAAGGAGAGCAAAAAATACACTCGACTTTTAAAGAATAAACATTACTTTATTATACATCGATATGAAAGGAATAGGGTCTAAAATATTTCTTACAACTATATATATATATTAAGAACTCGAGTTTTTTTTTAAGAACACCACTCGATATCTTTTTTTTCTCGAACAGCAAATACGTGAACAAACTGTTCGTTGTTGTACATGGTTTTTTTGACTCTTATCTACTTGTCTTAACAATTAAAAATCGATGCGCTTACACAGTCTCTTCGATCAAACCGAGAAAAAAAAAGAAATATTACTAGTCAATTGTTTACGCACTATTAGAACAAACGGAATCTATATCGCAATTCTAAAAGTAAAATCCATTTGGTATTTGCATGTCGGTCATTTTGTCGTACACAAATAATAATACCTCTAATAAATGCCCTGCGCGTAATGGTCACTTCACTCGTGCTCGAAATTTCCTCGGGAAAACTAACACCTCATCTCTCTGTTGCATGTGTATGTGTGTGTGTGTGTGTGTGTGGATGAGCACACGAGTGAGGACTTACGCGGCGCTCGGCAATTAATATTTACACATGGCGCCAGAGCGCGAGTGAGAGACAGAGCCAGGAGAGAGGAGCTTAATTAATCTCGTGCTTTTGGGAATATTCTCGGCTTATATATGTAGAGATACGATGGAGGGGGTGCGAGCTTAGTTGATTAACACTCTCGATTAGGACTCGAAAAATATTTGAATTTGCTTTATGAAGTTTGCGGATGAAAATTAAATTATTCGGGAGGTTGTATTTAAATTAACTTTTGAAGAATGTTTAATCAATGAATACTCATCATGCAAAAACATTCGCACGTCCGCCTGACCATCGTGTCGAAAAAAAATGTCTACGAAGTAGTAGTGCAAGTCCGCGTAACATCAGACAAAAAAAAATCGTGACGCTCATAACGTAAACGAGTCTCGCGTACGTCGTCCATTTCTCATCCGCTGGCTGAGTTTTTTTTTTCTTGTTACATGGTTCTCGGCGATTTGTCGGTTCGCGAGACACTTTTAGCGTATGCGTTTATTGTAAGAGTTTACGGTCACTCTGCGCCTCTGCGTCGGAAGTTTTCGCCGCGCTCTTTTCCACGACTGTTTGTTTATTTTGAACTTGCCTGCAGAGTCGTGAAAAGCTTTTAGTTTTTGTTTGCTCGAAATTTCACCAACTTTTTGTTTCTCGTAAAAATACATATAACATCGCGGATTTAGTGAACCGCGAAAGCAAATTTACAATAATTTCATTTGTTATAGTTGAATGTTCACTGAGTATCAAATCACCGCTTTGCCACTTTCTCGGAGATGTGCAAAGTGTCCTCGCATACGTAAACACGAAAGCAAGCGTAGAGAGTAGTATCGCAGCTCGACTTGTTTACAGTATCCACTTCACGAGGTCACACGTGTCCGCCATACGCATACACAGCAAGAGAGAGAGAGAGAGAGAGAGAGAGTGTTTGCCTCCTATAGTAGCAACGTATATCGAGGAAAAGCAGCGAGAACGCGTAAAGCGAAATTCCGTGGTCGTGTCTCTCTCTCTCTCTCTTTCTCACGTACTCCACTACTACTACTACTACTACTACTACTAGTACTACTACTACTGCTGCTGCTGTATACCGTCGAATATTTCGGGTTTTAAGCTTGCGGCGACGACGCGACATTGTTTTGCAAACTCATTTTCACCCCACAGTCGAAAGTATACACACAACACGCCTGAGAAAAATATTTACTCGAGCTTTTTTCTCTCCTTTACGTACTTGTATTTCGCATGTCGATGATGTGAAAACAAAGGTGAAAAGATAGATAGAAAAAAAGAAAGGAAAGCACGGATGGTTCGTTTGGCAGAGAAACTAGTGGGGGGGGGGGGGGGGGAATAATTTGGTTTGGCTACGCGTCGAAAGCACGTACAACCTCCTCTCTCCTCTGCACTCATGCCACTATTTTTTCGACGAAGCAGGTCACGTTCCACGAAAGCCGCGAAAAAAAAGCCTCTTTTTTTCTGGCTTTTTGTTTATCCATCGCCGTCTCGACAGGTCGACTCATTTTCAAATTGCAAATGACTCACTCGCTTTTCTTTACTTGTATTTGTTTTCGTTATTATTTTGATACCGTGCGTCCAGTTCGTTATAACGTTCAGAAGCGTGCGCGCTTATCATACATCCCTGTACGAGCGACAAGGTGGTGGTGGGCCACTCCAAATGCCGTTTTCACGGCACGTGGGTTTGCGTACTGGCTCCAGTGGCGTCACGTAGCCTGGCGAGCAAGTCACCTGGATCGTGTCTCCCGTCTTGTACCAGAATTTCAATGGTGCTATTCGTCCATGCGGTGGATCGCCTGGGTATGGACACCTCACTTCGCCTGCGAACAAGTAGCAGAAAAACGTCGTTTTTTGTTGTTGTTGTTGTTGTTAAAGTAGCTTGAGTATTTAAATAATTAATTCAATTTCATTTGATGGTGACAGAGGTGGGATAACCGTGAAATTTAAGTATTATAATTTGTTTTACATTCTTTATTAAAATTTTAAAGACATAATCCGCATTATAATTCTTGAAAAATATAGTAAACAAATATGTCTTAACTTCATTTGTATGTAAACGATGATAATACAATGAAAATCATTAATCATCGAATTAATATCCAATGACACGGGATGAATTGAAGGGATTCACGCGCGCGCGAGGACTTTGAATACCACAAACCTAAAGTAAATCCAAGCCTAGTGTTTACCTAAGAACCTCATTCAACTTACACGAGCCCACTTGGCGCTCACTCTCAAATATTAATTGATTCAACGTAGTAAAGCTCCCAGACGCATCTCAAACTACCGACTGGCGTTTAACAAATTCGCATCTCCTTCTCTCGCACTCCCGTCGTCAAAGAGCGTCGGCGTCGGTGGCGAGCATGCAGACCTGTCTGGCAAATCGAAATTGCGTTTGCTCGGGTAAATGACTTTTGGAAGGTTTCCTCGACGAGGCAATTAGTCTACGGAGAGAGAGGGAGAGTACAAAAGAACGAGCTTCGCGTGCGCTGCGCGCGTAGACACGTCGTGTACACATAGGAGTGTGCGAAAAGGAGAGGGATTGGAAAAGTATATAGAGTAGAGCCGATGAACTCGTAGAACGTTAGAACGGATATTGCTTTTCGCGGCCTCTTCCGGTTCGACTATCGCGATAACCCGTTTCGCGTTTGGAGTGCCCAGCTGGATTGCTGGCGTTACATTCTACGGTATATAGTACCCCAAGCGATGCTTGACGCCTCAATTTCGCAAGGCGACGAGAGAGAAGGAGAGAGAGAGAGAAAGGGAGAGAGGATGTTCGAGTGACCGGGAATATTCAGGGATGAACGGCATTTTTACGGCTTGCTATCTCGCTGTACGATATCATACTCACACACGGCTATGCATGCGAAAAATTGTATCGTTAAAGCTTTCCCTATGGATATTTCTAGATATATATCTATATGTTTTCCTATAATAGAACTCGCGAAGATAAGTACAAGCTTGTTGATTAATTATTGTGCTTTCCATAATTTCTTTACGAAGTGTTTTTAACGAGAAGTTTACTTTACGACGTAAATATGAAAAAGGAAAAACAATAAATCAAGTGTTTTATCGAATGTGCATACTCACAGATGGGTGGCTCGTGCGACCACGTGCCATTTTCCGTGCAAATGATCGAAGCTTGGCCGACAAGCTGGTGACCCGGCAGACAAGAGAATCGCAGCAACGAGCCAACTCGCTGTATCCGTCGCTTACCCGTCTGCTGATATCGCTGCTGCTGCTGTTGTTGCTGCTCGTGATCGACGATCCGGCCGTTCTTTGGCACCGATTGCGTTGGACAGGTAATTTCTGCAACAAAGTTTGTTTGTTGTTGATTAGACGTGAAAATTGCGAACTTTTCAATGTTAAAAGACTCTTTTTTTTCGACAAAAGGTTTTAAAACGATATACGGCAATTTCATGTCTCCGAGCTCTATTAACAGGCGAGACGGAACTGCTTCGCTTTCTTGTAAAGTGGTCGAGCAATTTCCTCCTACCCTGTCCTTCAAGGCCAAGTAGCACGATTTAGGCAGCAAATTCACCGTGGGTATATAAGACGAGAGGCTGCTGCGTTTCTCAGAAAAGAGAAAAGTACTCGAGAGAAGGGTGCATACGGACAGAAAAATAAAAGACGAGGTACAAGTAATTTGGGAAGGTAAAAAGAAGCGTAGAGAGGGAGCGAGAGCTTAATGATCGCGTGATAAGAGGCAGTAGGTGAAAAGACTGAAAAACGAGAAATACGTCTCGAGAGCGAATAGGAAAAAAAAAGAAGTACATGGAGGAGACGAGTAGAATCGTAGAAAGATACGATAAATAGAGACTCGTACACTTGAAACTTCAAATTATTCTCAAAAAAAAAAAAGAAAGTTTTTTTCTTTTCTTTCATTTCACCGAGGCACCAACACGTAAAGAAAGTTTTTGGTACTTCGACGTTGTATTTACGCGCGCAGGAAGAATGCGTTATACGGGCAGATGACTTTTATGCAAAGCAATAAATTTAATGGTGAATTTATAAACATGCGAGTACAGCGCCGACTAAAGTACATATACACACAGAGTGCCTCGCTCGTAAAATTTACAGGCCGTTATTCATACGACGCATTAATCGTTGCTTTTAAAGCCTCGCATGAAAATTCAATTTACGAAATGCAAATGTACGAGAGAGAGAGAGAGAGAGAGATACGTTGGATTTTGCGTTATATGCAAATAAACTTTTATAATTCAAGTGCGATACGAGAGTCAATCACTCATCTCGGAAAAAAAATAATTAACGCTTCGAGAATTCACGAACAAAGGGGTCGAGAGAAAACTTTACGATCCCTTATTGAACCCAGAGGGTCGGCAAGACAGAAAGCCTTCGCCGAAAATAAAAAGAGAGAGTCACTTGGCTTGTACTTTTCCTTGGCTGGCGCGTTCGTTAGTTTTCGACACGAGAAAGAAGGGAGGGAAGAGAGATCTGCTCACTCACCCATGTCAGACACGAACCGCAAAAACCGTGAGGGAGAGAAAAGAAAACAGCGCGGAAAATTGAGCCCCTGTTATTTGTAATTACACTCGACTCACTGCAATGAAGATCCTCTTATTGAAAGTTTTCTCTTTATTTTTACGAGGTTAGAGTAGGGCCGAACTTATTATTATTACTACTACGATGGTAAAGCCTTGAATAGCCGTGCTCGTGAATCGTTGATTGCGAGCAAGAGAGGGAGAAAGAGAGGCGAACGTGTGAGGAGGGTGGATTATGGGCGATTCTTGGGGGCTTGATGAACTCTGTATAGGCACGCAGCGTGCGGTGACGTTGTAAAAGATGTAATTTAGCTTCGGGAAGAGGGCACGCTTGTTTATTACTAATTACTTTGTGCCAATTTTCTTTGATCGCGTAAACTTTTTTATTTTCAAGATTCCATTTCATAACATTTTTTATTTTATTCGAGTAACTCGATGAAGCTAAAGACAATTTTACTTCCATAAGCTCACGCAATATTATAATGCGTTCTGGTCCGCAATATTAGATTCGTCGAAAAGGGAGAGAACGGCGCGGAAGTTCGCGTCTTTACTTTTATTACTTTCGCAAAGGTAGAGAAAGAAAAGCAATAAGAAAAGGGCAAACAAGCCGCGAAAGGAAGAAGAGCGCAACGGTAGAGAGGTGAAAAAAAAAATTGAAAGAATAATTAGAAACTGTCTTTTGGGTGCTAATTAAAATTTTTTTTTCTGCCAAGGTTTATTACAATAATATCTCGATAAAATTGAATCGTGATGCGATTTTGACACATTTCACGGAAATGTACATCAGTTTTTTGTTTCAATTTTATCTGGCTTTATTTTAACAATTGACGTGCATCCATTTGGCGTCGCCCACATAATATCACGTCACGAGAGAGTTGTTAACTATACTCGTATCGTGGACGCGCGTCGCTCAAAGTAGACAAGCGCGAGTGCATCAGCCAAAGAAATACGTCAGACGACGACGACTGCGCGGGCGAGGTCAGTGTACCGTATAGCCGCCTCTCGACTGCTGCTGCGGACATGTATATATATATATGTATGTGTGTGTGTGTGGTTAAATCTCTACGATGTATTGATCGTTGCAATTGCGTGGCTTCGGTAGAGAAAGACTTATTCATTTTCAATTTCATAATACTATAGATGCTTGAACTTTGATGCAAGACGGAGCTTCAATTGTCGAACAAAAGAAATGAAGGTTTTGAAATTTGAAATTCTATTTTACATAGTAAAATCGCCATAGCCAAGAGTCTTGTTAACGAAGCAGTAGCATCAGCCACTCAAAGGAAATAACCGAAACCGAATATACCCACAGTAGCGCCGCGAGTGGCCTCTCAGACACCGCCGCTTGCGAAATGCACTCTCTGTATCTCTCCCTCTCTCTCTCTCTCTCTTAAACACAAAGAGCTGAAACGAGACTTGGCTGCATTTAATTACGCTGCAAAAGGAATTTTATGCTCCCATCGCGGGTTCAAGTTGATGCTTCGTTGAACGCGCAAAACCCCCCAGCTAGCTCTCTCTCTCTCGACTACATGTACTCTCTGTAGGCGAACTTCATACTTCGATTTCGTTTGTTACGTCTACTTCTCCATAGCTATTCCATAAACGTTATGGTACTCTGCGTATTTTATATTTCCTTGTACTGACATACAGAAACATTTTAATAAAAAGTTCGCAAAGTTTTCACCACTTCTTCGTAATAAAAAAAAATCGAGCTTCCCACCTTCAAACTTCACTTAACTTTTCAACGAAAAAGAAAGTTGGTATAAGTATCGCTTGATGCACTCATAAGCGCTGGATGCGTATACACGACAAAGCCTGATAACTTGGTCAAACTTTTGCCTTCGAGTTACCACTTGTATCATAACTTCAAAGTTGCAGCAGCCGGGGGAGAGAGTTGTCAGCCACGTTATAACGAACCAATTCCCGACAAGCTCTATACAACCCGCGCCCATTCTTTCGCCCTACTCCATTTCTTGACGCTCGACTATACCTTATCCTTGCGAGAATTATTAACTGTACTTGCACTTACGAAAAGTATTAACAATAAATGAAGTTCTGAATTAGCAGTAACGACGAGGCGATGGAGAAGTTGCAATTGTACTTTGGAAGATTATATACTTTCGAGATTTCGAATTGAGCATTTGAGTTTAGACTACATTTTCACTTGTCTTCTAGACTACAAAACGATCGTATTAAAACAATTGAAGAGAGGATACATTTGGGTATGAAATATCCGTCGATGCAAAAATTGAAAATCAGTAGTATAAATGAATTACGATCAGACCGGATCAAACGAAAATTTATCTGTCGGCGATACTCGCAAAATATTTTCAAATATTCGTTGATTTCCAGTCCGAATAAAATTCCTGAAATGCCCGAAACAATTAATATCCCTTTGATCGTTGATTAAAAAAAAAACTCAAAATTCCAACGAAAAGCGCTTTAACGCGGTAAATGTTTTTCTCTTGCACGTGAAAATGTTGAAACTGTCGACTCACCCTTGCAAGTTGGCAACGGTCCACTCCAGGTACCGTCCCTCTGGCATCTGATGACCTGCGGTCCGCTAAGTTTGTGGCCCCACATACATGTAAAGATTGCTTTACCTGCGTAACTGTTATTGTGCTCCAATACTTGGAGGTTTGGGTTGGATGGTTGAACTGCTGGACAAACTATTGCCTCGCAGTGTGGCACGTCTGCTGACCACTTACCTGAAATTGGATGAAAAATTTCCGTTTGATTTTGTGTGATGTGATTTATTTGCATTTTTGTAAATGATTACGTTTGATAACAAAAAGTGAGAAAGGGAAACAACTTTTTTTTTCAAATATCAACGATTCATGTTTTGCGAATACAGGTATTCTATTTTTCGATAACAACAAGTGCAATTATGGGAAAATAACGAACGATTGAATCCATCAAACGGATTCCCAATCCGAAACTACGTCAACGCCTGATGAAATGTGTAAAATAATCTTCTCTATCTCTTCGACACAACGCAATAAACGAACGCGAAGCTGCAACAAACAAAGCGAAAAATAAAGTGAACTACAAAATCGAGCCGGAAATTCAATATTTCATGATAACAAAAAAAAAGCTCCGAACAAATAAAAGATAAAAATGATGAAAACAAACGAAACAATAACCCGATGGTGTAGCAATGAAAAATACAACTCCAATTACTACGATCGCTTACCGTGTGAGAGAGAGAGAGAGAGAGAGAGAGAGAGAGAGAGAGAGAAAAAAAAGGGCCGAAGAAAAAGAAGAAGAAGATCGCGCGACGATCGTAAGCTGTTCCCGATTGGAAGAGAAATCTCGCGTTGCTCGCTTTGTGCTCTGCTCGCGCTGGAAAACAGCCTCGATGGAGTGATTTAAGATAAGTACGCCATTCGTTCTCGCGCGGCGACGACGATAAAGCAAAAAAAAAAAGAAGCGGCCGGAAAAGAAGAAGCTATCAAAGAAACGACCAAGCTTCTGCACGAAAAAAAGAAGAAGAAGAAAGAAAGAAAGAGAGGAACAGTTTTTCAAGGAACAAGGGAAAGAATTGAAGACTGACCCTTGTAATTATCCCGTGAGAAAAGTTGGATGCCCATGGGTGATAATTGAGAATCTTTCTTTCTCGATAATTTATCACAATTTTAATGACGCACTTGATTAATACACCCCATTTCATTGTTACTCGAGTTTGAAAATTGAACCGTGTCGAAATTCAGTGTTGGCGCGGATGCTCGATAAATTAAAATTTTGAATTTCGCAGGACATTCATATATCGTATTTTAGGTGAATCAAGTTGCACGATTATTTATTTCATAAATTCCCATTTATTAGATTCTTGGAAAAGCAGAAAATAAAGGTCTCATTTTACATTCGTTATTAGTAAATTCGAGAAAAAACGTTGAAGCCGAATTTAAAAAAAATGGTACTATCGTGTACGCACTAATGACATTGTATTATATAAAATTCACTATGTCGTAATAAGAATGTACTTCAGAATAAAAGCCGAGCTTTTTTTCTGCTTCAGAAATGTATTTTCCCTCTGAAAGCGTGTACTTTGTAATAAAATGTCTCGTTAGGCGCATAAAAAATCCTTTATCGCAGAAAGAATTCCACAAGCTATAGAATTAATTATTCGCTCAAACGTGGTAAGGAGAACAAAAAAAAAATTATCATCAGCGCCAAAGCATTAAATTCCAAAAGAGAAAAAAAATTCTTACCGTTATACTGGCAGGTCATAGCAGCAGTACCTTCGAGTCTATAACCACTGGGACAATCGAAACTCGCGCTCTCGCCAAGCCTTGGACCCTCGATCTTAGCGATGAGAGGCGGCCCAATCGACCTAAGCGTCGGACAGTGCACATCTGCAACATACACATACAAGAAAAGTCTCATCATTGTTCAAGACTTCGAAGTGGATTTTCTTTTGAAGAGATTGACCGACCCAAATCCACATTCTATAGATATACGTATAGTACACAGTCAAGAAAATGGAACAGCCTTTTTCTTTAATGGCCAAAAGGGCTTCGTTAAGTCTCCTTTACTCATTCAACAGACTTGAGCTTCGGCTAATCACTTTTGTTGAACCTCTTTTGCAGGCTACCGCGGGGATATATAGAGCTCGAAGTTCCTTTTAGTCTTCATGAAAAAAAGCTTGTTTCCAATCCTTTCATTCCGACGAAATACGCTAATGTGAATACCTCGTGATGTATTTTTTATTGTTGACAAAATTCAACTATGTTCCAACAACAGATATTTTAAATTAAAATCCAACGTTATACAATAATATATCTAACAATGCAATGAAAATAGTGTAATCGAAATAAGCATTGATTCGCATACAAAGACCGTGCCGGAGTGAAACATAAAAACAAAGGCACATTCACATTGTGACTTTATCGTGAAATACAGCTGTTTACCTATGAAGCGAATATCGGGTTTCAATTTGCCGAATACAGTTATGAATTTATAGCCGTTATTTATGGATGCATTTATTCACGATCAAGCGCTGCGTAGTTCAAAGCATTGATAGATCATTTGCGAAAGTAAACGTTGGTTCAATCTGATTACTGTGTAATCTACATTCTGTAATGCCGTTTCAATTATATGTCGCATATCAATTATAACTATTCGAGCTCGAATGTGAGTTCAGAAAAATAATCACGAACATTTTGCGTGTCAAACGAAATTTTACGCTCAAACCCTTTTTACCCTCCAAAAAAAAATCCAACGAACGTGAAAAATCTGACGCTCAGTAAAATTCCGACAAAAAAAAAAAGCGATGCAGCTCTATACTGTACACGTGTACTCGATAACACGAGAGAACGAACGATGGCTTTGACGCGCGTACGTAAATTTAAACGGCTCTTTCGCGCCGCAAGGGAAAAGTATACCCTATACGAGCGTGTATGTAGCTGCGTACGGGATGAGTGACAAGTTCGCGATGGGTTACTCTAGCGCCCACTGATAAATCTACGAGAAAAAGATTTACTTTTTCATTTGTTGAATTATCATTGAATTTTATTGTGAGAATTGATTATCGTGTTGATAAACAAGAGATTTTTTAAGAATTCATGTGCGTTATATTTGACATCTTTGTGAATAAAAAAAAGTGAAATATTTGAATGCTTCATGTCCAACAGTCTGATCGAAAAAAGTATGTCAGTTGGTGGAGACATTTTTGAAAATAAAATAATCGATATGAAGCAGCACCTACATAGATCCAGTTTTTTTATTGAGTTATCATGCATTCATCGGCTTCGTAATATATATATATGTATATATATGATCCAATTTGATTTCAAAGCTTTCAAAATAGTACTCTAACTTTATCCTCACCGAGATATCGTAACTGAACTTACATAAATTTTTTCTCATATTTTTTATACAAATTTTAATCTTTAAAATACAACAGTTAATATTTATTTTATTATTGCCCAAGAGACTCTAGAATAAAATAGTTACTTTCGACAAAATTCCAGTAATTTCAATTTCACGCATAGTTTTTTAATTATTCATTCACCGCTGCCAAGTGCACACTGTAACCGCGAAGGGAGCAAAAAAAAAGAAGAAGTATTCGACCAACGTCGTCTATCCTGGCTACGCGGTGGTTAGAACTTTGACTTTGTAAGCGTATACGCTGGCTGGCAAGAGTTGTTCGACTTAATACAAGGTGTCCTTTGGGCGGGACAACACTTGACCGTGTTTTATTGCCTATTTCCTTCGTCGTGTGGCTTTCCTTCGCTATATACTTAAAATAATTATAGGACACGCGTTTCGTAGGATAAACGCGCTTCGGAAATACAAAAAGTGGATGGAAGCTGCTAGTCGTAGTATAAAAGGACTGGACGATGAAATAAAAAATGAATTTTATAAACAAAAACAAACTTACAAAATTCGCTTAATAATATAGTGATGATTTAATTTAATTTAACTATTTCATTAATGTCTATGTGAAATATTAGAGATGAGTATATTATAACAAAAGCTTATTATTATACTCACCAGCAACGCGGATTTTGATAGAGTTTGTGAGTCCTCGAGGGGTTGTGCAAGTGTAAACTCCCGAGTCTTGAATTTTCGCATAGTATATCGACAGTCGATACTTCCAATCCCTCTCGAAAGCTGCGATCGCCCAACCTGCAATATATACCCGCATATATAGTTATACATAGAGTTTATTGGGCAAGTTGAATAAGTGCGATGATAATCCGCGTGTAATTGGTGTAGGGGTGAGGCTAAAAGTTTTATTTGAAAAGTTTTGCCTCGAGTGTGCTTATGTGTATTATGTTGATGAGGTGCAATACACCGGCTATGAAAGACAAACAAAGCGCAAAGCTCTCGCCGCTGTTATCTGTTGACATCAAACATTAAACTTCGCGTTATAACAATGCGAATTGCTTGTCGTTAGCCGTATAATTATCCGATGATGCCTATATAAACACCAGATCGCATTTTTCGTAAATTAATTCTGGATATCGTATTCGTCGTTGACTTAACGATGCAAACATCGTTTTGATCTTCGATTATTATATTGTAACTAACTTGGTATATGTTAAATGAACATATTTGATCTTGCACAAACAAAACAACCCATAGATGCGATATATTATTGATTTAAAGATTTGTTGTATCGATAACGCATCGCCGGTACAATGCATTTCCATTATACTGTCGAAACATTAGCGCGAGGACCATCTCTCTCTCTCTCTCTCTCTCTCTCTCTCCCTCTTCCATAAATAGCGTTACCCAGCGATAGCCGAAACAATCGTATTTCGCATGTAAATTACAATCGGCCGCCTATGTATACATGTATACGTATATATCCAGACGCACAAATTAAATTCGTATGTAGCTTGGATATACATATACCATCCCATCAATAATCCGTGGCTCACGCAACTACGTGTCTGACAGGTATTTTTTTTTCTCGTTTTGTTTTGTTTTCGTCGGAAAGTGGTTATGAATAAAACAACGAGCGATATATATAGTTTGTATAAGAGTCGTTACCAAGCGGCGAAACCTGACGTATATGAATGCTTAATTGTCTTATGTGCATTTTGTATAGAATAATTTTAGACGGTGGATGGGTTTAACGATTTTACTTCACGAGTCATTCAAAAGTGCTGCCGTCAAATATATGTACGAGAATTTATTACCAGCGAATATTTGAAAAATTAAAAAAAAAACAGAATTTTACGCTTGCATGTGCAGGAGGGAAAAAGTAATTTGTCGAAATAGCGCCGGAATTTAATTATTCCGCGCGATAACTTCGGGAGAGGTGCTTTTGTGTGTTGTACCGCATTTATCCGTAAATAACTTCAATTACGCGCAAAATTAATTATCGATTTAATTAAACTCTGCTTTTAATATATTTTCCACGCGCGCAAGCGAGAGAGAGAGAGAGAGCATTCATTTTGTATGGCGATTAAGCGACCATTAAATCACCTATTCGAGAAAGGATAGATTTATTGATCGGTTGAATACAATAGCTCGTATAAAATATCCTTTAAAAATTTAACATTGTCCACATATAGAGGGATAATCCGTCAGCTTTTCAATTTTTAATGGACTACGGTAGCGATTATTTTACAAGTATAACTACACGGGCTCGGCGTCGTTGTCTCGACCACAAATCGTCAGTTAATCATCAGCAAAACGCCCCGGAAACACACACACACTCGCACACAACTCTCCCCGTTTTAGCGGAACGCGCGAAACTCTAATTAAATTACATCGATAAAACATCCCTCGTGCGGAATCGGCCAATCATCTTTGACGGTGACGGCCTCACTCTCCCTCTACTATCGCTGTGGGGCATTAATCTGTCTGGCGCTCTGCGCTGCAGCCGGTCAGCCGGCATAAATAACGTACGCGCCAGCGGTGAGTGATTCGTCGACGGATTTCCCCCCTTCCGTCGAATGTCCAGTCGCGCGCGCGAGAGCTTTTTTTTTTGTTTTTTTTTTGGTGTGTGTGGTGTGGCAGATGCGATACGGAAGTAAAAAATGAAAGGATGTTTCGATGGGAATCATTTTTTTTTTGGTTTGTTAGAAAAATGGGTAGTTGTTAGTTTTTTTTAATCAGAAATGGATCTTTTTTTAATCGTTAGTTTCTAAATTTTATGATTTTTTTTTAAACTATAAACAGTACCATAGAATGTTTCACAACAAGATATAATGCTCAAAGTCTACCGTAAAATTATTTTTCAGAAGGAGCAATTTCTCGATAAAAAGTTGTTCTTTAAAAAAAGAAGGTTAATCAATAGCTTCTTCTTCGAGCTTACTTATCCAAGCTCGAAGATACTTGAAGTATAAGATCTTGGAAAAAGAAAAAGAGAGCCAATTCAAAAGAAAATAAGAGAGTCTTTATATCAACAAAGAAGATTTCAAGAACTCGCTCTCGACAGCTTGAACGGTGAAAGGAAATTCTCTTTTTTTTTCAACCAGCGTGCGAGAATCGATTAAAAGTTCTCTTTGTGTTGCCTTCGTGCGTACTTTTGCAGGTGCAATAGACAGGAAGTCGAAACTTTGAGAGCTAAGTGAGTTATTGACTCTTTTTTTGGAGGATGAAAGTGACAGAAAAAAAAAATTGAGTGGAAGTAATCGTCTTAGATTATTTGATTGACGTGTTCATAAAAAAGAAGATTTAAAATCAGGATAAGTAGTATGACGTTTATTTGATCAGACATCAAATTATAACTTAGACACTTAATATTTTTTCACAAATCAAAAAAGATATTTCTCAAGGATGAATCATTTTCGACTAAAAACACAAATCTCTGTATACGAGAATGTCACGCAGCATCCCGACTTTAATTTATCTGGCGCGCAAGCAGTCATCAAACGCGAACTCAAACGCTGCGAGGGGGAATTGATTGCCGCCTTGTGTATGCAAAGAGAAGCACATGATCGATGCAGACGGTATGGACTATATATATATACACACACCGCGAGAGTGTCGTAGTCGAGATAACGTTGCCTTCGGCGTTGGCAACGACGAAAAAAAAATCGATATACCTATTCCTAACGCGTGTGCAAGCTATACGCCTGTTTTGCCGGGAACACCCCTTCGAAGATTCGGTCAATATTTTCTTCAATTTGTTTGGGTATAAGGCGCATTTGTGTGGATTGCGAAAGAAAGGTAAACGTCATCTGTCAAAGTTTGATGGATTTTCAGTGTATCGTTTGGTTAGAGTATCATGTATAACGTGGGATATTTATGGTAGGAATTGAAGTAAATATGACTGCTGAAATTGCTTCAGAGATTCATTTTTTCGATGCGACGTTTGTCAAGATATTTCGGATACTTATTATGAAGTTTGTCAACAACAGAAAACAATTTTTATGAACAGATTTTTTGATGAAAAGATCTGTAATATAAATTAAAAACAACGCGAGATGAATGAATACGAGGTAAAATAAATCCAGAAAAAAGTTTGTCGACGAATTTCAAAATATCATTTTCAAAATTAATAAACGCATCAACGTTAACGTCGCATTTACTCAGAAACAAAACTCCCAGTAGACATACACATAAAATCAGAACGACGATCAGTGAGCAGCCCAAGCGAATAAGTATAAGCGTTGTGCTTGTCACCGTCGACGCGGTACAATCTCTAGCTAGCAGAGTCGTCGGCCGGAAGCCAAGTTGGCGAGCGCAGATGCGCGTACATAGTAGCAGCCTCTCGTCGAAAATTAACGCGGCCACGCGAGTGGCAAGCATTGTTGCATTTACGTTCCTGGCATTTGTATTCATTCTCGAAAAACTAATTACCATATAATGGCCCGCGCGCGACGCATTTTTGCACGCAGCATATGTGGACGTGTAAAATAAAAAAAAAAAAAAAAAAAAACAGTAAACGAGATTTACGGCGCTGATTTTTTTCAGTGCGTACCCTCTCGACGCACGCAGACGGATTGAGTTATGTTCGGCTGCGCGCGCGGTACTGTAACTTCGTTAGGGGCCACCCCAACCGACGACACTGAGCTTTCGCGATGTGTATTTTTTGTATTTTTGCACAACTGCCTCTTTTTTGTGTGTGTGTGTGTGTGTGTGTGTGTGTTCTGTTTGTCTTTTTCATTGTGCGCTACGGTCACTGTGCGGAGCTTTTAATTAGACGGCTGACTGTTGCAGAAATACTGTATTGTCTCGTTATTTCTTTTGTTTTTCATTGAAAGTTTAGGAAAGTGAAAAAATTTCCAAATTAAACTATTTCGTTTGAGCGGAATTGAAGGAAAATCCGAAACGAAAACAATAAGCCGCTAATAGATCTGACATTTCCTTAATATTTTCACAAAAAAGCGAAATGTGGCGTACATGCGAAAGAAGAAGAAGAATAAGAAGACGAAGAAAAAGATGCATAAGGGAATACTCACCAGTCAAATATTGTCGGTACGTGGATGTCCAGGTCCACTCGGGATTACCAAGGCGCCTGGCGAAGAGACACTCGAGGTGAAGGATACTCCCGGGGAAGACGGCTAGTGTACCCGTTGGCTCGAATGCTGCCGATCCCGCTGGGACGCCGAACAGTATCGTCGGCGGTACGTCCTCTGCAACATACACCATTCCACGATCCACTTTAACTTCTCTATAGCGCGAGGACTTATATACCTTCCAGACTTTACCTTTCGCTTTTTTTATCGAAATCAACTTTGACGCGTTGCTATTGACACGCTCGCTTGCAGCTTAGCTTTAGCTACGATTTTTTTTTACTTTTTCATTTTTGTGAGAGATATTTTGCTTGAAATTCGTTAATAAAAAAGAGATTTACATAATTTTTTAAGCTGTTTTGTTGGTAACTTTGCGTCATTTTCATTTCTCGTAGCTGACATTTCTAAGCGAAATTATGTTGCAAAAGTACAAGTTTCTTCTCGCGTTTACGACAGAAACAACTTTATTATCATGAAGATGCTTTTCGTTCATTTAATTTTAATACGAAATGTGCATTTCACGTTTACGACGAAACTTTCTCTTTGGTAATATATTTGTTATTCGCGGAATTTGTAATTTTACAACTTTTCAGCGACGTTATACGCGCGCAGCTGCAAGTTTTTTGATGCTAACAATAATCGTAAAAAAAAACAAGTATTCTCGGCGTAAAATTTTTTTCACAGCTGCAAACCCAACGTCGAAATAAATGAAAAAGTATGTACGCGTCCAAAACTATGAAAAAGTTGACGCAGCGGAAAAATGTAAGGAGTTTCTAACTGCGTTTGACGTGTTTGAACCCATTGATAGCTCCGCATTGCACTTTTTAAAGGTATTTTTACGCTTCAGATGTGTGAAGTTTTATAACCATAGGGCCGAGCTTGAAGGCTTTCCATAGAACGATGCTTGTCGACGACAGCTACGTTCCAAACTTTGAATTTGAATTTCGAGGTTAAACGGGTGCGGGATGAACAGTCCTCGAGGAAAGGGCCTTAGATTCGAGACGGAAGATGCCGCGAAGAAAAATCGGATCGCGCCACAAATATATAAAAACGGGCATTCTTTCCGAATGATGAGTTCGACGGGCAGACATGAGACGACACGTTCGCGGATCGTGTATTTAATTTGATTTTACTTGTAGTTTTGTAATTAGCGCATGCGAAATATTTTCCTGTCACTTCCCACAGCTAACAATGCTACATGTTTGATTCATTTTGAAATGTATGATATATTACTCGAAATATCGTCAGTGATAAGTATCTCAAAATGTTCTTCATTTTATATCAAGGATTAAAAAAATGAATTCAGACGAAAATTTAATAAAGAAAATCATTACATTGTAAAGTTTATAAAATTGAATTTTTCAATGAAAAGCTATCCCTCTCATCAAACAACTATCGATTACCTTCCAACCAAACAGCAGAAACTGTAAACCAATGACCACTATCACCGCATCCCTCCCCCAACGTCAAACGAGAATCTCGCGCAAGGCATTAACGCCGTCAAACCTCGCCGCGCGCACATCTGAAATGCAAAACATGCGGAGCCCGGAAAAAGGCGACGCTGAATATTTACGAGTTCCGTCGCCTACTACTCGGACGCACGTGCGTTAGACAGCCATGAAAAGGTGCCTCGTTGGCGATTCTTTTTTCTTTTTTTTTTCAACGTAGCAATTCACGCGACTCCCTTCCATTAGCTACACTGAAAAGCTTGCAAGGAAGCTACTCCGATCGAGGGGTAAGAATCCGGCCGTTAAGAGGGCCATTATTCGCGGTTTGACTTCGGAAGGGGCTTCGAAATTTTGGCTGGTTGGTCCCAGTAGGGACACAACGATGTGAGGAGTAATAGATAGACTGTTTTTTCGGGATTTACTTTTCGGCTATATAGAATGGGATCGCAGAGTGATCTTTGGCTTTGAAAATATCTTTTCTTCCGCGATTTCTTTGTAAGAAGATCTTGGGGATTATTTTTTCCTTTGTGACAACTTTTCTAAATTTAGAACGTACTTAAATAAATCCACTTACGATACTCTCGATATTGAATTGAATGTTTATTCTTCATGAAAAAAAGAAACTTCAAAAGTCGAACAAATAATAATTATGAAAATTAATGTAAAAACCGAGACAGCTAAGATTTTAAAAATAAAATCTACTTCACTCGAGAATAAAAAGCAACTCGACTCACAACGAACGAAACCCCGACAAAACGAAGAAAAATGTGTATAGAACTGCAAAGCACAATGAGTGGCGCAGAGAGTATACAAGCCAACGAGGAAAAAAAAAAGAAGTTCCAGGCTTGTGCAGCTCGTGCAAAAACATAGTAAACCTGCCGAAAAAAAAATGAGTAAACCAACATCGAAGAACGAGGCAGCAGAAGCAGCACGAAGAAAGCAAAACAAGCGCTGAAAGAGATGAACTGCACCTTGTGCATACATACTCTCCTCTCCATCGTGCAAAGACCCTTTCATACATATTACCATAGTATGTACTATCTAAAGTCCCACCTCTTCAGTATCTTGCCTTATTAAAATTTCAAGAAAAAGAACGTTGCACGCAAGCCCAAGGTTGAAAAAAGAAAGAGAGAGAGAGAGACTTTGATGCGGCACACACGCGCGCATACACTCCCACACACACACTCACAAAGTTGATAGAGTAACGGAGCTTTGAGGCATGCCGAAAGTCACGCTGTTTGCCAGGACTGGCGCGCTCGCTCCTGCGGTTGCGTTTACTTTGACCCGATTGGATTTTTTAGGCTCGAGAGGGAATTTTCGAGTCTGGTGAATGTTGCTTGTCAAATTTTTAATGACTCATTTTGAGAGTTATAAATTTAGTACTGAACAATTGCTTCTTTTTTCAATCACGTCTGACTATAATCCAATTTTACTACTGGTGAAATATTATTATCAATTTTGGAAATTTCCACTCTATTCGATTCAATAAACATCGAAAATATAAAAAAAATCCTTACATAAAATTCGACGTACTCACGCATCTAATCTTTCGTTTCAACTCCGCACCTCCATATATACTCTGCGTACGCGAGAAAAGTAACTCGTTCCCAATGCAAACTGCACAAGACGTAATCAAATGAATGTCTAATCGCATGATAAATCGCGAATGCAAATTCGGCGCACTCGCAGAGAGAGAGAGAGAACTTCGTCAAACACGCGAGTCTCTCTCTCTCTCACTCGCGCGCGCGCGCACATTTTCTTGCGAGGTTGGCGCTCGCTTGCTGGCAGAACGTGTACGTGGATGGAAAGCGAAATCGTTTTCTCTCCACGCGAGCCAGAGAATGCCTGTCTGCATTGCCAAGCATCCGACGTCGCATGCCTTTGCTACCTTTTCTAGCTTTTTTTTTCTTTTGCTTCCACTGTGTTTTCGCGTCTGCGAGGTATAGGCGACCCCACCCTCTGTCTCCGTCATGGATATTGGCAGATTTTTTCCTTTCGATTCGTGATGTCTTGTTTCGTTTGTGGAACTGGCTGGATAAGGAGTTCGATAGATTGAGAAAAGCAGGGGGTAGGAGAAAATTAGATTGTCGTTGGATTTGTTTATCAATAGCGATTGAAGCAATTTTTCCACCCAACTATGAGTTCTATTTTTAGTCCTTATGAAAATCACGACTCTCATTTAATTGGAAAAAGATTCGATTAAAAGATCAGTTTACGAAGAAGATAAATTAGCAGATATGCGAATAGATTTCTTTTGTAGATGCTTAAACATTCCAGAGATTCTCGCGCTTTGGCTTTGGAATTCTCTTTTGTATTCTTTGCTCTGAGCGAATTCTCGTTAAAAGGATACATCGGGCAGAAGAATTCCAGTGAACGCCTGTCGACGGAGATCAAAGTTATCGACATTCTTCGAATATTCAACGTCGATTTGTCATACGATTAGGTATTTCCAAGGCACTGAGCTTGAAATCTTCTTGGAAGTTGGGGCTTGCTTATAGACGAGAATTTTATCGGGATAGAACAGAATACTTGGAGTGATTGGATGGTGCTTTTATATTCGAGTTGATAGTTGCAGAAACTTTATAAATTAAAATTCAAGACGTAAAAATGAAATATTACTTGAAATTTGTGTTACTGACAGGCTAGTGAAAATATTCGATTTTGGTCAGATCATCGTATCGAATAAATTTAATGGTTTTTTTCCAATAGACTTTTTTAAATTTCACTTCTCAAAAAAGAAACAGTAAATGCGGAGAAAAATCTGTTCAATTACGCTCGCCAAAGCTATATTCGTGCAGAACAAGAAAAGTCCATTCCGGATATCGAAATTTATATCCAAAGCGTGCTCGCTTATAAAAAGCACGCAATTAATATTTCACAAATCTCCGAAAAAAAACCTCTGACGCGTAATCGCAATCGAGAAAGGGATCCAAAGATAACCAAAAGTCTGTATCTTTCTTTCTCCAAATAAAGGCTTCTCTCTTAAATAGACTCTCACGCGTCCGTAACTCCTCTGAATTAGACACCTCGTACGTGACGTTATCTCTCTCTCTTTCTCTCTCTTTCTCTGGTTTCGCGTACGTCGCAAAAGGTGGTAGGGAGATGAAGCTCTCTCGAGAGAGAAAGCACGTACGACTGTCCCTTTTTTCCATCTCTCATTCGTTTTCTCTTGATCCTGTACAAAAGTTAATTTGCCCAGGTTTCTGTTCTCTCTTTTTTTTCTCTCTTTCTCTCGGGCTAGCGAAAATTGCAAGTCCAGCGAACGGTACCGGTAAAGGGATGAAACTAAAAGGGTGAAGATAAGGGAATGACAGTTTTGAGATTGAAGAACACAGAGATAGGATTAATTTGCGTTTTAAGTAGGAATTATTTTAATTTTAATTGAGGTATTTTCCATATTCTGTAATTTTTGAATAAACATCAACTCATATAAACACATACTAAATTTGCGTTAACAGACAAGTTAGTCAGACTTGCAATTAAAAATAATTTCTCGCTAAAACGAAATTTTAATTCATTTCGACGCAATTTATTTCACGGTGTAAAAAAAGCTGAAAGGAATCTCTAAATTACTCCCGACCAAATCTCATGTACCACAGAGAGTGTTAATTAGCCTCGGCACGTCAAAAGTAAAAATTACTCTCAGTCATCTTTCTCAAAATAATCTTTAAAAAAAACTGAAAGCTAATAATCCATCCAATTGAAAAAAAAAGTTCTTCAACAAAAAGTGTCTCTCACACGTGTCCAAGAGGTACATTAGTAAAGTAAAGGTCATGTGGTTCTCGCACAACGAAGACTAACCTGTGTAATTAGCGAGAGCAGTGGTGGGTATGCAGCTGGGCACCTGTCCGTTCCAGACGCCGTTGCGGCACTGCATCACAGGCTCGCCTACGAGCTTGTACTTGCCGAGGTCTCGACATCGCACCGTCAACTTCTCGCTGTGTGACACCGAGATTTTATCCACCTGCAAAACGCCAAATCAGTTGATATTTCGTTTAATCATAATTTCATCAGTGACGGAGGAAACATATCAATTTTTCATTTATTTTCAAGAATTCAATCCAAGTTTGAAATTCAAGATAAATGAATTATTTATCAGGAAGATTATTAAAATGTATATTCAATTTCCTTTCGCGAATCCGTGGATAATGTAATTTTTATGAATTCTCAAGCATTGCAAAAAAAGAGCGTCCAATGCGAAATGCATCATATATGATGTCGAGTCGCTAATACTGAAATAAAATTATCCCAGATCATTTAAAAATCAGTTGATTGTAATTAAATTACGATCCACAGCGAAGCAGCGCCAGATATGAAAATCAAATTATAATCGATTTGAACTATTTAAAACAGCCAGCAGATACGCAACTCGCGAAACTCGATAACTTCGCGCAGTACAGCGTCGAACATATGATTTCGCAATCTCGCGTTGCACAAAAAAAAAGTATATATGTGTGTGCGCGAATATTCCGCGAGAGTTAAAAAGACGTCCGAGTCGTGCTCGGAATGCAACGAATGCCGTGTTGCTGGCGCCGCGCGCGCGCAAGAGAAATGCAGTTCGATATTCTGCTCTCGGATTTTTCTCTCGCTCGGTACACGCTTAGCGCCTTAAAGCTTCTTTGAATTTCGCGCGTTTTATCGCTCTCTGCTGCCGCTCGCAAAATAAGTTTTTGAGGTTGCGCACCTTGAATTCTTCATGGCGACGAGCGACCGACAAGTCACAATCGTCCATTTGTCGCGTTTATTCAGTGAATCTAACTAAATTATCTAATAACATGTGTAATTTCTTTGGATTGTGTGATGTAAATTATTTTAACATTGAACTGATTATTGATTTTACATGTAAAAAGATTTGAAGAATAATCATGAATGAGTTTTGAAAAATACTGAAGTAGCCTAATTTATATTAGAAATCGAAATATTTTGTATAATACATTCGCACAAAAGCAATAAAAAAAACATCAGCGCAGTCAAAAAATGAAAATGCGACTTACGTTTCATTACGACAATGAAAAAAAAAGGACAGACAGAAGAAAGAAACAGATCTTTCCACGTACATCAATCGTGCAAAAGATAGAGACTTGAAAATCTCGCAGAGAGCAATCTCACTCGAGCCCAAGACAAAGGCTCTCACGGCAGTCATTAACCGGCGGATTTGAGAAAAAGTGAAACAGTGAGCTGCTACTGCTGCTGCTGCTATACTCGCTCACTCGTGCGCCGGAAGAAAAATAACAGTGGAAGCTCTAAACTCCCAAGACGGCAATAAGACGAGAGAGAGAGAGAGAGCCGACGGCGAACTTTAACCTTTGAAGAGAGAGAGAGAGAGTCTGTGTGCTACCTCCCCGCGGGCGACCGCGAGCACGTAATTCCAGCCGTCGCTTAATATTCGCGCGGCGAGACGAAATCTTCTGATGAGATAATAATGCGCCACCGACGCCGCCACCGTAGCTGCTGCGATATCGCGCTTGACGTGCCTCTGTCTCCGACGATGACGACGACGGACTTTCTTTCCCCTCTGGCAATTCCACAAGCCACCAAAGTGAGCTTCTTGCGAGAGTGTCAAGTGAGCGTTTCAAGGCGGCTCTTAATGTTGTTGTGTGACGATTGAGCATTCAATGTGATACATGATAGTTTCAATTTTTAGGGGAGGTGGATGATTTAAATAATGTAATAAATATATCTTTAACTATGACGTGAGAATAAAGCTTTCGACAAACGCAATATTGCGCAAAATTGAAAAATGGTTTCGGCAAGCTTTTATGAGCGTGGAATTTGATGAATGAAAGTTGAAAAAGCAATTTATTTTGTTGGCGGTTCGAAACTAGAAAAGTAGTTCAAAAAGCTATAACTGGGAAAAAGAAAATTTTCTACTGCAAATCACAATGCACGTAGACAATGCAATTACAAAAATTTTCTTCGAAAATTTCAAAAATAAGATTTCTTTTTGTTTTCAACTCGACTAGAGGGAAGTTATTTAATATGCATTGAGTAGAAGCTGTCTCTGTGGGGTTGGATGGCAACTGCATTTCCTTATGTGGTAATTTCTCCAGAGTATTTTATATAATTCCTGTTTACTCAGTTCTGTGTTCGGATATTTTTACATTCAGAACCACTTTGCTGATAAGTTTGTGGCTTTTATACGCACATGCGAGTGGGAAGTGAACGAATTACGAAAATTGCACGTCGTGCAATTTTCGTAATTCGATTTTCACCGATTTTTTTTCATTATTCAAATGACTCAATTTCAATATATCAAGCAAATAAAAGCTTGGGCGTATAAAATCGAAGTAAAACTGGAATGAAAATTGCTGCAAAATTCGTTACTTCCAGGTACAATGCAATTTATAATAAAAGTGGAATAAAAAAATCGATGCGGACTTTCATGTTTCAATAAATTGACTTTCCTGACGTTACTTTGTTGAATGTTACGTTAGTATATATATATTCTATAACTGTCTTTTTATAGATATCAAATAAAGCCATTCAAATATTTCCAGAAGTTTGCTCAGTGTTATATTGCTGCGGAAAATAATATTGATACAAAATCACCAAAGTAAATCCACTCCGAATCTATATACATACGTAATTTCCATCGACGAGTAAATGAAACAAAGCTCAGTGCATTCGACAAACGAGCGAAACATATTTGCCCGAAGCTATCAAACTATTTCCTCTCTCTCTCTCTCACACACACACAGACACGCAGAAACGCACGCGAATCGAGCGCAGTCTATTTTTCGCGAGGCGAAATGTCAGCACGTTTTCGGCGAGCGAACGAACGAACGAACGGACAAAAAAAAAAGAGAGCGAACGAACAAAAGAATGAAATTTTCACGCAGCAGGTATAAACGTTCTCTTATCCCGAAGTCTGCAATTTCTCGACGCGAGTGACCGTATCGGCGCGCACACACCTTTCTCATTTTATTCTGCGCGCTTCATTTGCTACGTCGACGCCAATTTGGCGTCGAGCGCTACTATTTACTTTTTTTTTTCGGCCCGAGTATTCGCTTATTCTTGTTTTCTTTCGACGCGAGGAAGCTTCTTTTTTTTTTTTTGGCGCACGTGCGACGTGACGGTAAGTTCGTTTGGTACTGTATTGTAGCACCTCTGGTTAATGAAATTTTTTTCGCTGGGGAGAGGAAAAATCTATATACTCGCGAGATATTTTTGAGATTGGAATTTCAACGTTCAATATAAATTCTTGAATTTAAGTTTTCAAAGGCTGCGCTTTTTGGCAGAGATATTAAAAACTGTTGCGTATTTACCAATAATATTCGATAACGGCTTTGAGGGAAAAAATTCAATTGTCCATATCGAACGGATTTTAATTGGAATTCAGTTATCTTTATCGGTATCAATGTGCAGCAATAAAAAATACTTTAAAACAGAAAGGTTTTTATGATCACAATACTATAAACAAAACGTAACGTGCGTTTATTTCCATCGTAAAAACATAGCGGATAAGATGAAATTTATAATTCAACCAAAACAATAAAATTCAATCATGCAAAAGAAAAATCAAGTTGCAAAATACACAACAAAGCATTATAAAGTCGCATCGCATGAAATGTTAGCGGGTTAGCCTTGACGCGTCGGACTGGCCATTCGGATGCAAAGTAATCTGGGAATAGAGGTGAAGCAAGAGAGAGAGAGAGAGGAGGGGGGGCTTAGGTGTGAGGTAAGTGGCTGTGGTGTTACGAGAGCGGCCCATAATGCCTTGGCTGCCTAATGGATTGAACGGAATAAATGCCCGGGACCTTATTTGGTTACAAATTGGCCGGTTGGCCGCGCGATCTAAACCATTGCCGCTCGCGACGAGCTTCTCTCCTCGCCTAAACCATTGTAGAGTGGAAAAGCTTACTTTTTCTCTTAGCCATTGGGTGAAGAAGTGGTGGTTGGTTATTTTATTATCGCGAAACAATTTTTTTTTTCGATTGAAAAAACCACGTTTATTTTTAGCGGGTTTTGGGAGAAGAAAGATTTATTCTAGCGATTAGATAGCGATTAGTGAATTTTTTCAATGCAATCAAAATTGAAATTAAGTTACCTTTAAAAAACATACCGTGCGAATATCACATTTTCATTAAAAAAAGAAAAAGAAAATTACATCTATAATCCACATTTTCCGCCTCATCACATCAACCTTATACCGTAACTAGCTCGCATTATTCCTGCGGACAAGAGATGACAAATCTGCATCTCTTCCTCATTCTCCATCTCTTTCAGCGTCGTACACACTCGTTACCTCAATGCAGGATAAATGCGTTGGCAAACGCGTCGCGCGTCCGACGTAACGCTGACTCGCATCACTGCTCGCACAAATTTTCCGTCTCTCTCTCACACTCTCACTCTGTCGCAAATGTGATCGTCCTTGAGGCAGATGATTTAACGTCCGGGGATTACATTTGCATGCGCACGTCTCTTCTCCCTCGTGCCTCCAAGCAAAATGTTAATCTTTCGCGGATTAACATGATTTTCAACGACGCCACCCTTTTTCCTCGCTCTCGCTCTCCGCTTTTGTCTTATGCGCTCGTTATGCTTGATGCTGATCCTCTTTTAGCCGCCTGAGAATAAGCAATTTGGACACATTACTCGCTTTAAATCTTTTTTTTCTCGTCGCGAATTCGGCATTTTCGCGGTGAGATACTACTTTAACTCACTTAACGTTACTGTTATTATATTATAGTATTCTACAAAAAAAGGGAGTTGCTCGGGTATCGATTTTTCTGGAATAACGGAGACGTAACTCTCTTACTCTACATTGCAAGTATCACGCAGATCATCAAAATTTCAAATATACGCTTCACAACTTCGTATCCGGCGTATTTACAATGTGAATAATTGTCTATTATTCCCTCGCGTAGCGTGGTCGTCTCATTGCTATTTTGCATCGAATATCGTTATTAGAAGAGTTTCCGGCAACTTATGGCGCCAGAGGCATGTTTCAGAACTATCGCAATTATCCAGCCACTGACCTAGATACCGAAAATCCAAATAGTTGCCAACGCGTTCTCTATATCTACCTTACGTAATAAACTGTCGCGCAATTGGCTGAAATTATACGAGCAGTAAAAATCTAGGACAATAAATTATACGAAAACGTATAGAGCATTTAAAGCGCGAGGAGTTTCCTCGTTAGCACACGACTAAATAAACAGGGGAGATATTTAACATCGAACCCGCGCGCGCGTGCGGATGCCGGACATAGCGTAAATTTTACCCACCTCCGACATCGGGAATTCCTCGTAGGAAAGTAAAATTTGATGCGGCCATTAGAGGAAGATTTGTAGCTCGTGCGGCTTGAGAGAAAAATATCGATCTCCCTAGAGAGGATCTGCAGGTTATGGATGCTCGCGACGGTACGAAGCCGCTTGTTTTCCACGGAATACTCGCTGCGCGCGAGAGAGAGAGCCTAGTGAAAGTGGGTGGAAGATAGAAAGGATAACGAGGGAACGTGGGAAAAACGGATGACTTTAACGGTGAACTGGGACGCGCGGGTTATTCGCGACAGTGAATTGTTGAACATTGAAAAATGTCGTGGATCTGTTTGTAAACGATGTAGTCATCGAAAAAGAAGTTTTCAAATAGTTTTCTTGGAAAAAGGCCGCTCAGAGTTGTTTTATACTTCTTTTTGTTCTTAAAGTGCGCATCGAAATTAAAAATACTTTCTTTCAAATCGAGCTTTTCTTTTTCTTCTTCATCGAAGCAATCATTACAAATGCAGAACCTTTGGATTGAGAACTTTTTCTCAGAAACTCACATCAACTTCTGGAGCTTCAAAGCTTGAAATTTTACACTTGAAAATGAATATTGAAGTTGTCGTATAAATAAAAGTACGACGAAACGAGATCTCGAAATCGCAATATCTTCAGTTCGCGTCTTGTAAACAACCATAAATATTCAAAGCGACATCGCAGTATCGTAAACGATAAATATTTACTTCCCACAGAGAGAAGCGAACACTTGTCAAATATGCAAAATTAACGAGGTACGATCGGAATGAAAATGTCATCATTTTTTGTTTTTTGGTAGACACTCACCGATATCGTGATGTTCTTGTAAGTGACGATGAGAAGAGGATGCAGTCCTTCCAGTTTACATTCCTCCTGTGGCACTGCTGGATTATGAGACTCGCGCCCTGCAAACCAGACGATTTTATTTGAATTCGTTATGGCGTGAAAAATTTTATTTGCTGAATGTAAATTGAAGTTGCATGAGATTTTGAAAGGAGTGATGGTTATGCAGTAGGTGGTTATCGCGGACGTTATTTTCAATGGCAGAATTTAGTGAAATATTTAATTTCGAATTTATGAAGTATGATCGCTAAGAAAAGTCTAAAAATTCTTTGTTATCGTTGAATAATGAATTCTTTACGAAACGCTGCTAGTAAAACTTCCAAGTATACACGACATAACAAAAAAAAATCTTAGCATCCACAAAAGAAAAAAAAAGAAGCAGATATAGAAAAGAAAGTAAGCCGCGCGCGACAACGTAGCTTACGTACGAATGGATAATGTATGCGCATCGCATTGTTACATAAACTGTAATTACGCATAAATTACTCGGAGGCAGAGCGCAATTTGCACCCCTCGCAAACGCTCGCTCGCGCGCCACAGCGTCGAGCATTGCCTTTTCACGCAGGAATTATTCTTGCTCCAACGTATATACGCAAGCACCGTGCATCTAATCCCATCGAGAATAATTACTTCTCTTCCTCTCTCGCTCGTACTTCCAGGTTCATTAGTATTTTTGAAGGCAGTTCAGCAGTGCCAATTACGCATATTAGGACTTTGATGAAGACTCTGTGCGTGCGTTGAGGGAATGGAATTCAATTTTCTTTTTGCAGACGTAACTTCAAAGGGCTGCGCTGGAAAATTCATTTGTATTCTTTTTTCTTCAATTTTAAGGTCTTTAATATTCATGGGTACGTTGAGAAATTAAAATATAACGATGCTCTAAATTATTTATCAAACGATAAATTTGAATTCGGTGAAGTACCTTCAAATTTGCTATACATTTTCCCTACACAATAGTTATATCTCATTTTCAATTCCTACACATGCTGAGCAATGTACAATAGAACATGAAAACATAATTGGGTATTCAATTTCGCCAGCGATTTATTTGCGAGCTATCTGATAGATTTTGCAAATTGAGGTCAGCGGAAAATTAAATGAGATTTCAGTTAATTAATCGTTCATTTGAATTGCACGAATTGGCCGTACACGATTCGTTTCTACCACTCTCGGTATATAAATTGAGGAGCGCTGCGGGAAACGAATATTCGCACATGCACGTAAGTAAAAAACTGGAATTTCAAATGAATTGGCATTCGGTACTAATTAATTTTTGAATAAATACTCAATTCAATTTTCACTTCAAAGAGATTGAAAAGTTGATTGATAATATTTTATATTCGTATTTGCCGGAAGTTTATACTACCAAAATTCTTGTAAATATATGAAAAAATTCTTTTAGTAATTTGCTTGCATTCATGTTGTTCCTTGAAAATTAAATGCTCATCATAATTCCACACGGGAAATTTAATTACACGTGGGAGTCTCTGCAAAATTGAAATTCCACGACGCGCTCGAGCTCAAATCCAGATAAGAAATTTTTAAAAACACTCTAGCTTGTGCGTGTAACTCGCAGAGTAGTAAACGCAGTCAAAAGTTTTGAAAAAAAAAGCAAGTTGGTCGTTTTAATTATCCTAATGCAGTGCGACGAGGTCGCCCGAGAAAATTGCACGAAAGCTCAAAGGCGTAGTAAGTACATGTGGGTGTGTTTGCGTTTATGCAAACGACAAGCGTGACGCTGCAAAGCTCTGCGAATTCAGTCGGCTTAACATTACGTGCAATGTTTTTGTTTTTGAAAGTTTCGCTTTTTCGAGATAGGCTATCTTTATCTACTAACAATGCGGAGAAAAAGGAAGAAAGTTGGATTTTTCAAAAAATTTTCTTTTCTCAGTTCGCCGTATTAGATTTGATTTACACGCTTTGAATTTATGAAAGTTTGGGTTTCATAAAACTCAGACTAAATTGATAAAGAATCATTGAAATTTTACAACCGGTGAAAAACGCACAAAATTCAAAGTAAAAACTCCCAACTTTTTACGAACACTTTTTTTTCGTGTACACACCAACTAGAGTTTGAAATAAGCATCCGTTGAAGTATAGTTCAAAAACTGCTATGTCTCAAGAGAACTTTTCGTCAGCCCTTTTGAAAAACTTTCTTATTCTCATCTTCTCTAACTATATATCTGGTTGCAGCCAGTTCGTCGAAATGTGCCAGCAATAATAAGTTCAAATGTAGCTGAATGCATGCTTCCTTTTATTTGTTGGATGAATGCCACCACCCAATCAGGATATACGTGAGTTTGAACAACAGCGTTAAATAAAATTGTGTGCGCAGATGGTTATATAAACAACTCTATACTATTTATATTTGTCAATAGAGAAATTTACTTTAGAAATATTCTCATTCAAATGAAAATCAACAGAGATTTACATCAACTACAATAAAATCATCCGCTGTTATTGCCTAAAATTTTGTTTGCTCTATGGTAATTTCACATCGCTGTGCATTTCAATATCAGAGAATATGTATCAAAACCTCCCCGATGGCTTTATATAAAACAAAGTGATCCTCCTCTTTCAGCCCATAGTAGTATATGTACAAAAGCAGGATAAGCAGTAGACCAAATATATATGGCGAGCGGAAAACAAGCGACGAGAGAGTTGGCAATGGCAGACGACAAGGTAAATATTGATCGACGTCGCGCGCGTGTGTGTATGTGTGTATATATAGTCCGCAAGTTTCACCGAACGGACATTTTTTTTTAGTCTTTTACAAACACAATAGGCAAGTGTCGCGGCTTAAGTTTGTCTGTGCGGCGGAAATTGGATTCAAAGTTTCGTCTCGGCCTAGCCATTATAAGTTATAATGAAGACCCTGAGCTAGCGTTAGCTTGACCGATATTATGCTCACGGGGAGGAAGCCGGTGACCGCATGTGCAACACTCTCCAACGGACTTAATACTCGCGAAGCTGCCCTCCGCCGCACCGTCGTCGCTTCCGTGTTTATGGGTTATACGCTGTGCAAGCGAGCAACAGCGAAGTGGACGCTGCTGCTTGCTTGTTGCCGAACAGCTCAGCTGATGCTGCGCGAAACTTTGATGATAATCTTCTACTTTTTTTTATTCACTTTTTTTTCCTAACTTGCTGCGGAGTTTGAGGGATATTAAAGTTTTGGTGGGGTGATCAGACGCTCGAATAACTTGCGAAAAGATAAAAATTTTTTTGAGGTGAATTTTCTTCGAGCGTAGTGATAATGAAGGTATTAAAATTATTTAAACAATTTTGTTGAAAAACATCAAAACAAATTGAACTTTTTGCGTATAGAACATAAGCCAAACATGCGCTGGTGTTTAAGGAAATTCGAGAAACCGAATAAATTTCCAATCTCTTAAATCAAACGAGAAATAGCGGCAAATCTATCATTCCAAGTTCAGCGAACGATAAAAATAAAGAAAGAAGGAAGAATAGCTTACTCACTCGGCATTCAATATCTCTCCACGCGATATCGCATACATTGCTATATATATTTTTTTTTTTCATCCGAAGCTATATAAAATACTCCCTTCTTCGAAAAGTACACATACGCACGCGATATCCCTCGTGGCATTGTTTTTCATGGCACGAAGGGCGTTACGCTCTTTGCCTATGTATCGAAAAGCAACGCGGCGGCGGCGTCTTGAATTCAAAGTCGCGCGTACCGCATTTCGAATCCCTTTGCGCCCCCGCCGCCGCCGCCGTGCGAAAATATGTACGAGAAGTAAGAGGCAGTGCATTATGTAAGCAAAGCAAATGGTAAAGAGACTTGAAGCTTCTTATATGTATTTCTTTTTCTTTTTTTGGATGCGAGAGTGTGATGTGAAAGATATGGTAATGTGATTTTGTGTATTGAGATATTCTTTTTTTCTCGAAATATCTTGGTTTGAAGTAGTAGATTGGTTCTGACATTTTTGCGTTGGACTGGTAAAGTTTGTATTCCGTGAATGTAATCTTCGTATTTCTGAGAAAGGATATAATATCCCAAAGGATTTTGCAACTTCAATCTACAAGAAGATTTTCACATCTGACAGTATGATATCAGACGAAATTTTTCTACTTCGCTTCACCTAATATCGGAATATTTACGCAAAAGATGCGAGATGACGTCTTCATAATAGAAAAAAAGTAAGTTGGTTCAAGTATGTTTGAAGTACTAACTCTGAGTAGAGCAAGTTCGTTATTCCATAGAACATCCTAAGGGCTGCGCTCGTCGCCGTTATACGCTGTATCCAATTACTCGAAAAACTTCATCTCGTCGTGCTGTAATGCCGAAGGCGTATTATATAGCGAAAGCCGTCGAGGATTTTAATCACGATAAATCCAAGTGATCTCCGTTTTAATGCGACTGCTTGTTGATTTTTCTTTTTTTCCGATCCGATAAGATTGGGCTTTTCCTTCTTTTCTTTTTTTTTATCGTTTTTCTCGTCAAGAGCTGCTGCTGCTGCTGCTGTTGTGTCGCCTTCGTTAATTTGCAAGTAAAAAGATTCTTACAAAGTGAATTCGTGCATTCAACGAATGGAGAAAGTCTCTAATGAACATTTCACTGAGTGCTTGGAAAACTGCTCGCGCTCCTGATTAGATTTCCAGGCAGCTAAGTTTTCAATTCATTCTCAGATCACCTGGATTATCTTCGAATTTTTCTTTTTTCCAAGGAATTACATGCTACTCGTCTAATTAAAAGCATCAGTCCCTTTTTTCACGCACAGAAAGAGCTATAGGTCATTCAAAAACGAGTTATCGCACTCTTTCTATTTTCCAGAAAATTGAACATTACTTATCTGAATAAGAGTATCTATTACAGTTCTCCGCATAAACAGCAATCCCATTCGAAAACGAGTTATGCTAATTGTTGCCACACAGTTCATGATATGTAAAATGTCAGTTTGGGTAACGCAAACTCAAGTATAAGTTCCTCGGTGGCCGAGTTAATCTAAGTAAGGACAAGTAATCAACGTAGCAACAACCTCGTCTCGAGTGCAATGGAAACTTCAGCTTAAAGCTGCATTTAATTATACAACTAACTGTGGAAACTGCGTGTTTGCTCGCAAGAGAGAGAGAGAGAGAGAGAGAGAGCATCCTTGAGCTTTGAATGAATTTATAAAGTATGTACAAGCAAGCGAAATATTACACTCGCGTTGTGATCCTTGAAAAAAAAAAGAAAATTGGATTATTACATTAAGCTCTCCGACCGACTTCTCTCTATTCATTGAGCATGAGATCTTTTTATGGCGGCGTTATATTCTCTTCTACAGAGAGAGAGAGAGAGAGAGAGAGAGAGAAAGAGAGAGAGAGAGAGAGAGAGAGAGATAGAGATGCTCGCGTTTTAGTAATTAAACTATTAATTAAGCGAGAAGTTTCGCTGCATCTTTTATTGCTACTTTCTGCTTGCCGTTTCATTAATCAAGATTTATGCTTGTTTTTATGGCCGGTTAATTGAATCTTTTGGAGTTTTATTCTAGATTACTTGCGAACAATACCTAATAACATCAGTTAAAATTTTTAAATTTTAGTATTTGCTTTAGAAAATGGTTTGTCTTCATATTTTGTGAAAATTGTTGAACGAGAAACAATGCATTCGTGAGATGTTGAAAAATATTCTTTTATTTATACATTTGTTTTATTTTACAAGCTGAAAATAACTTTTCCAACTTTATCTAAACATTGAGAGTATGGTACAATCACTTTTTCGTATATCAAAGCGTCGATATTTTGCTTACTTAAATAAGATAAAGAATCTCCCATTATAATTCTCATATTCTGTTTCATCATTTTGAGAACTTCCAACTGTGAGCGTAAGTCATTCAACGCGTCGTGTAGCGATTTTTTAGATTTTATGGTTTCCTCATCGATTGATTTCGACTTGTTTGTCAAATATTCAAGATTCTAGGAAAAAATTATGAAAATTAATTTCTGAAATAATTTTCTTAATTCAATAGTTACGTACATCGTTGATGTTCTGTAGGTAATTATTCAGTTGAGCACTGTAAAGTTTGCTTGATATATATTCATTAATTATTCTGACAACTACATCTCCTTGAGTTTTCAAAAGTTGCGAACAGGTTGTGGCAATTCCATGATTAACTTCATATTCTTCAAGAGCGTCCTACAATACACATTAAATATGGTTGAATTTGACTGAATTGATATGAGTTAAATCAGTGTTGGGCAAGTCCGGACTTACGCTACCGCTACATATTCCGCTACATGAGTAGCGGCGCTACAAGTAGTGCAACCACAAATAAAATTGATTGTAGCGGCGCTACTTTAAAAAAAAATGTAGTTGCACTACTGTAGTTGTACACTGAGTTAAATAAATATGTCATTGAATCTTTCTAACCATTACGTCAACTTGCAGATTTTCATGCAAAGCATTGCCTACTTCTTGAGATAAAATTGGAATTTTATCCTTCACGTTCTTCACGTCCTTTTGAATATCAGTCAAGTTTTTTTTAGTCTCAGCTAAGAGAGTCAAAAAACTTGACGTGATGTCACTTCTATCGTCACCAGTGACCTTCATGTTAAAAAAAATTATTGTATTTCTTATTCCATAAAAATAATTAAAAAATGCAGTTATATGTAATTACTAACCTCCTCATAACTGGCAACAAAAAATAAAATTGTTAATAACGATATCGCTTTCATTGTCGTGGAGTTGACTGAAAATATGAAGAGTGTTGAACCAGTATTTATTGAAGCCAAAAATGCTAGTCCGCATGAAAATTCAACTAATTATATATTCTACGAAGTGAGCGAGTCTTATCGCGCACCTATGTATACAAAACTATTTCGCAGTTTTATTGTCACGACAAAAGTTACGTAAGCGTCATGAATCGTGCGTGAAAGTATATATGCTTAGCACGATATTATTGCATGATTTACTTACTCTGTTCTTTTCTAAAAAAGAAACAATGACGGCTCCAGCTACTGAAAGCAATAAAACTATTGTCGGTTTGTCGCTGCACTCCAGCTGGGCCATGTG